>JAFIDM010004315.1:31112236-31135040 GCA_023159025.1 Thereuonema tuberculata | reverse complement strand
ATGAAATTCCTAACTAAGACAATTTGTTTTAAAATTAACAGGAATTTTTAAGGAATGCTTCAGTCCTTCCATAATTACACTGGTCAACAAATTTTGGATGATTGAGTGTTATGGTGGATATGATATCTTTATGTTCTTTGGATCGCTTAACACGAAAATGATACTGAAATTGATTGATTAGTTCTTGTTTCAATATAATAGCACTTTCACAGTTATATGTACAATAAAATATGAATACAAAATCAGTTACCTTAGCGGCATCTCCTTTTGGCCCTTCTATGATTTTCTGTTTCAAGGGCATCCCTTTTAACCATCCAGCAACAATAACTTAACATGGTAGAGCTTCATTTCCCTTTGTATCTGTGCTCCATCACTGAAATGTCTTAGAAGCACTCACCATGATTTGTCTTTGAAGCATCATGAATAGTCGCAACTGATCGGGACTGTGTCTCATATGCATTCCATCCATCAGGCCATCATTGTCTTTGTAGTAAGTGAAATCACCTTCGGTTTTAAAAAAATGATCGAATTCTTTATTTCTAGTGCGAAATGTTATCATTTTAACGGAGTGATATAGGACATTCCACTGTTGTAATCTTGATACCAAAAGTATTTTCTTTTCGGAAGTTCGAGATCCCTGATGAAGTCATTGAGCTCGTCTTCCGTGATCTTATGATTGGAAGAGTCTTACGATTGCTTTGCAAGAAGTCTGCATCTCTTGAAGTTGAGGGTTGCTATTCTGTCCGATTTCTAGAAATACTGTTATCTTTGTCAAAAATTAGAAAAGTTGTCCGGAGGTTCAGCAACAGGATATCCTCTCAATGAGGCAAGGGCCGAATTGAAGATGGTATTTTAGGGTATTGAATTTTGATTTTTTTCTTCCTGGACATACCTTTTCTTAATAGTGGTCACCATACATAAATAACAGTCAGTAGTGATTGTTATGCTCCTCCAAACCATGGACACTTCAAATGGCATAAAACGTCCTTTTCCATTCACCCATTCATTGAATTTGGATATGTATGTAGTGCAGCACACGTGTGGTGCCCATTTTTTTTGTCCTGGTCCTCTGGCTTACAATCAAAAAACCAAAAAATATGCCTTTTATAGTTAGAGTAATCGAACACTTCCTCGAAGCAAATGTCATTCCATACAAATATAATTTTTTTCCACAAATATAGAAGAAGTTATCCAGCTTATTTACACGCTTCCGGAACATTTCTGTAAATATACTACACAATTTCCAGCTGAAGCTATCACAATAAAATTCTCATGGAAGAACTTGGGGGCACATCAACAATATAATACTTAAGTGAAATCCGTGATTTTACTGATCATGTGATGAAAACATGTGCTGCGACAATAGTCGATCACGTGACGACATTGTATTACGAGAATTACGACTCCCACTGTTATAGGACCTAATGTGAATGACCCAATGTTTAGTGGAAACATACCGTAATTTCGGGCCATTAAGAGCTAAGCTGAAAATTTAAATGTCATTTTCGAATTCAATAGGGGCGAATTAATAATGATAAGCTAGAGTCGTTTTCTTAACATTTAGTGTGTTAACAGTGTTATTAATTTTTATCTGGAGTTTTTTGATTAGGATTTAACTTTTGATGGCTAGTATATGTTATTTGATAATTCAGTTAATGCACTGCTTTCCAAAATTCATCAAGGAAAATAAATTTTTGACGTTATAACTGCCACTTCAAAACAAGTCACGTTGGATATCTCTTCCTCACAGAATATGATAACAAAATGATCAAAAAACAAACAAAAAATCGGTACATCAAAGGCATTAAGTTAATATGCATAAAGTCCATAAAATAGAATAATAAAATCTTGTCGACCACCATCATAATGCGATCTCAAAATGATTGTTCAAAAAGGCAATGCCTAGTTCAAACTTACTAGTAATTTCTTTTCAACTTTTTTCAGTGCATAGTTATCCTCCATAAAACCATTGTGAAGACATTTGTACTGTATAATAGTGGTGGTAAGCGGGGGGGGGGGGGGTGTATTGTCTAAGAGACCAATTTAAATCAAAGTTCACGTTCATTAACGTTCAAATCAAGTGTTTAAGACAAAAAATACTTTTTTGAAATCATTTGATTATGACTGTATTGATAAAGGATTCTAGTGGTCATTTTACCCTTTGGGTCGAATTGTGCTAAAAAGAGTAGGGATATTCTTTTTAATATTCCTAAGTTGCAACTAAATTGGATAAATACTCTTTTAAAGCTTATTTTAAGCTAAATATTACTGGACAGAATCACAGTCTAAAAAAAATTTTTAGCTTATTTTTTACTGCCGACACTAATTACGGGATGTTACAAAATTATGTCAAAACTACTATGTTGCTACGTTTCTTTTCATTGGAGCTGAAAACTCAAGGAAACGAAGTTAAAATCTTCTCGAAAAGCGGAAGGCGCATTCAATGTTCCTTCTAAGTTAAACAATTCTTTGAGTTCACAGATGAGAAGCCGCTACCGTTCAGGGGCTTCCTTTTTCCTGTATCCGTGCAAATCGAATCAGGCGAATGCTCTCGGGGCACAGACCGTTATTGAAGCTACCTTTGTTATCGGCCTAAGAGAAGCGAGATGGCTGCGCTCTCATTACCTCTAATCCAAAGAGCTTTGTTGTGTCGCAGCTCAAAAGCGACAGTGGACAGCGACCCTGGATCAAAGAAGGTGAACCACTTCGGAAATGAATAACCAAGTACTGTTTTGGACCTTCCGGCCACTACATTTATAGGTTCTGGAAAGATCTATGGGAATTTGAATAGTTTAGTTTGTTCTGAACGTCACAGTAAAGCTGCATAGGCTTTGGCTGGATCATTAAATAGTGAAGGAAATCTTGTTTATTAGTATTAAAAACTTTATATTTCTACCAGAGCAGGGTAGGTATTTCGCAGAGTAACCTTTCCCTGCTTCCTCAGGCTACATTTTGAAAAATTTAAATCAAGGCAGTGAAAACAAAGAATAAATCCAATACAATTACAACAAGAATAAGGATCATAGTGTACCAAGTCATTATTCAATGAGGTTATAACAAAAAATAAATTTTAAATCAAGCTTAAAGCATTTACCAGCTTATTATTCAACAATTATTCTGACAAAACATTTAAATATAGACTAATATATACCAGATTACTATTCAATAATTATCCTGATAAAAATTAAAATACAAATAAATGGTTATACAAGTTTGCAATATTTTTTGAAACTTTCAATTACAAATGTATTAATTTCAAGTCCTTTCTGTTTATTAATACAGTCACAGTTATTAATAACACAGGCTTGTAGAATGAATCTGGAAATAGTGGCTGTTTCTTGGACTTCCGGATCAGGGTTATGATTATTAACCAAACAGTGTTCTGCCCACTCAGAAATATTTTAGTGATTATTCTTGATAGCACTAACATGTTCTTTGACTCTCTCGTTTAATTTTCTTCCTATATTACCAAAATATACTTTACAACACGTTCTACAGTTTAGTTCATATACACCTCCCATCATGATCATTACAGTTCTATCTTTAGGTTTTTTTATTATAGAACCTAAGTTCTTATGTCCTATTCTTATTATTGATAGATTATTCCTCTCCCATTCCATTTTTATTTCTTTCAATAGTTCTATTCCATATGTTATTTTTACTACATTGGTAAATTTTTTCTGAAGTACATTAGTATTTTTCTTCTTCTTCTTAAAGTAGTTTCCACAAATGTTATTAATAAAATCTTTTGGGTATTCATTAATTAATAGTTTTTGCTTTAAATCTTAATGTTTGAACTTTATGGTATTAATAACAAATTTTTTTCTAAATAGATATAAATTATAGTTACTTTCATTTTAATACTGAGTGTTTCATTTTTAACTGAGTGAAAATTCATCGTAATATTGCTCTGGTGATGTTCGTATTCTATATATTGCGATTTATTAATCAATAATATGTCTAGAAAAATTAATTTTTCTGATTTAAATTGAATTCTTTTATCTCTATTGTTTATAGTTGAAAAGCATCACGAATTGCCGATCAGAGCCCATCCATATTAACAAAAATCTCATCTGCATAGCGCATGTATTAATATTGGTTGTTTTTCATTTAAGTATGTGTTGTTTCTCCAGTTTGTTAAGAAAAATATTACAGAATGAACCTGATATTGGGCTTCCCCATAGCATTTCTATATGTTTGGACATGTCGTTTACATACAAATTTTAATAAATCCATAAACTTCTCCTATTGCATTTTAAAATCTAGAAATAATTAATAACTTGGTAAGTATGAATAGTAATACACTGGTGTCCTTAAATTAAGAGTTCTTGCAGAATGAACTGTTCTGGTTGTTCTGTCGGGACTAAACTTGGTAGGCGGGTGCAGAAGGTCTTCCCAATACCATCCCAACACAAAAATAAAAATGGTAGAACACGTTTTGTCTGAATAAATAAAGTTCAGAAATTCCATCTGTGTACCGGTAGTGCGGGTCACGACACAGGACGAATTGTTCGACAGTTTTGGTCATTGATTGTACAATACTGTATGTCAATTGTTAGCCATGGGCCATCGTGTCCGTTTGGACCTGCAAACGATAGGCAGAGTGATAGGACGTCTCGAGGCAGGTCACTCACAAGTGGACGTGTCTTGTGCACTGCACGTGTCAACAAGCGTCATTTTTCGCTTATGGAACATTTCCGGCAGGATGGAAGTATTGCCTGACGCTATTGCAGAGGATGTCCACATGTCACCACATCCCGGGAAGATTCCATAGCCATGTCATGTTTTCTGACGAGTCCCGCAAGGAGGGAGTAAGGAACCAGGGCCAATCTTGCCAACATCGTAGAATACGACCGGTACGAGAGTGGCGGAGTGATGGTGTGGACATTATGCTGGGCATTACTCTGGGCTCTCGTACACCACTGTACATCTTTGATAGAGGATCCATAACTGCCCAGGTGTACCGGAACAATGTCCTTCACCAACATTTTCAGGGGTGCTGCTGATCCATTCTTTCATGGACGACAACGCCCGTCCGCATCGGGCTCGTCTGTTTGTAGATACCTCCAACATGAGGACATCCATCATTGGAGTGGCCTGTACGTTCCCCGGACCTGAATCCAGTAGAACAAGCATAGGATGTTCTCGAAGACGTTTTGCTGGACGCATTCCACCACCACGAACGCTACCTGAGCTAAGGACAGTATTAGTTGAAGAGTGGGATGCAATCCCCCAAAGTTTGCTTGATACTCTGGTGTGTGGTATGCCACCGCATTGCATTACTTGGGTAGCTTTGCGGGGGGACCATACCGCCTACTGAACGCTCTTTATGCCTTCCACAAACACCTGAATAGTACTCCAGGTGCTTCTATCTCAATGATGTTTCGGACATTTTTATTTTTTCTGTTAGAGGCAGTGCTGCACCTTTACTTTTTTGAGGATGGGAAGAAGGTATTGGGAAGACCTTCTGCATCCCCCTACCAAGTTTGGTCCCGACGGGACAACCAGAACAGTTCATTTTGCAAGATCCCTTAATTTAAGTACATCAGTGTATTTTTAAAAAAATTTAAAACCTAGAAATAATTAATAACTTGGTATACGTGAATACTAATACTTTAAAAGATTTTAAAATACAACAGGAGAAGTTTATGGGCGGAACACTGTTTGGTTAATAATCATAACCCGACCCGGAAGTCCAAGAAAGAGAAACTATTTCCAGATTCATTCTAGAAGCCTGTGTTATTAATAACTGTTTTAATTCAAATTTACCTATTAATAAAGTTTCCGTAAATGTAATGGATGAAACGCAAACAGCATTTATATTCTTAGTTTTTAGTCAGTGTGTTTTAGAAACCAGCGCAGATCCCAATTGTCTCTGTTAATGCATCAGAGGAATCTGTTCAATGAAAATAGTGCAACGATCAAATTAACAAAACAACAAAAACCATACTCGCACATAACTAATGATCAAATTTGAATTAACGATCAAATTAACTGAAAGTTAATGATGAACCTAAGCGTCATTTGTCAAATAGACGTCTTTGTTTTCCGTTATTTTTATTTTCTTCTTCAAGAAAGAAAATCTTCTTTTGACATTTTAAAACATATATTGTAACAATTAGCTTAGTTTAAATTTCTCCTCGAAAATTTAAACCTCAAATTAGAAAGAAAAAAAAACCGTAATGCCCTTCATTAATTAAAATTAATTTCTCTCTGATACATTAATTGTCGAAAATATACAACCTGTTAATTGTAGTTCTTGCATTAACTTTAACAAAATTGCCTTTAGATAATGGAATTATTACAGCAACTGCTTTGTAACAGCAACCAGCAACAACCTTTGCTTTGTTCCTATTATGTCGTTTGAGTGGAACTAGAGACGATCAGACAACACTAATCACCCTCAGTAGACGGAAGGTATCTAAATGTGTTTCCAATCCAAATAAGCATCTGCCCATTTATACATTTAAAAAGAAAACAGTAACTTCTCACTCCTTTATTTCCCAAAATATCATCAATAAATAAAATTTTTTTCTACAGTATTGGAAAAAAAAGATAGGAACACGTTCTTTTTGCGGTGTAATTCTCTTAATAATGAACCTATTTTCACCAGTTACCTTCCAACTCTTTCCTTTCCTGTGCCGTCCTTCACTATTTCCTTTAGTCTTCCCTTTACTTTCCATCAATTTGAGCTACGCTTAATCTCTTATCCGAAAATTGCAGTTCATGATTCGTATGAAATTACTGAGTTATGTATTCCATTATCTCAGTTACTTTACGAGGATTGTAAATCTAAATTCTACAAATGTGTAATTTTTTTCTATACTTCCATTACAAAGGAATTGTTCCATTTACCTCCATTATATTACATTTTATTAGCAATGTTTTTGTATTTTGCTCTATTATTTCTCCATTATATGTTGTCAGGAATACTCTTTGTTTTTTCGGTTTTTTTTTTTTGTTTATTTTTTATTTTCTTGCCTATAATTGACACCCTGTGTCGCTTTCTCGAGGGACTACCCTTAAGGCACAGTTAAGACTCATATCTGTTAAGTATTAACAAACTTTTGTGAGGCAATAACTCATTTTTATTATTTTGCTGAAAATGCACATATTTATATAATTAATATCATTGGTACAATTTGGTCCAAATATTTTCGTAGGTTCACAAGTTACAACAAAAATTGTGAAGATGTGGTGGAAAAAATGATAGGAACTTCGGTAGTTTTCATGCCATAACTGGAAATTAGTGTTTAATACATTCCACATTTTTGTTGATAACGTGAAATATGAGATCCTTCATAGATTCTACTAGCTTTTGTAGAGTTTCTCATGGTATGGCATTCACAAATAGTTTGTTGGACGCTTCCAATGTCTTCGAACTGGCGTCCATTGATTTAGATAGTCGTAACGATGATTCCCGATAGTTTTTCAATAGGGTTTATGTCACGACTCGTTGCAGGCCACTGCAAAATCGGATATTAATGAACCTAAACCACTCCATGTCGACTTCGAAGCATGGTATAAAGCGTTGTCCTTTTGAAATGTCCAATTTTGCCCTCAGGTGTTGGGTCCAAATGGAAGGCGGCAATTCCGAAGCATTCTTGATACTTGGAACTGTTCTTGCGGCTATTCGCGAACACTACTGGCGCTAAAGGTTCCCCGAACCATAACTGAACCACCCACTGGGATCTCTTCAAAAAGTACTTCGGTTCTGAACTTAGATCGTGCCAATAGTTGTTCCAACCATCGGGGAACAACCCTCTAGGTTGAACTTCTTTACTTCTCTAAATATTACTGAGTTCCACACATTCCAGATCTGGTGTTGTCTGGCCAGTTCGAGTTGATGTTGTTTAGAAACTTAGGGGCTTCTGCTTCATTTACTGGGCTTGACGTGGGGGCACATAATACAGTAGTTGCTGTTTCTTCTCCAATGGGGCTGTGATCCAATGGATTGTTTGATGGCTAAGATTTGATTGTTGCTTGCCAAGCGAAGAACCCGATGATAATCTTTATAGCTTTGTATCTGTCTGGTTCCCTGCCTTTCCGAGTTGTTTGTATAAGATGCAACGACCTGTTTGGACCTTCCAATCAAATGAGGTATTTCAGCATTTAATTTACCACGTTCCTTGTAAGCCATAGTTTGTCCCTTTTCAACATCGGTAAGGTGTTTGCGACATCCCATTTTGAGGTTATTCATTGAATTAACTTAATTTTATCTCAACTATTTTATCTGACATACAAATATCAATGGTCTGACTCATTGTCCTCGGGGGAAATTAAGAACATTTTCAAATAGTTCCTACATTTTTTTACATCTCATTTTCAGTTTTTATTGCATCTTGTGAAACTATGAGAATATTTCGGCGAAATTGTTACCAATGATATTAAAGTAATGTCTTAACATAAATGTGCATTTTCAGCAAAATACGTTCATTATTAATAGAATCATACCCAAGAAGCACAAGTTCCTATCTTTTTTCCATTACCTGTACAGACAGGCTATCAGTTTTAACGATTTATTTTCTCTTTCAACAAAGCAACAGTTTATCAAAATAAATGATCATCTAATGAATGATATAAATTAACATCTAAATAATCTTTTAGATATTATGGTGTTAATAACGCCGATTGTAAAAAAATGATTTCATTCTAAGTGGACTATTATTAATGGATTATTATTTCTTTTATTACTAAAATTACAAATGTGAAATCTTATTTACCTGTACCTTATCGACATTTTTAATTCTAAATATTTATTTTTAAATATTTTTAATATTTCTATACTTCAAAACTAAAGAAGTAGAAGAAAAATTATTATTAATATTATTGCTATTAAAATTATTATAAGTCAGAATGCTAAATAAATTAATAGAAATAAGAATAATGTACAGGACAATGGTAATTTTTCTGATTAATTATCTTATATTTTTTTCCTGTAAAATAAATAATTCCTCTCTCGCCCACTCTTTTTGATCTTATCTGATGCAATTTTAATTGAAAAAATATTGTGATAATGAAAAATATACGTTCATTATATGCAACAAATTCCTTTTTGTTTATCGAAGTAGTGATGTACATTAATAGCAGATTAAAAAATATTCATATCTTCGGATATAAATCTCTCTCACAAACACACAAACACACACACGCACACACATATATATATATATATATATATATATATATATATACATTATGTGTGTGTGTGTGTGTGTGTGTGTGTGTGTGAGAGAGAGATTTATATCCAAAGATATGAATATTTTTTAATCTGCTATTAATGTAAATCACTATTTCGATAAACAAAAAGACATTAAAAAAAAAAAAAACCTTGAAGTCAAATCTAAAATTAAAATTCAATGAAGTAAAAAAAAAAATAAATTGCAAAAATATTTTTTTTTCTGATACATGGCTTTTGTTTGTTTTTTTGTTTTTTTTTTTACTTTGTTAACTAGAAAGATCTGATTAATCGAAACTGGTATTGATTTTTTTTTTAAACTTTCAGCCACGTTAATTTAAATGAAAGATGTATGTCCTTTAAAACAATATATGTCCTTTATTAAAGAATATACATACGAAGATATTTCCTTTAAAACAAGTCTGTTATATTCTGTTATAATGAGTAAATATTACGTAAGTTGTAACTGAAAGTAATAATACAAACTAATAACTACAAACTAATATTAGGTATATTAATTTTAATACTTGAAGAGAGACGGAAAATATTATTAAATAGCTTATTACGTCGTTGAGGTTTTTTAAATCTAGGAGTGAACCCATTATATTAGGGTTGATCCATTGTTAAAATAATTGCTCCGCACCAGCAAATATGACATCTCATTAAAAAAAGGTATGGATCACTATCTCGAGGCAAGCTAGCATCTTTCAGTTTCTCCGTCCCCGGGGAAAATCTGAAAATTCTAGTGCAGAATTGCTCAGGAAATGATCCATTGTTTATTTTTTCAATAATCTTTATTTATGAACAGCATTTTAAAGATTTATATCTCAAAATAGAAATCATTTCATTTTGCAAGGAATTGTGTCCTTTATTTTTTTATACATCATGCAGAGATAATAACCAAAAATCGTATTTGGAGAAAATTTTGGTTCTGAAGGAGGAGTAGGACATTGTACTGGATAAACCCATTGTCCCCTATCCTCTCCCGTTACAGGAGTGTGCGGCCATGTGTCCAAGAAGCAAACCACGTAAACAACATAACCGATAAACTGACAACAGAAATGCATCAGACTTAATGTAATACTCTACATCTCCTGAAGAAGGCCCGAGACACCGGACCGAAATATTGAGTATATCCACCATGGAGTGCGAAAATTCCTCAGACATGTAATACATCCAGTATCGTATTTGGAGTTGTTTACTTTTATTTCCATTAAATAATTAATATAAAATAACAAATACTTACTTTTAGGAAATACAATTCAGTTTCCCATTTCGATTTATTTATTTCCGTGATTTTCATGAAGCTAATTTTCTCATTTTAAAGTAATAGTTTGCGAATGGCTTACACAAAAATGAAATGTATACCTTGCCTATAATTAAAATCGTAACTCACTTCTCAAAACAGAAGTTTTACCGTTGCTATTTGATAGTTTTGAAACGAAAGAAAAACTACGGTATAACAAATAATCGATGAGAAATTTTACAGTAAAACCCCGCTAATCCTGCATCCGATAATCCGGCACATTCAATAATCCGGCATAGGTCTATGGTTTTTTTACACTGAATAAGCCTTCCGGGCGCGTTCGGCAGAGTTCGCGGGCAATAAACTCGTTAACTTATGTATTGTCCGTAATGAGTTTTTAAAGAAAAAACACGATTCAAAAAAACAAAAAGACATTAGGTCTTATTTCTTATCAATGCAGTACCGTATACATATACTTTCCAATGTTGTACGTATTATAAGTATTAACAACAATAATGTATGTACTTAACTTAATACATAATGTCTTAGTAAGTAATAAGTATATTACTTACTGTACGAAATAAAGTAACTATACTGTACTGTATGTACTGTATTAAAATATAATACTACATAAAAATATATTTTGTTGTTTTGTTTTTAACATTTTCCATCACTACCAAAATCAGAGAATCACAATAGAACACGGAAAAATGGCCTGATACCTATTAATAGCCCTTTTGACTCTCTATTTTAGCGGTATTTCCGCTATCCTCGCAATAACGGCTATTTCTAGACGGCGCTCAGTAATCCGGCATTTTCGGTGATCCGGCACTGTCGAAGTCCCGAACGTGCCGGATTAGCGAGTGTCTACTGTAATAGGAATTTACGAATTAAATTTGTTGCAGATAATGAACATACAGAAAAAAAACTTTTCAAAAAACTTAATGTAATAGATTCCCTTTTCCTTTGGCAAAATGAATGGAGATAATGTGGGTTTGAATCTGCTAACTCACTTACGCATACCACGTATTATTATATACTACAAAAATAATAAAACTTATTACATACTACATGCTATATTTCTAGGAGAGGTTCTCAATCAATAATCTGCTATTTTCTTGTTGAAAACAAATAGAAGTCGTCGAAAAGAAACATTAACTATTAAGTTTATTGAAATATTACTGCCTTCTTTTCTTTAAGAAATACTTATTGCTTACTTATTTCTGGTCAATTCCACTTCTAAAAGTAGTGGGAGTATTTCCTAAAGAGTGGATGTTTTCTTAATGGAACAGACAAATGAACGCACTGCTATCAAAGCCCACGTATGGAAAGAAGATTAATAATAATAACAAAAAAAAGAAGAAAAAAAAGTCTTTCTTATTTAGAGATTCTATTTTTGGGTCTTGGGAGAGTAGGGAGTGGGTGTGTGTAGGCGATTTGCTCTTTCTATCCAGGTTCCTTCAAAAGAAAATCGTAATGGAAAAATGTTTCTGGCGATTGTGTCTGAACCAGTGAAGCTTTTCAGACGTAGAAATTCCTCAGCATCAGAGCTTAGGTCAATGGCTGTCATTTTACCGACATCCTATCGGAAAGAGAAAAGAAAACACTTCAACTGAATATTTCAAAGCTTAAAAATCAAACCAGCAAAAAATCCTGTCATTAAATAGGAAGAAGAATTGCAATTCTCAAGTGGTAAAGCCTACAAACAAGCCTACAAGATGACTGACGAAGTGAAGACATAAGGAATAATTGCTGGAGTCATAAGGAATAAAAAAATGTCATATTAACAATAGCTCAACCTTTGAATATTCATGATGTATAAAATTATTGATTTAGTTAATTTCAATTACAAGTAATTATTGATTTAATGGGTATAATATATAAAGCTGAAGAGTTTGTATGTTTGAACGCGGAACTACCAGTCCGATTTGAAAAATTCTTTTTGCGTTAGATAGCCCGTTTATTGAGGAAGGTTATAGGCTATATAACATCACGCTACGACCAATAGGAGCGGAGCAGTTAACATAAACGTCAACCAACGGGTACGGCGGCGGCGAGGGTGCGGCTTCGCCAACCGAATATTACCGAGAAGGGCCGAATTTAACTCAGGTGACACCGCGGGGCACAGCTCATACTGAATAAAAATTAAACAAGGATATTGAGCAAAATAGAACAGTGCTCTAAATGATGTAGAGTTAAAACATATGTGTCTCAAGTGCAAGAAAATGTAATGAATCTATTATGAGATGATTTGCACATGCGGAGCATATAAATGATGAGAGCATCAGTAAACATATTTATAATAGAGAAAAGGATGGCGAGTGTGGCAAGGAACTGAGGAAAGAACGGAGAAAAAAATGGATAGCTGAAAAATAATTATTTATGGCTTACTATACAGATTAATAGCTATTGTTGGATATCACTGTTTTATTTCGATGGCTTTTCCGTAGGATTGACAGCTTCGCGTGCTAATTTCTCGAAAAACACCCACACAGAAAACATTTCCAATTAAAAAGACAGATCGTCTCTTACCTTTAAATATACATGTCAAAATTTCAAGATTAAAAATTCAAAATCAAGATCGAAATCTTTGATCTAATGGTTCAAAGGATATGATGGGACTACACATATATTTATGGTTATCCTTTATTGTCAAAAGCAATCCCATTTCTGATATGCTTCGCTTAATCTCCGCCGCGGCATGTCTAAATGTGCCTCAATGTAAACACATTGACTTCAGGTGAATTCATGGTGATTTAAATATAAATCAATAACAGTAGTAATTCGAATAGCAATTGATTATATCGATTTGAGTCTATACTTATTTATTTCTCTAAAAATTAGAAACCAATGTAATTGTATAGTGATTATTATTTATTATAGATTAGCTATTATTAAAATTTGTTAATATATTTACACTCATTGCCAAAAAAAAATGAGCGCACCCAAAACGAATTATTTGGGAACGACCACACTCAATCGTCACAAGTAGTTGTGCCACTGTTTTCAGTTAGGCTGCGATTGCCTGCTGAAAACTGCCACCAGAAGCAGTTATATCGCTGTAACTATGGTCATATGAACGGCCATCATATGATTATTATGTGATTTGTAATCAGTGTGATTTGCAGGTGGAGTGCAGGTCTCTAAGTCCTGACCAAGCCTCGACGACTCATTCGATGCATTTTGAACAATTGACAGAGTTGTCGTTGGACTATAGGAACCAGGCTGGACGTTCCGTGCAATCGACCGCTATCTGGACCGTTGCGACTATACTGTGCGGCGGTGATGGGAGCAATGGAGACGTGAGGGAACACACACGCGTAGCAGAGGCACTGGGAGGCCTAGGCAGACTACCAGAAGAGAGAATCGTATCATCATCCGACAGGCGCGAACCTGATGCAAGAGTGTCTCTGTCACCATCCAGAGATATGTAGCGGCATCACTAGATAACATTAAGTCTACCCTCACGATTGCGACTTGCAGAATGACGCTTGCATTCTCGGCGCCCCTTTAGCTGCCATTAACCCCAATATCGGTGGCTTCGTTTGCAGTGATGTAGTAAGTGGGTAGCATGGACTGCTGTGGACTGGCAACAAATCTTGTTTACTGACGAAGCTAGTTTGTCTTGAACCTGGACAATTATTCAGCAGAGCACAAATCGGGACTTCATTATTGGGCGACATGCCAGCAGGACTGATGGCGCCATGGTGTTGGGGAGCCATCTCCGTCTCCGCCGGTAAAGATCAGGTGAATATTGACGGCCACACTGAGACTTTCAGGAGATCCTTCCGCTTCATATGCTTCCCTAAATAGAGCGGCTACAGCGGTCCATTTCCCCATAAGATAAAGCCGTGCTACACTACTTCCGTGCAATCGACATCCTTCCTTGGCCCGCCAGGTCTCCAGACTTATCGCCCATTGTACAGGTCTGGGAGCAGCAGGGACGGCATCTTTGGGGGCGATCTGAAGCGGCATTTGCAGCAGCTCTGGGAGGATCTTCCGCAGGATAGCAGTAGCCATTTCTATTATTATGACTCCATATCAAACCGTATCGCCGCATGTATCCGCACTAGGGGCGGTATGACGCAGTACTAAAGGGAATGAACTGTAGTGTTTTGCCCGAATTAAATGACTATTGGTGGAGTGCACCAAACTTCAGTTAACTTTGAGGACTGCTATTTGGACGGAGCTAAAATTAGTGGGGGATGTTGCTCCACAAAAATTTTAGCCTTTGTTTTAAAATTGTGTGAAAGGAAACAAACATGTTTAAAAAGAAATTTATCAAGTTTTTGAATAAATTTTCTTTTTATACATGTTTCCGTTCACACAATTTTAAAACAAAGGCTAAAATTTTTGTGGAGCAGCACCCCCCACTAATTTTAGCTCCGTCCAAATAGCAGTCCTCAAAGTTAACTGAAGTTTGGTGCACACCGCCATATTTGTTCTGATTTTGTAATCAGTTATTTGCCTCATTATTCTAATTGTCTATGCCAAGTATCATTCCATTTCGACTGCTGCTTCTGGGTACGATAATTTATTAGTCAATAAGTGTATTTAAATGTAAAATGGTACTTTACTAAACATTGATTTCTTAGAACGATAAAAGTTTATTCTTTTATAACACTAATATAATAGAAAATCTCGATTTTATGATATGAATTCACTAAAAAAAATGTAAACAAATCAAGAGTAAACAAAAGATTTAACGTGCCAGAAATTAATATAAAGCATAGAGAAATGACACGGAAATAAAAAAAATATCTGAGCTTTCATCTGGTGAGTGGATTTGGCTGATGAGTCCCTAAAAAGGAAACGGTCCCTCCCAAACACCGATGAAAGCTCACATATTTTTTATATTGGTGTCATTTCTCTTTGCTTTAAATCAATAGTATTATATTAATACTAATCATTATTTCTTTGTATGTACTTTAGTATTACAATTGTGTCTCCATTACTTAGATAAATTGCTAAATGAACAGATGGTTATTAAGTAGAAAAATACTTATCATCAATATAGAAAAACGTTAGAAGAAAATCTTTGATAGACTATGATCCCTGCGCTAAGAAAACTTGCTATCCTGTTCCAAATAAAAAAGATGTTACTCCACTTCACTTCATGATGGAATTCTTATCCGATCTGCCTATGTATCAGTGAAATGAACGGTAACAAGCAAATCAAATTTAACAGATTTGCTGATAAATTTTCTAGTTGCAGTAATCAAATAAAAACATAGCATTATTAAATCTCCTTTTAACAAAAACTGCCAATTCTTTGAATTAACAGTTTTAGAATTAAAAGAACCCTTAAGAGAATAGTTTAATTAAAAAAAAAAAAATAATATTTGTTAAGAAAGAAAAGATGAAAAAATGGAGGGTCCTAAGTTACATTAAAACGACTGAATCTGATGTAATGTAGATCGTTGGAATAATTTATTCTGTCCATCAAAAACAACAACAAACACTGTCACATGCATTAGATGTCTAGTGAAGCCAATAATCTAGTGGTGAGTCACGCAATGATAAAGAATTCAGGTTGGGAAAAGATAACAGCTGCACAACACATCAATATTTACCCGAAGCGGAGGTGTTATTAAGTCTCGCCACAATTTCCGCAAGTGATGCTGCAAGAAGAAGAAAGCCGTGGGATGTCGTTCCTAACATTTGATTTGTCTCTAGATTCTATGAAAGAGAATGGATCCCCTTCTGTGTTTTCAAAATCCAAATTCACAAACTGAAAGATACAAGTTAATTCAAAAATCAGCACAGTTTACGTACCAGATTTCGCATAACCTGCATGGTCAAATCAAAAAAACAAAAAAAATATTCAAAAAATACGTTGTTCTAACTTTCTGCTTTCCAGGTAATTAGTGTGTTTTCTTCTTGTGATTAAAGCGCTTTAACTCGTTCTTTGATGTTTATTTATTGAGATATACATTCATCTAATATTAAAGTTTCCACTTTAAAGTAAGTAATTTTTTTGTTTAAGTTACTGTGAATATTTTCTGTAACATATTTGATTTGTTTATCTGTAAAGTGCTACTTGTATCAAGTCAACGTAAAATCTTCCTTTTGGTAATATCAATCAACTTGTATAGATTCAATATCCTGTGATAGGTAATTTCTGTTTTAAAACAGAACGACATGCATTTTGCCATTTGAAAATATTGCAAAATTAAAACCCTTTTTGCTTTCCGATTCAAATTCAGTAATCTTCAAGCTTGTAATATTCTTTGTTAATACTTACGATCAAAAGAATTCAATGGAAAAGTTTCTGCATTTTTGTAAATTGTAATATCTGCTGAATACAAAATTCCCCATTTGCTAAATTTTGAATACAAAATTCCCCATTTGCTAAATTTTGAATACAAAATTCCCCATTTGCTAAATTTTGAATACAAAATTCCCCATTTGCTAAATTTTGAATACAAAATTTCCCATTTGCTAAATTTTGAATACAAAATTCCCCATTTAAAAATTAATTATTTGCATTTAAGTCGCCAAATTTGCATTTAAGTCGCCAAAGTCTAATGATATCAAATGTAAAATGGATTACTAAACAGATTAATATATATTTTACTATGCGGGTCGTCGGGAATAATTCATGATTTGCCTTGAGTTGATAATTCTATGTTTTTCTATGGGAATTTTTATTATTTTTAAGTGCAATTTTGAATATTGTTAATTATTGTTTTATGTCTTGTCCGTAAATACGCATGCCAAATGTTAGGGATATCTTGTGGTACTTACCAGACGTTAACAAAGAATCCTGAAAAGGACTTAAAACTGGTTCATCATTGTTAATTTTCATATATCTGTGTGGTTTTAGTACATTTTTATCATATTAGAGATATCCGTTCAACAAATATATTCTTAAATAGCACCAAACTTAAATCCTCTTCACGGCAATATTTCGTCCTGTTTCAAGGACTTTGTCTAGCCTTTTTTTACAAAACGTTAAGGAAAAGAGAATCACATCTCCCTAACCTAAATTCTACATAATACAACAATTCAAGAATTTTAAAAAATTAAAACAAAAGAAACGTGAATTGAAACACGTTCAATTAATGAAATCAAATCCTATTGTTTAAAAAATTCTCTTAAAATTCAAGATTTTAATATTTTAACTTCCCAATGAAGTTAAATTTATAAGAAGATGTAATTTAGATATCCGTTCATTGATTCAAAAGTTATTAAGCAAAATCATTGTGAGAATCTGAGTAAACTAACTTATCTTACTAAAGGCTAAAAAATAAAGAAATTAAATAAACATAAAAATGTCTCGAACAAAACAAAACAAAAAAATGATTAGGACGCCAGCTATCGGTGATTGTCGAACTTCTTAGATGCCTTGAGTCAATGTGTGTTATTGTCATTAGTAATGTATTCATATGAAAGATATTGAAATTACACTTGAGATAGTTGTTACAAAAAATAAATTAAAGATTTTAAAAATTTTTTGAAATTGAGATCTAAAAATTGAAAATGGTAATGATATGTCGTGGGAGTCTTATCGAACGATGCAGTAATAGGCTATTAATGCGTCTAATTTGCTTTTTGAGAATACGAAGAGATATCATTGCTTATTTGCTATTAGTTTACATATTTCTAGGGATTTTATTGGTTTTAATTCACTCAATTTGTTTACTTGAAACGAATGCACAGCTTCATTAGTGTTTAAGGAAGGTCATTATTTTCACAGAGAAAAAACTATTACTTCTTTGAATTGCTTGAAAGCTTTGTGCAAATTATCTACTATTCACTATTATCTACTATCACAATAGCACAAATTCGCTATTATGATAAAGACTTTGTGGTATGTTCGGTGACTAAGTAACTTAATGATATACTGTATAAAATAATTAAAATCCTATCAGAATTATTTTTACGTTAATGGTGAGTATTTTAATGCGTTTCACTGCTCTTTTATTAGCGTGAGATGAGTCTCAGTTAATGGGACAAGAGACGCAGGCCGTGGTTATGCAAGGGCATACATTCACGTCAAGAGGGCTCTGTTCGGATCAGGCAGACAACTGCAGGAGAGGATAGCACCAACAGATCCAACAGTATCTCTTTCTAACAATCGCAAAGAAGCAGCATCATATGCGAATTATCCCCAATCGACGTGCACCACTGCTCAGCAGAAGAGGCAGGACACCATTGCTGCATCTTCCTTAATCGCCCCAATCACTGTCTGATCCATCTGGAGCATTTTAGCGCCTCAGCTTAACTGGATGGCCTCCTCCTGGCATCATGTAGTATTCAGTGATAAGTTTTATTTTTTGGTACATGATTTATCAACACAAAACTAAAATTGGATCCATGCATTATATAATATAATTCAATGTTTGTGAAACTATAGACAGAATTGGATCTATTATTGTTTATTTCTCGTTCTATTATTACATCAAATAAGTCTTTCAAATCCCTACAACAGAAATATTATATTTTAAAAGATTCAGGAATATTTTACGATTGTATTACTGATTATAATTTGCTGATATTATCAATACATTTGATATTTCATGTTATTTATTTCTTTATCATGTCATTGTTTGTATTAAAATTTACTGTTCTATTACGACCTTTGAAAATGGATTTCGTCGATCCGAAACATGTAGAGAGATTAAATAGTTAATTTCGTTCTTGCATTATTAAAAATGTGGGTTTTGTTTCATTATTTATATACTACGAAGTATTGGTCGCTATTTCGGAATATCCAACAAATCGAAAGGAAACAAAAATTGGTGTGGTGTTTAGAAAACTACGATAAGTTAAAAATTATTCATCAATATTTTAAAATACATCATTTTATCATTATAGAATATTGCTTACTTTCAATATATTCCCACATTATTGTAATTGACCATCCATTGAGCATGAACATAATTCAAAAGTTGTTTACCTAAAACTCTAACCATTAACTATTAACCTGTATTAGATTCATGCAAACTATAGCTAAGACCAAGTGACGAAAACATCATCAGATGTTGCTACTGTAGCGCTGTAAAAATAGTAACTTAACAATTAACTATCTTAGGAAGATGAAATTATAATGATAGGTATAAGCTTTTAAGTGTTCAATTCATTTGGTACAAATAAGAAATCAAGAAATAAAAAACAGTGGATTAAAAAAAACTCTCAATGATAGAAAGTTTTTCTGAGATATTCGAAAGCTGGCATGACAACTGTAAATTATTTCTGTTTTCATTACATTTTTATCTTGATTAGATTCTAAAACTATTAACCATATATACGATACACTTTCTATACAGTCTGTAAATATATATATATATATATATATATATATTTTATATAAACTTTAAATTAGATCATTACATATGACTTTTAACAAAAACTTTTAACTAGGTATTTCTATAAATTTAAATAAGAATTTAGAATATTTTTAGTTAAGGAACAGGTTTATTCCTTAAATATTAACTCATTAATGCAAATAAGATTAAGTAATAGTTATGAAAATCGTATTGTATTAAATGATTACATTATTATTAAAGTAAGATGCTAATGTCTTCTTACACATTCGGTGCCTCAAAGCGACACTCAATTTTACTGAAATTGGATCTAAGAAAAACATCTCTTTAAAGTCCTTTTATGTGATTAACATATTAATGAGACTAAGTAGCAAAGTAACTGAAAGTCTTCAAAATATTATGAGTCACTTAACTGAAAGCCGTGCAGACATAAAAACTGGAAGCAAGTTTCAACGATTTCGAAATTAAGTTTTCTTCAACAAGTGTTTTCAATTTGTTATTTAAAATAAATAACAATTTGAATTTCAATGAAAACTGTGGGAAATCGTTTCCTAAAAGTAACTGATTTTCCCTGAAAATGGTCAGTGGCATCTGTGCCAAGTAACTATGAATACGACCAATTTATGGAATGAATGTTTCAGACTTCTGGTTCCGAATGGTGTTTATATTGATAAGCAATGAGCGGTTGGGATTATTAAGTTTTGATGAAGAACTTCACGAGGTTAGGTAATCAATCGCCACTATTATACTAAGCAAAAGAGATTAATACTAAGCAAAACAGATTGAGAATAGGCTTTTTTTATCAACTAATTATCGTTAGACTAGTTCTAACTTCGTATCGCCCAATATGGACACAGAGGAGATTTAAGAGCGATTGAACGTACAAGTTGGAGCGAATATTCTCTAAAAGATACCCAAGAGCTGCCGCATGAAGAGGTTCATGAAGCATTGGATGGAAAATTCAAGCCTGAATTGGCGAATCTTCGGCAGATGATAGATAATAGTTATTTCAGCATCATTCGATAAACTGTAGACGGGGGTCACAGATGTTGACCCCGAAATATTTGACCTGTTTAACAATTTGAATGCAAAACTAGGGCGAGGGTCAACTTTAAGGAATGGGATTCCAAGAGTTTACCGACCAGAATAACCATGAATAGCGGTTGAATTATTGGTAAATAAACGAACTTATCAAAGTTTAAGGAAATCTATTCCGCCGTTTCAGTGTTGTGGCGTATAAACAGACAGACAAAACAGAAATTGTTCAAATTGAATATAGTCCGACCACGATAGCGTGACGATCGGAAGGAACCCCACGTGATTATGACGTATCTGTTTTTCAGTCAGTAACAAACAAGCGCGCCTCAAAGCAGAGGTCCCCTCAAAATTTCCCTCAAAATTAATTTCCTTTACAGAGCGCTCGAAAAATTATTTTACAGGTTGAAGATTATTTCCGAAAGGAATTGGAAAATGGAGGACTAAAATTAAAAGTAAATTTTTGTTTTTGTTTTGTTTTATAGCGTAATGTAATATTCTTCGGAACCTCTGAGAGAGGCTAGTGCTGACGTGGAATCGTCACATTATCGTGGTCGGACTATAGTAAGCCTTCGCATGTTTAATCAATGCAACTGAGTGTGTTTTTAGTAAGCAATCATCACTAAAAATCAAATTCAAGACATTTACTATTTACATTTTCAGACTTCAGCAATTTCAGCTATGACCGTTAGGCTTATCTCTCTAAATGGACTATCTTCATTACTTTTGATTTGACAACTGTTTGCGTTCAAGACCTATTAAGTTGTTTGGTATTATATTACAGTCAACGATTGTTCCAATGATTCTATGCAAAGCTAGTGGAAGAATGAGTATCAAAATTTCAAGTATGTATCGTACAATCACTTTGAAGTTAAGATAAAATTTGGTAAAACTTCTTACATTTTTAAAAAGATTTATAAAAACATTTAAAAAATTGTTGTGTGCTGTTTTTTATCATAAGTTTTAGTTAAGTCATTTTCGCACACGTAAAAAGTATTTTTATTCTTATATTTTTCTACATTCCTTTTCATTTCGCAAATAAAAATCGTTACTTACCAAAATGTTTTGATATGAAAAATAAAAAATATCAAAAACTCATTTTCTCTCTGAAAGAGCGAATAAGCGAAAAAGTAACAGTTTTCTTTTTGTTCTTTCAAGAGAAAATGATTGTTGATGTTTTTTTTTTCTATTTAAAATCATAAAATCGATCGATCTGTCTTCAGAGGCTTTTGAAGAAATCTGGAAATGTGTCATAGCGATTATCGCAAGATATTTGCTTCTGGATTTAATCAGTCTTCAGGGCACGTTACATTTTACGTGTAAATTATTTATAAGCATATTATTTATAAGTATAAATAAAGATTAATAAATAAATAGGATAAATAAAATAAAACTATTTTCGCATTCAGAGAGTATTTTAATTTATATTACGGAAGTATTTTTACACGACATTTAAAAAATGAAAAAAAAAACCAAAAGCTGTAAATCGTAACAACTTAAAATAGGTTGAAAAGTAGGCTTACTTTGATGAACTTTCGTTAATGACTACTGGTAATTTAAAATATTAATTAATACAAGAGCTTTAATTGCAGTGTTTATTAATCACTGCTTGATTCCAGTTTATTTAATCATGGTCACTGAATCCATAGATATTCTTCAGAATTGAGGATCATTGAAACTGCATTTTTCCAATTAGGCTTATCCATTGAGATAAACGGTTTCAATTTGTTGTTACTTTGTCTTTATTATGCCGCCAAATTAATTGGAATTAATTTGCATTGAATGAATCACTGCAAAGAGACAGACAATGGGAATCCTACCATTCGAAATCAAATAAGTCATCACTAAATTATACTTGATAAAAAAAGATAAAAATATTCGCAGTAAAATCTTTGAATTAATAAAATAGGTTTATAGAAAAAGTTACAGCATTATTATCTATATAAAATTCTTAACGTGTGCCAAATAACGTTGTTAAAGGTCCAGCCCGCACACAATGATTAAAATTTAAACATTAAAATTTAAAAAGTTAAAAAAGTTAAAAAAACACAAGTCTCTAGCTTTCGCCACTAGGGG
>JAFIDM010004315.1:31065793-31102236 GCA_023159025.1 Thereuonema tuberculata | reverse complement strand
ATATATATATATATATATATATATATATATATATATATACCGGGTGATCAAGAAATAACAGGAGGTGTTCGGAGCCCTGTAGTGTGTTATGTACTGGAAGAAATAGAATGAAAGTTGGCCACCATACACATTAAAGTTTGCGGTTTCGATTTGTCAAGAAAAAAAAAAAAAATAGTACCAAACAACGGCCATAGGGGAAATTCTGGTTCTGCGGTCGAAAAATGCAGCATGAAATTTGCATATATGGGTACTTTGTGACACGATATCGAGGATAAAAGGAGGGGTTACGGGAATTCTAGTCATTCTGCAAGAAGTCGCCCGTCGATGGCGTTGTCACTACGTGATCGTGCCTTATAGTCAAGCTGTTTTATCAGCGGGATGAAAATGCCAATGGTGCTCTTCATTAATGCCGGCGGTTAAAACACTTACGTAGAGGACCGATGACCATAACTAACTTCAGGCTGGTGGTTACCTTGAGCCAAATTTGTAGGTTGCTATAATAAACGTTTTTCATTGGTATTTGGTGCGTTGTTATTTACTGTTTCCATTCGCAGTTATGTATTCTTTTTTCAAACATTATGCGCTTGCAGCGCCAGAATTTCCCCTATCGCCGTCGTTTGGTACTAATTTTGTTTTCTTGGTGGCCAAATTTTGTTCTATTTCGTCCAGTATATAACACGCTACAGGGCCGAACACCTCCTGTTATTTGTTGATCACCCGGTATATATATTTGTGAAAGTATTGAGAAGTGACTAATGTTACGACGCTGTAGGATTATTATAAATTTTTATTTTGGTTTAAGAACTAATGGCGCTTTTCTTATGGCTTTTCTTAGAACTTTTTTCCAAGTTTTTAAAATTTACATTTTTAAGTGTTGAAAATATGATTGTGCACATGTGCATGAATTTCTATGTAAGCATGAAAATTTCATATTGCTGGCTACTATTTATTTTAAATAAAACAGTCCACAAAATATGATTTGGAGAGACTCACTTCGCTAGTCTAAATTAATTTACTTACTATCTTACAATTTTGATAATATTGTACATCATAAGGAGTTTATCCTTTATAATTATAATGTTGTAAAATTATTAATACTGGTTTATTCCTAACTCAAATATAATATTTATAAAACCCAAAGACTGAATAGCAGAAACATTAATGTGGAGCACTATTATCAAAGAGAAAGAAAGAAGTTAAAAATGTGATGTAGTTTATTCTGAATAAAATATCAGACCTCCTCAAATGTCAATTTCTTTACGCGAATATGTTCCCTGGGTTTTTCCTTGTGGTGTTTTCTGTATTTAAAGGCAATCGATTTCGACTGGTGGATTTTCATGGCAATATCCAGGTGGGAAATGGCTTTGAGGTCGAAGATTGTGGATGCTGCTGCAAAATGGGTCAATCTTGGGTGCAGGGGTTATTGTGATATAGGGGAAGATGGAGGGAGGGGGTTAATGGCAAAAGGACATTCCAATCGAATGGGAAACAAAGCAGTGACAGACGCCATCTGTGTTCAGTGATTCTCATTCACTCGGAGAGATAAAAGCAACGCATTGTGTAAAAGGGCCCTGACCCTAATCCTTTCACAGTTCTGTCATCAATCGATTCAAGGAAGCAACGTAATATTACAATCCTTTTGCATTTAAAACCTTTTCACATTTAAAATTGTTGTTGTTTTTAAATATTAATAATATCCTTATTAATTAATTAATTCGTTTAACTAATAATCAAAATAATTAACGCGCGCAAAATAACACAGAGATGAAGACACCGACGCACAAATTGTGGATTAAAAATTTATAACATATGAAAAAAATACAGAAGCCCTAGACCGTTTTCAGTTCCTTGACGAACTTTTAACTAGTTTAACTTAATTTTGACGACTACAAAATTCAAGGAACCGAAACCGATCATGGGCCTCTGTATTTTTTAATACGTTATACATTTTTAATCCACAGTTTGTGAGTCGCTTAATTAATTACATTCGTTTTATAACAAACAAAAAGTTCCATTGAAGCTTCGTGAATGGTTTTGGAACGATCTACCAATCAACCCATGCTAAAACGGTGTTAGATGTAACGAATTTTAATTTAAAAAGTATTATCTTCTTTTCCTAGATTGCTTCATTATATTACGGTGTCTCGTTAATCTTGGATCCTGATGAATCTCAATGGTTCCGTCACTGTTTGTAACATCAAAACTACTCTGAGTTCGCTTTGCATTAGGAAAGTTCCATATTCGGAGAGATGCCGAATATTCACGGGATATCAACATCAGCTGCGGCCACTATACACTGAAATGCCAAAAAAAGTGGAATACCTGTTTAATACCGCGTAGGTTCTCCACACGTTTGTTGCTTGGCAGCAACTCGACGTGACATGAACTCCACGAGCGCTCTATAGGTGAAGACAATACACACCATGTATTCTGCAAAGCAAAGCCATAAATCCGTAACTTTCAATAGAGGCTGATTCCTAGCAGTGATGGCAAATTGAAGTGCATCCCACATGTATTCGATGACGTTTAAATCCGGAGAAAACTCAGGGGCCAAGACATGACAGAGGGAACTCAGAAGAATCCTCCTCCAACCATAATCGGGTGACTGTTGCCTTGTGCAAAAGGACATTGTCTTGTTGAAAAAAACAAGACAATCAGGGTAAATGCAGGATATGAACGGATGCAAATGTCAGCAACGATGGTGATGTACCGGCTACCGGTCACAGAGGTCTGCAGACATATAATAACCTGTATTCATAATTTACAGAGTATTAGATTCAACAGCATTTAAAAATGTAATATAATGAATTGTCATTTCTTTTAGAACCGATTTTTATAGGAACTCCGTTGAAACCGAGGTTGTTTGCTGTTACACAAAACTTTTCCACTTTATTCTGATGAATGTCAAGAATCATCGAAAGCTGCCCTTTATGTATATTTCCTTTAAATGTTTGTAAAATAAAATATATAAATTTAAAATCAAGCCAACGAACATTATTTTTGAATTAACTTACATAAGGAAAATCTAAATCATGATTAATAAACAAATAAATTTAAGATATTAAACAAATGTAAGAAAATGTGAATCTTTTTTTTTCCGTAGAAGAGAATAAGTATTCTCTCCAAAAATTAGTTAGCTATATATTTTGTAAGCTAACATCATCTCCCATCAGTTTTTTGAAGTATCATAATGACCTTTGAAGTATCTTAATGTGGGATAGCCTGATTTCTAAATTTAAGATGAAAATATAAAAGGCCTTTTAAGAGATTTATAAATGTTTAGTGGAATAAGGAAGCTAGACCTCATTTCTTCTAATTCTGATTGGCTACTTTATTCCCAACTGACCAATAGGAGAACAGCATTCTTTTATAACATTCTCAAGAAATAGGATTGACGTTGAAGTAAATGTAATGCCTGCAATGGAAGAAAATGAAGAAATTCAGATCAAAAAGAAGAAATAAAATCCCGGGAAATGGAAGGACAAGAGCAAGAAGAAGGCACTTAACAGTGGACAGATTAGCCTGATGTTGTTTTATGATTTATGTGTTTAAAAGTTACTATTTTTTTCTTTTGTTGTAAAATATTACATGATAATATTAGTGAAATTTTCTAAAAATGAAAATAAACAAAATATTTACAGCATTTGCTGATAGTTACTTCAATATCTAACCGATTTAATATCTTAATTGTTTAATATTTAATATCTAACGAAATACTAAATATCTTTTTTTATCTAATTAGAAGGGACACCCTCTTTTTCCACTCATTCTTTCAATACAAAAAGTCAATCTTGAAGTTTGTCCAGATGGCATCAGCCTCTTACAGAGCAAATTTGTAATTAACGCTTAAATAATTTCACTCGATCATAAGTAAGTTTGGTTTACGTTGATTTGGTACATTTCTAAATGAACACTGGTTAAAAGCTTCCTTTTCACATCGTTCTACTATACACATTAATAAATGACCATTTCAAAAAAGTACTACTTACCTGTAAGACAAATGTGTCGTGTAGAAAAGTTACTCTTGGAGTCACTTCATGATTTAGCGGAGAACTTGTTTTATCTCATGTTTGGAGCTAAATTGAGGCCTGAGATGTATAATTGAGAACCAATATTATAATAGGTAATGTATTTAAGGATGACTTTAAAGATGAATTAAAAAAATGTATTTAACACCCTGCAGGTTATTGTAGCTTTTCTAAATGTGATAATCTTTGTTCTAAATAAAATAAAATTTTATTTTATTTCTAAATAAAATAAAAATAAATTGCGCCGATATAGCTAACAGTCGGTATGGCAACCTAAGGCATGTATCATCTGCTGTACGCGCCGAGGCAATCAAATCATGTTTGAATGAGGCCTTGTGATACAGTCAAGCAGGCTGTATTGCTACTCGTCCAAAGTTTATCAAGAGTTGTTAGGGACACGATACTGTGTCATTCGTCATGCCACTCCCTTCGTGAAGCCCGGCAATGGTTGCTCAGATGTGAAAATCTGAGGAGAGACGGACGAACCTGCAGTCCGAACTGTAATAACTGGCGACGCACAGCTGATAGGCACCACAGTTCGCCACTGCTACGCCAACGCCGCTGATGAGGCAAAACAGTCAAGCGAAGACATCCTCATGAAATGACGGTTGTCCGACGACGTCCAAAATCTTCGCTTCGGTTCCCACAGCCTTCTTTGTATCATTCTCTGCAAACATTTCCCAAATGACCGTCAATTTTCCAGATGGAAGCACTGTAGTATTTCATGCTAATCTGTCGAATGTGGCTATACAGCTGTCTTATATGATCGAGTATCCTTACCCATTGCTGACCATACGCATTGACATGCCCACTGGTCAATGCGGCTTTTATAACAGAATATTGACTGTCAGTTTACGGACAATGACACAGCGCGATCTGATTTGCCTAGACGCCGTAAGCATGACATCGAGCTGATACTCGTTTGTTCTGTACAACTTAATGATAGACCATATTCTGTAAAAATGAAAGACATAGCTCGATTTCTTTCAGATGTAAATAAATCAATAAATAATGTCAATTATGCACAACATAATGTTAGAAAAATAATTATGATTATCTTAATAATCAAATAAGAAGCGATGTAAAATAGATTGTAATATTCGATTTATTTCATTTACGTTCGATAGTTAAATAAATAAAGCATTTCATCAAGAGTATTTCTATACTTAGAGAGAGACAATGTTTTGTGGGAAAATGTGTAGGTTTAATATAATTTGCGTCTTCATTCTGTAATCCTATGACCCTTCACCGAAGAAGGTCGCACATAAAAATCTGATGGACTTCGAACGAAGAAAGAGTGATGAAATGAGAGAAGCTGAATTTTCTTACCTCGAAATTTCCAATCCAATGATGTGAATGTGGTGCCAATAAACATATTGAGAATCGGACGCACAAAAATCCTGAACTAGACCGCAAAATCACACGACTGCACTGTATGATAGAAACCTCTACCGCATGGCAGACTGTGACAGCAATTGGAGTACTGTCACAGGTCAGGCACAATTTGTACTCAGACACATAGTACAATTCGACTTCGTCTGCTTAACAAAGGATTGGTTGTTCGCACCCGATTGCTACGAATTGACATCCACTCACAAACACGGATTGACAACCATTGACACCTCAGGCCGCAATGAGGTCTCGAACACAGACACTGGCGTGCTGATTGGCAACACGTCTTGTTTTCTGACAAATAATGATTCAACTTGATGCGCCATGATGTTAGCATATATATTCGAAGGTATCGTAATGAAAGCCAGTTTGCAGCGTCATATCTGCCCAACTCTAACTGTTATGGTTTCGGGTGCCATTGGGTTCATTTCGTGATCTCGCCTAATACGAATTCAGGGAATCTTCAAAAGCCAGTGATACATCAAGGATGTTTTTAGAAGCAGAGGTAGTACCCTTCATTCAGAATTGTCCTGGCTCTATATTCCAGCAGGACAATGCTCACCCACAAGTGCCCCGAAATGTCTAAGACTTCTTCATATACATGGCAGATACCGCTTCTTTCCTGGTCTGCAAATTCGTCCGATATGTCCCCGATCGAACATGTCTGGGAATGTAAGTGAGACATGTAAGTAAGCAACTGACCATCAAGCGCCTCCACAATCTATCAGATACGAACTCTAGACACTCACAAAATCAGGCTATTCCCTGGCAGGCTAACCCGGCAGGCTATTCCCCAGGAATAATCAAAAATCTTTTCCATTCAATGCCCAGCGGTGTAGAATCTGCTATGCTGGATTGAGGTGGCTTCCCACGATACTGACTTTTGAAACTACAGAATCTTATACGTAGCTCTGCAAATGTAATCAGTTATCTACTGTAACATGAGTTATCTGTGACATAAATTTCATTTGAATAGCGTGAATCTTTCTTGGTGTTGCAATTTTCACAAAGCAAAGCAAAGTTATGATATATGTTATCATAACTATCGGGCAATCCTCTATATCTGAATATTTAGGTTGCCAATTAAATTATCAGTGTCAGTTAATATTGAAATGATTTTGTAGTGAATTTTATAGGAATTGTATAAACTTAGAAAAGAGAATTGATCTAAAGAAATAAAATTCCTGATAAAATATATCTTTAAATTTCTGAAATGATGTTATACCAAAATCAACAATATAAACTTGCTATATTTACAATATATGTAAATCGAGAATATTATACAATTCTCAATTTAAACATATTAAGTATTTTATATTATTTTGTCAATAAAGGAGTAGGAAATTCGTTGAATTATCATCATCGTATAAAAATTATTCCTAATTCTGTAAGAGAGAAATTCATAATACGATTGATTAAGTCAGAGTGGATGCCACACCCTCAAACACCGGAATCACCACTTATGGATCAGTTGAACCTAGTCTGTTATTTTCTTTAGCGTAACAGTCATCACTTCATTCCTATAGTGCTGTTTTTAGAGGTAATCCATAGAACTAATGAATAAAAAACATCATAATAATAATTAAACTCGATACGAAGATGTTAGTTTTTAAAACCTTTAATTTTAAAACACTTAAACAGTTAAAAACACTTCAAGATGTTTTGCTAGATTAAAAATTCCTATTTCCCTTATATTAGAAAGAATTGACTAATAATATTGAGCCCAATTTTTAATATTAATATTGAATGCTTTCTAATATCAGAGAAATATGGATTTTTAATGTAGCAAAACATCATGAAGTGTATTATAACCGCATTATATACTGAACATTTCTGTTATTATTCTTCAAAAATGCATTAAGGAACCTCTTACTTCAAGATAACAGAATTTGTATTTTTATAAGGTTTCTTTCTTTCTCCGTTGTTACTCGGTTTTTTTTTTTCCATTTGGTAATTGATTATCAAAGTCAATGATATGTAATGATCTCAATATCTTAAGTGCAATACACATCACCAATAATACTATATTTCTAAAATCAAGGAAACAACTACATTTTCCAACGTTAGTCTTTTTCATGTTAGTATGATATGGGGATGTACTGTAAATTTTTAGTGTTTACTCCATAAATTTAAGTCCAATACAAAAGAGTACTTAGGGGATATTGTTTATTTCGTTGTGACATCTCCGGGAATAGTTTCTCGTTAGGTATTTAAATGTATGGGATTCTAAGTATATGTTGATATAAGAGAAAAAAACTATTGTACTTGTTGAGTATTTTTAAAAAACAAAAACAAAAGTTACTATCGATTTATTGGGGTTGTGCCTTTCAGATGTGAAATTGTAATAAACATTTTCTTTTTCGTCTCTTTTAATCTCGAGTCTTTATTTTCTTCCCATTTTTTTCTTCATTCACATTTTTTTATAATACTTAATGCGTCCAAAAAATCAAAAGTAAAAAAAAAATCATTACTATCTTCAAAATCATGATAATAAATTAATCCTCTATACATTCATTCCATTTTCTGAAACATTATCTCTCGTGTTCAACGTGGCACAGAATTAAAATTAATCTAAATTAAGTCGTGCCTAAATTACTTAATTAATTGTTAATCCTTAACACTAACATCGCAAAGTCACCTGTAAGTCCTTGTCTCCACAATTCAACAACCAAAATCCGTTTGTAGGTTCAAAGTAAAATCCTAAAACAGCAAATAGGCTATCTATTTAATGAGGGATACGAGCTGTGGTTCCACGAAAATGATCTTACTCTTCCAATGACTACAGCGTTCCTACTGGCAATTAGCAAACTTACCAAAGGATTTAACAAACTTAATTGTTTTTTGTGCTTATAGTGTATTGAATACTACTGTAATAGTAGTACAATGGTAGTATACATTTTTGTAATTTATATATTTTTTTTGTTATCTTTTTGTTATCGAGCTAGGTTCATTAATTTCAATATTTTCCCGCCATGGTCGTTAATATGGCTGAAGTTCAAGTAGTGTTATTCTAAATTGGGCTGACCATTGCGTAGCAGAAAAACATAATCCAGATCCCCTAGTAGAGATAATCTGGCAAATACAAGATGTAAAAGAAAGGCTCATAGTAGAATCCTGCATACTAAATTGGAAACTATACATTAATAAAGATAAATTTTGAAAGTAAGTAATGTGGCATTTCAATATATTAAACAAGATATGAAAAGTAAAGAGAAATATTTGTAATTTTGAAAAGAACAATTGTAGTGCGCTTGTATTTTGAACAAACTTTTGTATTGCTGTGGAATGATTGTAATTGAATAAAGCTTTGTATTGTTTGTATCATATTTAGTAATAAGCACGAAATCAGTTATTTTAAACAAAGTTTTGTAATGATTAAGCGGGAATTAAGAGAGAATTGATTACTTAATATTTGTAAATTTTTAAAGTATTCTTAACGATTAGAAAAGTTGTAGAGAAAGAATAAATTATATAATTAGCCTACTAAAATTGCACTTACTTTGGATTAATATCATTTAAAAAACGACGTTTCGGAGTCCCATTTTTTCCCGGACCCCCTTATCAAGTTTTTAAAAATTCAATTTAAAATTATTCACCCTTACATAAGGAACATGCTCCCTGTCGGGTTTCGTCAGTTAAAAGAGAGTCAGGTGTTTCCTTTCAACCTTTATAACCATGGTTGCCCTGGTGGCTATTTTGACAAGTAAATGATTTTGTCGTCTGCTACGAAAACAAAATCGCTATAAACCATATTCGAGGACATTTTTTGTGGAAAGATCTTGGTTATAACTGTGCATGGTCCTAATTACACAGGATTCATAAAATTCTCTTAGGTATTTTGACCTTCTTATGCCAAATACACTAACATCTTTGGTTTCTATTGAATGCCCCGTAATTTTGCAGTGCTTTGCTGTGCTATAGTTTTCGTTACCGTTTTTTATTGCAGTACTATGTTCCTTTACTCGCGCTTCCAATTTACGCTTAGAATTTCCAACATATAGACATTTATTTTCTTTTCCCATGTTAGAGGTGCATTTAATGCCATATATAGTACCTTGCAACTTTAAACGTTCCTCGTTAGAGTGCTTTATACTTTTCCTATTCAGAAACGAGCCTATGGTATTCGTTGGTCTGCAGGCCACCCCTATACCTGCGTTAGTAAGTACAGGTTTTAGTTTTTTCAATATGCCTTTGTCATACTTGAGTGAGACGAAATTACGAGGTTTTTTTCCTCTTTCTTTTCATTTTTTCTATTAACACCCATAGGTTGGATATCTCTTGATTTGCCATGTCTTTCCTTAAAAAATGCTTTGAAACATTGTTCTATAAATCTTTCCGGGAAAGCATTATCCCGAAAAATCTTTTTAACGGTTTCCAATTCCTTTTGGCGTGTTTCATGAGTGGAACATATTTTCAACGCTCTGGTAATAGCCATATAAATAGAGTTTCTTTTATATGTAATAGGTACCGAGCTGCAGAAATTAATTGTAATAAGGGCATCGTTTTTTTTTCCTATATACCGATGTTACGAATTGATTATTTTGTTTACATATCAAGACATCCAAGAACGGCATCTTTCCATCTTCTTCTTTTTCCATTGTATATTGTATTTCCGGAGAAATACTGTTAAAATCTGAGAGAATTCCATCGATATAATGATTGTTTATTATCAGTAATGCGTCATCGACGTATCTACAAAAGAAATGCACATTATGGTAAACATTGTCGATTGTCATGATTTTATGTTCAATGTAATTTAGTACAGTTTCGGACAACATTGCCGATGATGGTAACCCCATGAAAGTGCCAGAGGCTTGTAGATAGCATCTGCCATTAAAGGTGAAAAATTGTATATGATATAAAAGATCTATCATCTGTTGTAGTTTCCTAATGTCTATGAAATGCGCTCCCTGATCATACTCACATTCCTTTTTATATACAAACCCAATGGCTTGATTCACAATAGACGGAGTAAGGGATGTATATAAATTAACATTGTCCAATGAAATCAAACTGGTGTTGGGAATTACCTGGTGGGCGGCAAAGAAAGCATTTCCGGGAAAAAATGGGACTCCGAAACGTCGTTTTTTAAATGATACTAATCCAAAGTAAGTGCAATTTTAGTAGGCTAATTATATAATTTAAGAAATAGCACGTAAAACATATTTTTAACTAAGAGAAAGAATAAAGTTTTTCTTTTCCTCAAATGTAAACCTGAAGAAGATTCTCGTTAAGAGAATCGAAATATCATGTGGATTAAAGAAGATGTTTATCATTTCAAAGGAGTTTTCTTTTGTATTTTATAATTTCAAATGGTATTTTAGGTTGATCTTTTCGTTTACCTTTCTTTCATAATTCTTAAAGAAGCAATAAAAATCACAAAATTTTTTATTGCTTTATTTAAGGTCAAACTATTTAGACAAAATAAATTAAGTAATTTTTCCAATAAATAAAATCAATGTTTGTGTGCGTGCTTGAATTAATGTTATCACTCAAAAATTATAGAAATCTAGAGAACTGAAACTTTGGCGTTTAGCTATACTTGACGTGCAAATTTAAGGGAAAATCTTGAATTTATTTCTTCTAAGTTTCCACGCCAAGTTTCTTGAATTACTGAGTATCAGAATATAGAAAATGTTTAAAAAAAAAAAGAAAAACGCTTAAAATATATAGTCTCAAGAAAGACTATTATATATATATAAATATTGTCCGGTCACTTTATTAGGTATACCCCTGCTGTGCGCATGAATGCCCGGGCCCGTTGTGTCTCACAACAACTCTTCAAGCCGGTGGGGACAGTATCATGGTGTGGGGGATGTTTTCTTAGCATATCTTGGCATTAATGCCTCTGGAGAAACGTCAAGATGTTAGAGCGTATCTAAATTTCGTAGCTGACCAAGTGCAACCGTGTATGTTAACAGTTTATCCTCATACAGATGGCTACTTCCAGCAGGATAATGCGTCGGTGCACAAAGCCCGTATCACTATGGGATGGTTTGAGGAACATGACGATGACTTTTCCTTGCTGCAGTGGCCCGCTCAGTCCCCGGATCTCAGCCCGATTGAAAATTTGTGGGATGAGCTGGAACGGGCTGTTCGCTTCAGGCCTACACCTCCATCAAATCTTCAGGAACTGCGTGACACACTCATATCTGCATGGTAGGCAATATCTCAAGAACATCTTGTGTAATCCATCCCTCGACGTATTCAGGCTGTTTTGAGGGCTAAAGGAGGCCTAAGACACTACTTTAGGTGTACCTAATAAAGTGGCCGGACAGTGTATATGTGATTAGTCTTTTGTGAGAAGTGTAACAGGGCGGGGCCACGGGAGCATTAAAGAACAATAGCTGTAATTTGAGTTCTTTTTGTTTATTAATGACTAAATAAGTTTACAGTGAATGGAAGTTTTGCCTTAGAGAACCAAGGCTTCGTTCGATTCTTCAATGAATCAATAAACAATGAAACAAGTTTAAACTAATCACGTTAATTACAACCAATCAAAAACTTTTTTATATCTAAGCAAGGAAATCTCATTAAAGTAATCTACGTAAGTATCAACGAAAAAGTTTAATTGCTTTTTAATTTAATTAATAGACTGCAAATAATGGTTATGAATAATCGTTAGTATTGATAAAAGATCACGACAGTAATGTTCGGAGTTAAGGATATCTCAAGTAATAAAAAAAATTAATATTACATCTTACTTTCACAAAAAATATTTTGTCTGAGCTATCAGTTATGTGAGTACAACAGGAACAGTTGTAATAAAGAATGACTAAGAATTTATTACGCTTTATTACTCTTTATTTATAACTAAAGATATATTTCGTTAGGTATATCAGCAATTAGGATCCATTAATTCAGATTCAATCTGGGAAAAATTTATTAAAATTGGATTTCAAAAATGATATTCTTTTTAAAATAGTTTTCACCTAAAAATAATCTTACTCAAAGGGAATTTTTCTTTGAAATTTCAGGAAAAAAATAAACAAGGATTTAGTTGCTAACAGTTTATAATATAAAAGTGAAATTTGTGGATTTTTTTTTTAATGTTTATCAGTTCCATTAGGTATACTTATTAACTGTATACCTGTGGTATAGGACCGAGAATTTTAATATATTGATCTAAAATTTAATTTACCAGTTAAGATAAAAATTAAATTATTCACTTAAAATTAATACATATTTCATCTTTAATATTTAATTAACCCATCAACCATATCAGAGATCATTTTCTGTTTTATTTGTTTAAATGTTAATGTGTCTTTTTGATTAATATTTATTTGTCTGAAAATTTTGTACTTAACATAATTTTTTAACCTATATCCAAAGTTGTTTTTAATTTTATCCAGTTTAAAAATTTTATAGCAGTTTTATCTTGTATTTATTTCTACTTTGTGTCTATGTTCAAAATAAATATTTTGAATACTTCCCAACATGCTGCACTTGAAAACTTGAAATTTCCCATGGTGGGTAGGTTCCGTACTGTAGACAATGTAAAAAGTGAAAAATAACCTTGGAGAGGGGAGGAAACGACTATGAAGTTGGGACGGGATTTGGAAGCGCCACATACGCTCCAGGACGTGGCAATTGGAACTACAAAAATATTACTGTTCAACAGTTTGAACTAAAATATTGTTGTGCATAATAGCGCCACAGATTAACCTGGTGGCGACAAATTGGAACTAAAATATTGTATAACGCCACATATTAACCGAGAGGCAAAAACTAGAACTATGGAGTGTAAACGGGAAGGCGGTGAGAGAATGGGCAAACAATGTTGAAGGATACTTCTAAGGGGTTTTCGGGTTAACTCAAGATTTTCGCAATAGATACAGATTTGTAATATGAACTAGAGAAGGTTTGAAGTATAGGGATGTGGAGAAAGGAAGAATGGAATGGGAAGTTAGGGATCTCGAGTTACAAAATTCTAATATAACATTACCTTGTACCTATCACGTGATTTTTGTACCAATTTCAATTTCTTCCTCATCCTCATTAGAACAACTCTTTTTTGTAATCCGAACGAAGAACGGGTACTCTGCTAGTAATATGTAAATTTAATAGTTCTCAGAAACTCGTCGCAATTTTTAGATTGAGCAAATGATTTTTTTGAATTTTAATACTTACATTTTCAAAACTCTTTTTCTTTCGGTACATGATCAATAAGAAAAGTGCAAAACATAATAAAAAAAGATACGGTTTAGTGTTGACAAATCTGGAGAGAGAACCTCTAAAAGGATCTGCATAGAAATTGGGAAATTTTCATACAGGAAATGAAAACCAGAATAAGAAACGCCACACAGCGAACATATAATCGTGCTAATTCCCTTGCATGAGTAGATGTTTTTCAGCACCCCTCTCATTTCAGTTTAAATCTGATGCCTCCCTTAAGAAGAAGAGTTGTAATGTACCCAATTAGATCAGTTTTATGAGCTAAATATAAACTCTTATTAAAATTAAAACTACGTCTATCACATGGTCGTTGATGCAAATGAATACACAATATTAATGACTCCAATACAACGAGACAGACTGTAGCGAAGCAAAAAAAAAATAGCAGGTTATTATGTCATTAGGAGATGCGGGTGGAAGAGAAGCGCGAAATTAAAGAATTCATCCACCAGAACAGATGGGACATTGATTGAGACAGGGATAAAAAATTCATAAGGGCGAAAAAATGAAGAACAACATTTGAGAAAAACAATAAAAACTGAATATTTTATGCTCTTTGATATTTAGATTTAATTTTAAGATCTAGTTTCTTTATTTAAATTAGAGTTTCTGGAAGAATTTAGAGCCCATATTCGTCAGAACATGAAAACAGTATTACAGTTCTTCAAACGTGTAAGAATAATTCAAATTTAAATAGAAATCTCCTTTTTTATAATCATTGTAATTATTTTATAAGTAATCTCATTAAGAATATCAGGGGACCAGAAAAGGCTCGCATTACACACCTGGTAAATTCACCTAATTCATATTACTTCCTGTAATTTTAATTTTGAAAAAAAATGCATATCAGATTTCTTTCATGTTATTCAAAGATCGGCCGGAATATCGGTTATCAGATACACATCGCAGTTTCAGATTGGATATCGTATAAAAAAAGAAAGCAAAAAACGATACGTCATCAGTTCTTATTTATTAACTGATGACGTATCGTGTTTTGCTTTTAAGGTGTTAATGAACAATGAATAACAGGCATAATTTATATGGCGGACATATTGAATTGATCAAAAGGCAGAAATTAAAAAAAAAATAGCACACTTCTCAAGCATGCCAAGTCTTCAATAATTAGTTCACTAAATCAAACATTGTTACGGTTGAATATACATCATATACCAATTTTCATGAGCCTATCTTTCCTTCGGAAAGCAGACTAAAACACTGGGAAACTCGAGACTTTTTTTTTAATACAAAGATTACAACAGATCGCTAGAGGAACTGTTTCTCAACTAACATTAACTCATTTCAAGATTTTCAAAAGCAGCTCCGCATTAAACAAATTAAAAAAATAATATTCTGATTTCAATTGTTTATTTCACAATGTAAGATCTCGCTAATGAGAGTTTGTTATATTTTGTTTTGTTAGGAATGAGAAATAAGATTTTTCTCTTTCCGTTTATGTTTTGTATTTTTCGTTATTTAAGTTTTTAAAGATATGGGATCTTGAGAAAGTCCTCGAAATAAAGGACGAAATATTGAAGGCAAGTTGATGGAGTTTGTGTTTGATTTCGAGTTTTAGATGATAATGAAGATATAGAAATGGTTATTTAATATTCTGAAATTGATGGGATCAGGCCCAAAAAGGAAATTAAATATAGGACAAAATAAAATATAGCACTTCCATTAGACTGTCTTGAATAAACTTCATATATATAAAGGAATGAAGAATAGCTAGTGTTTATTAATAATGGTGTCAGTATACATACTCAGAGCTATTGAACAATCAATAGCTCTAAATGATTAATGCTAAGAACTAGGAAAACAGAAATCCAAGAGAACTATTATACTTACATTTTATTATTACAAAGAGAAGAGCATTAACGGGTACAAATCGCTTTCTACAAAAGCTGGTTTAATGAATCTCCGCGCGAATGTAATGTCGGAGACATAACCAGATGTTGCTTCACAAATGAGGAAGAGGACACCTTTTCCAGGAAAGTGGAAAGCAATAAGTAGATGACAAGCAATTCAAGGCGAGAACACTAGAACGGAGCAGTAGTTGGTAGAAGTATTCTAACAGGAGATGGAGATTGTACAGACACAGCCTCTGTTACTCCAGACGATCGATATGGGAGTCTAATAGTAGAACGCAACCCCTGTCCATGACTGACTGACTAATGTCACTGGAAATGCAACCGTACAAGAGAGAATTCAACTAATAAAACCATTGCACGATCAGAGGGTGGATGGTAAGGACCAAACATGACACCGTTGTAGTTGAGTCGATGGACAGTCGTGTACTAATCTTAAATGCGATGCATAGATCTTAAGCATCGAAGAGAAAACATAAGGGAGAGATAGGTTACCAACACAGGTAGTAATCACGTAGATGTTTATTCGACTGTAGAGGCTCTTAAAGTCGAACATCGGACGTTACGTTTTTATTTCTTTTTCTGATACAGCTCGAAGACATCTTAGATTTCTTGTTACGTTTGTTATTACAGTACTACCTTATTACTTCGTTGATTGATATTTTCCGAAGATATCGTACGAATAGACCTACGGTCTCCATATCTCAAGGTGCCGAAAATTTCGGGTAAAAAAAGGACGAAAAACTGTCATTGCATCTGATTTCATCTAGTAGTGCTTCTTTTGAGACACTATTTTGTAAATAGGCTATTTTTTGAGTGGAGTGGTAAAAACAGAATATTCCGAACTTTTTTAGGCTGTGAAATGAAAAATGATAAACTCTTGATCAGAATAAGTATAATCCATCTCTGCAATAAATAAATAAATAAAACCTCTTCTATATTTTTATATATATATTTTTTTGTCGTAGAAGCATTAACTTCCAATGTTAAGGTGGAAACGACCTTATTTTCATGGCTGTAAATTTATTGATTTGCCATTTTTCAGATGAAACTATATTAAAATATGTTGTATTACATTATCACTATTTTTGGCTGTGTAACAAGTTTAGGACACCACAGTAAATTGAGGCCGAACAGCACCGGGGGCGGTAAATTCTTAATCTATCGATGTTAACGATCCATATCAAACCATCTGTCAGAACTGTAATTATTATCGGAAATGCGAATACTCCCCCTCAAATGCAGTTAAAGCAAGATGGGTGAATTTATCATTCTCTAACAGTATTCACTGCTACATTTCCTTTTTGAAGCGATGGGAATTCGGGTATATTTTCAAATATGATAATTTAATATTAAAATGCAGGCCTATTCTAAATTGATACTGAAAGGTAATGTAACTGCATCAGAGGATATTTTCTAAACCAAGAAAAATGCTATCAAATTTGGCAAATACAAGCAAATTTAATTGCTAAATATTTAGTTCACACCATTATAATGTTAATTATTTTTACAAATTCCACATTCAAAAAAAAAACTGTTATATTTTAAACATTAAATATTCATTAAAGTGAAAATAAATACTATTTAACAAAAATAAATTTAAAAAAATATTCAATTAAAAATTACAATTTTATTCGAAATTTGCTGATTAATGAATCAATGAATATCTACAACATTTTAATCTAATACTTTGATTCCACAGAGAATCTTTACAATTTGTAATAATTTCATCATTCTGTTTTTTTTACCGCTCTTTTACGCAATGTTAAAGAGCCGATTTATAAATATATATTTATTTTCGTAAATTCACTTATATTGATTTCTTTTTTCCCATTTATTAAGGTTTTCTGATTTTTAGCCTTATATAAATATAGAATTAAAAAAATGAATCTGATAAGCATTGAATAATTACTAATAGCATTAAATGCATTAAAAATCAATTAATCTACGATATAATTAATGATAAAATAAGAAAAAAACTTTTAATCTCAACTTCATAAGTCGTATAACAAAATTCCAGCACTTATAATACAGGAGTAATATTAGTCTAATTGCACCTACAGGACTGGTTAACATAAAAAAATGGATTAAAAACATTAACTTTCTTTAAACGTCTAATCCATATTTCCTCCTAATCTCTTCTCTCTTAATAGTCATATTAATTCATAAATAATACCTCATCACTCTTAAAACATAAATAAAAATTAAAAATATGCTTTACATGCAAATTTTCGGAACGATAATTCGAATTTCCTTTATGAAGCTACATGATGACAATATTAATTTAAAAATAACAAAACAGGATAACGAGCATTAATTTATCAAAATATGTAACCTAATACAATAATAAGAATCATATCATTACCTACATCCTAACAAACAACAATCCAATAATTACTAATAATGATTAATAATTTAAAAATCAAATCATTACATACATCAAGACAAACAATAAATCTAATAATTCATTAATAAATATTTGATAATAAAATAACACTCCCTATGTTAATATTTATATATTTTGTTAAATTAATGCTCGTTATCCTGTTTTGTTATTTTTAAGTTAATATTGTCATCATGTAACTTGATAAAGGAAAGTTGAATTATCTTTCCGAAAATTTGCGTATAAAGCATATTTTAAATATTTATTTATGTTCTAAGAGTGATGAGGTATTACTTATGAATTAACTTTCTTTAATAAAGAGAACATTTGATTTGCTCTTAAAGACGGCTGTTATATTATCATCCTCCCTTCACCCAATAATTGACTAACCTATGCAAATGTGTAAAACTAGTTAGAGATATTATAAACAACTGAAACCTTCTAAACTTTTACGTAAAGGTAACGCATTTTTATCGTGGTAAAACTGAATTGATATTTTAACCTTCTACAGTAACATTTTATAATTAAATTTTAAAAAATTCTAATATCAGAAAATCTATAATATTACTGAATTCATGAAAAATTTATATTCAAACAAAAACAAAAAAAGCGAAACATTCATAAGTAAAGAAAAAAAATCTTTTAGAAAACTGATTTCAATTTCTTTTTTTAATGTCTATACCTTAAAAAAAATGCAGAATGAAGACAGCTTCCAAGAAAAAAGAGCAGCGTCGTTGTTAATTAATGTGGAAATGAGTTATTTATATTTTTTTTTTCAAAATAAGAAATAATAAGAGACTATTTCTAAATGTTATTCAATCGTTTCTCATAAGGTTCAGGCACTGAGTTACAACAACAGCATCAGGTAATTTGGTCTGGCAACGACTAGACCACGGCGAGTCCCACACAGTTGGGGAGTATTAATAATTTATAAAAAAAAAAATGAAAAGAAGACAAATATCAATGACAACGAAATGAACAAAAGTCTCCAGAAAAGAAATGAAGAAAAGAACAAAAGAAAGAATTTTCTAGAATGTAAAAAAATAATACTAGTAATCGTTGTTTACTAGTAATATAATTCAAAGCTCAGAAAAATAAGTTTTTATTTAATTCCAGAATTTTTTTTCAAGAGTATGTTTCGAATTATATAATCAATTTAAATAATAATATTTACTAATATTAAAAAATACAAAAACAACGTTTTCATAAATTGGACAACAGGTGCCCTTAATCTCTTAAACGTTAAAAGTAACATTTTTCATATTCTATTAGAAATAAATCTAAAATATCCAAAAAAATAGATTGGTCTAAATATTGAAAACATAGAATCATAATAGCTCTACGTTGAATGTATAGTAATAATAATGCCAGCAATTAATATTAAATCATGTAAGATACAGCCTAAAATTATATTAATTTTTCTACGTAAATTTATTCCATTACAAAAAAAAATGTAATTAATTTAAAATTCTGCAACGCAAAAATACAGTTACATTTTTAACATAGAAGAAGTATAAATTTAGAAATATATTTTATAAATTGAAAATATACTTTTGTTTCACACAAATAATGAATTATTCTAAATTTAGCTTATTGAGTTTGTTTGTTGTTTTTCTGTCGTCATTAAACAAACTGTAACAAATTTCAAGTCTAATAAAATTAAATAAGTTGTTAGTAGCTTATGACGACAAAACAAATCAATAAGTTAAATTTAGAATAATTCATTATTTATTTAGCGTAAAATGTAAACCTTGATCTCGAAATGACTTAATAATTTAATTTGTCAAATGCCTACCTTAAAAAACATAAAATTTTAGAAGAAATATTTTTTTTAATGCAATAGTTTAAGTGAAATGGCATTTAAAAGCATAGACTAAAATATATGAAAATAAAAAAGAATTATTCAAATGTAAAACAACAAAAAATAAATAAATAAAAATTAAAAAATCTTATGAAATTAGTTTTAAAAGAAAAGCAAAAGATATTCTTAAGGCCGTAAAATAACGATATAGTTATCGCAAAATTAGTATAAAAATATGTCTTGAAATAAATTATTTTAATTCTGAATTAAGTATTTATTCTCCAAAGATAAAAAGTTAACCAAATTACTATCGAAAATAAATAATACAAAAATCATTTCCCTAACAAAAAAGGGGCAAATAAATAAGCATTGATTACGTTCTATTTTAATCTATAATTTTAAGTTGATATTAAATTACATCTCGCTGAGATTCGGAAACCATTAAAAAAAAAGGATTCAAATGATTGATCGTTGGTATTCAACGTTTTAAAATCAAATATTTTGAATAAAATACCTGGACTTTCATTTGCTTTGAAATATAGAATTATTCCCAAGCAAACAACCGATGATTGGTTCTGCATACAATAATATTCACTGAAAATTTTCGAGGAACCATCTCAGGCTTTGCGGATTTGATTTAAAGGTAGAATAATTTTGTTGTTTACAACTCAGCTTCAAACCACGTGTTGATCCGATCGCAAGTCAACTTCGGTCGTGCGTTCGATGCCAAGCAACGAAAACAACTTGAATTGCTTCTGTTTCAACGGAGTTATGAAGGGATTTCCGCGTGCCAGGAATGTCAATAAAGGTAAAGAGCAGCAAAGGGAGCTGAGCATGTTTCTTACCTTGCAGATGTTCCTTCTAGTCCAGAGCACGTCGATTGATTTATGTCCCACTTCCAGTCTTCACCACAGCCCACAGTTCATCTGACCTGCGCACTGTTGCAACTGATTCAAGTTCGTAACAACACCGCCGTGGCGCTGTTTCCCGGCATCTTTTTAAAGGCAAATTGCCTGACAACACAGACGGTGCAGTTCCCATCGTAATCCTCATATATATATAAACTCCCCCGCTTGGGAACAATACAAACCATTTCAATGCTAGTCGTAGCTCCTAAAAATACCATTTCTTCTCAAAACGTACCACGAAGAAATATTAATGAAAACATTATTTCATACTTCTAATTATAGTATCTGATCCGGCTTTATTCGAATGATGCAAATTTGAATGTGATTTTTTTTTCCAGAATACTCCTCTTATTAATTAGCGGGGCTTTCGTATTTTCAGGCTTTTCCATAGCTTTTCCTGAGTATGCGGAGGTTTCCTTTTCCATTTGAACATTTTCTTCTCATTGTTTGTCTATTTGTGTTTTTGCCCGTTTTTTGTTTGTTTGTCTGATTGGAAATATCATGACGCTAAAACGACAAAACAGATCTTCATTTAATTTGGTAAGTGGTTTATTATAGTTCAACTTACAACATAGATCTCCCATCTTTCCCATCCGTTAAAAATAACCCCTGAAATCCCTAAATCGCTAAAACAACTGGTCCGATTTCTTTTAAAACTGATACGATGTTTATTTACGATCCGACTTAGAATACGAGCAAAATTATTGTGATTTCTATACCCGCTTCCGCCTCAAAATTGATCCAGCATTGTTGCAAGCTCAGGGCCCACCCAGCGATGATATACTTGAATACATATAATCTATAGTTTAATTCGCATTCTTTTTACCATCTTTTTGGAAAGTTATGCTAAAAAAAAAGATTTAAACGTGAAATCTGTTTTAATTTCTATCATTTCTTCACGAAGAGCAAATATGATTGAACCCAAATATATCTACTTAAATAAACAAAATAAATGGAGAAACCGGAGATTAGGGTACCAGGCTGTTTTGGATTACGGTCGAGTTTTGACAAGATGGCCGCCTTGGCACTACTTTTAAGATATAAATTTTAGTTTTTTAATTAACTAGTGAAAAGTAAAATGAGATTTGCAGGTAAGCTTATTAAAAATTGTTTTGCACGATCTTTTACTAGAAAAACTAACCCTCATCTGGCTAACTGTGATCTTGAGATAATAGTATGCACCATCATGTAGCCCTGCGCGGATATATCATTATGAAGACTATGACTGGCAGTACCGTATTCTCCGGTTTAGCCAATAGATTATTTCAACCTTATAAAAATTTTCTTTAATCTTGAAATGCAAATAGTCAATAATTTATTTTGATTACGTGAGATGTGAATTCTTTCTTTTTGTTTGACTTTCTAATTTTTGAGGATTTAAATAAAAACAACCATAACTGCTTTCACTTCGCTTGGTTTTGAAAGAATTCGTCAAATTGAAATGCTTCTAATTTGTCATTTTATAGGAATATCTATTCTAAGAGCGGAAAGATTTTATTTTTAGCTCGTTCTTCTTTATGGATAATTATTGTCGTTTTGCGAAAGGATTGGGAGGAGAGAAAGTGATATATAATCACGCCACAGAAGCAATATAGAAAACCCAGATTCAGACAATCCCAAACTACCTAATTAATTGCTCGGATGCCATAACCTTTTTTTTTTTTACTTCGGTTTTAGATTCTCACGTCAATCCCTTCGTTACAATTTAAAAATTCATTTAATATGATGTAAATATATCATCTATGTTTGAATCAATTGAGATTTTGCGAAGTATAAGATCTCCATCATTTTCCTACGTATGAGATATATCTCACTTACCTAAAACCAATGGAATAACCCATGCAAAGCAGAATAGTCGTATTTCATTGTTGATTTTCTCTTTGTATGGAATATAACGTTTACAAACCGAATTTTCTGGAAAGTAGAACTGATTGAAGCCTTCGTGACAGTTTTCTAAATAAAAAAACAAAACAAAATACGAAGTGTGAGCATATTTGAGTTTAGAACTTAGATCCTGAATTGCTAATCCTTTAGATAAACTGGTAAAATAATTACTCACCTTTATCTAGAACTGGAATAGAATCCGATCCTGTAATTGGTCGCTCCAAACAAACAAATTACTCGTTTGTATAAGTTGCCAATTACCGAGAATAAATTAGTTTGAATTGGAGTTATGCTATAAATCCGCTTCACATCTCCGTCACTTCTTACAATAAAACCACACAAGTTGTATATTACGTTCAATTAATTGTGTATATGTTCTTTTAGAATTTTTTTTTTTTTTTTCTGCCATCAAACTTGAAATTTGATTAAATGTGAAATAAAGCGATTATCTAAGAGTTAGAGAAATTAGGTTCAATTTTCGACCTCATAGTCGCAGATCATTTTCTAAATCTTGACATAAAATCAATAGCCAATTAAAATTCGATGCAAACTATTCCGTATTACTGTTTCGAATATGATCATATTGTAGTAAATCAATACTTCGTTAAAACGATAGCAATGTTTGAATGTAGGATTTATCCACCTAATTTGCATTATGATCACCACTGTATTTTGATCCGGATAAAAATATCCGGATACCCATCCGAAATGGTGAACTGAATGGACGACTACATCACACGTACGGGTATAAAAGGAGGCAGGGAGTCGTCTGTTGATACGAAGTAAAAGCAGAATGGATGGATCAGCAGAGTTGACTGAGTTTGAGTAATAAGTCGGTCTGGGACAGTACACCCTTCGAAAGTTGTCGAAATCGACTGTTGTGATGTGATTGTGAAGTGGAAATGAGAAGGCACAACTACAACAAAACCGCGACCGGGTAAGTCACGTGGACCATCCAGTCAGGGCCGGATCTAAGAATTGTTGCCCCCCCCCCCCCGAGAAAATCCTTCACAGGTCTTACCGAGCTATTTCGAGCCGCACCCAGGCCACGGCGGGGGGGGGGGGGGGGGCTTTTCAGCGGGCAACCCCCGCAATGCGGGGACTGGCGGTACCTAGATCCGGCCCTGCATCCAGTGTTGAAGAAAGTTGATCGTGCAAATAGTCAGACATCAATTGAAGCAATCACCCGTGAGTTTCACACTAGTACTAACATTCTAGACAGCACCATGACTATTCGTCGAGAGGTCAGGGGAATGGGATTTCATGAAACCAAACATTTCATCTGTGAATGCTAAGCGCCGCCTGAAGTGGTGTAAAAAGCGACGCCACTGGACTACGGAACACTGGAAACGTGTGATTTGGAGTGATTAACCACCCTATACCATGTGGCGGTCCGATGGGAAAGTTCGGGTGTGGGGATGCCTGGGGAACGATATCTACCATCATGTATAGTGCCAAAAATGAAGTGTGGAGGAGGTTATGTTTCGTTTCGTTGAATGGACTCGGTCCTCTTGTACCATTGCATGGCAACTTAAATGCGGAAGGGTCAAGGACATTCTGACCCTCTAATACTACCTACGGTAGAGAACCACTTCGGTGATAACCACTGCCTCTACCAGGATGATCACGCTCTATGTCATTAAGCGAGATCTAAAAGGGAATGTTGTGGACAGTAAGGTTCCGGAAATGGACTGGCCTGCCCAGAGTCCCGACGAAAACCCCATCGAAAATCTATAGGAGGAATTAGAACATCGGCTTCTCTCCAGACCCTAACGTCCACATCACGACGTGCTCTTGCTACAGTTATTCGGGAAAAAATGGGCTACCATTCCTCCAGAGACGTTCAGACACCTAGCGGAAAGTCCCCCGGCAGTCACAGCAGTGATAAACGTAAAAGGCGGACCCACCCCACTAATGTTCACTATTGAGTAATGTGTTTAGGGGAAAGTCTGACTACGGTTTCGGTAGGTGTCTGGATATTTTTGGTCACATAGTGCTTATGTTGTTTGTTCTCTTAAAATTTAAAAAGTTATTAAATCAATTTGATGCGGTTTTACATTCGGTAGGAGGTGTAGCAGGGATTATTTACGGCCGTTATAGCATCACTGAGACATTCATGCAGTCAAAAAAAAACTTCAAAACTTCAAGGGGATTGCGTGAATTTAGCAAAACCGCTTTGAAAACTTGAAACACAATTTTCATTATTACTCTTTACAATTAACACAGGTTTGTTTTTTTTTTCCAAAGCCTGTCTGGCACTTAACAAGAGCAAACTATTTAGCCGAAAAACCGTTGACTTGTGTAGACCATGGGAGGCAGTTCACATTATATGCTTGTCCTAGATACAAGAAGCACAGAAGAAATATAAATCCATGCCAGGAACAGAGATAAGATGACATTTTTTGTTTTCTCGCGCCAACGGGCACCTACGACAGACGTTTGGTTGAAGTTGTATGCTTTTGGCGATATTTATTGGAATATTTTACTGCTATTTTACTGCATTACTATAAGTTTATTATTATTTGCTTTAAGTAATTTTATACATCCTAAATAAATAATTGTTAGTTAATTATTTATATGTAAATAACTGCTAGTTAGAATACTCTCAGAGAAAGAAGAATTACCTTATAAGGAAATAAACGGATCACTTAGTTGATCCTGGAATCCATTGCTGCAAAACAATATGGCGGCGTCTTAAGAATAGGTTAATGTAAAGCTTTTACACCAAGCTGGAAGTATAATTTGAAACGTTTTCCACTATTTTAAGTCTAATGTAATAGTCGGGATGATGGAATATGTAGTTCTGAATTACTAGGATAAAAATTGTCCCATTTGACGATGAAGAGAATTGTGAACGAGCGAAAATCGACGGTAGCCGCAATTGATGGGATTCGGTCACTTTTCCGCGCCTCGGTATTTCAATTTCACGTCCGAAGCATTTTAGATATCAAAGATATTTATAAAAAAAATGTGAATAATATAAAAATAAAAATATCAGTACACAGATAAGTTAAAGATGGAAAAAAACAAAACAAAAAAACGAAAGCATGTTTTTCTTTTCTCTTCTGCTTTGATTTGTAGAAATATAGGAAATAGCTACGATGTTTTGCGATAGACGTCACTGAGAATACATGGAAGTAATAATCCATAACCCACGATTTTCATCTTTTTTCAACCGTCGTATAAAATTATTTATACTTAAATAACTATTAGTTAATTAGTTATGTGTAAATAATAATATCTATCTATCTATCTATCTATACATTCATACATGTATAAAACATATTAAAAGCACAAAAAACGATGTTTGTGTATTTCTTGTTATTTCTTTGTCTCATACGGAACGCGCATTGTCGGTACCGTTTACTGTCTATGTATATATAAATTAAATTCATATTTTTAATATAAGTGCTTTCTTTCAATTATGAGTATATAGAATAATACCAAATTCCATATTCCTCTTATCTTTAAAAAAAAAAATAGAAATTTCGTTAATCTAAAATTGAAATTTAAGTATTTTATACTATTATAGTTTTAAATATTATTTTTTAATACCCTTAATGAAATAAATAAATGAATCCGGGTTAATAAGATCCTAGAACATTGAAAATTTTATATGCTATAAAAAAATTATAAAATAAATTACTATAAAACCATACGAATCAATTCAAAAATCCTTCAAATTTAATTAACAAATTTTATAAAATTAGTGGTTCTTAGACATTTAAATTGTCTCAAAGCAGTTGATTCACTTTATTGAGGTCATAAATAAATAATGTCATATTTTTCCACTGTCTACCTGCAGTTGTGTAACGTGATTAAAATGTTAGCATTTTCTTTTCATTTATAATATTGGATTAGCTGTTAAAGAGAGTTATTACATTGTCGGGTTACCCACGATCAATATTAGCTTATCTTATGCAAATATTAAATAGAATATCGAACGCTACCACTTAAATGGTCCAAGACTCAGATATATTATCAATGTATAATGTATTCTTATTCTAGTATGCATAAAAATCAATTTATTAATTACTATAAAATACATATTCATTTCTACTAATACATTCATTACATACGTTTTAGTAATCCAAAATACATATTCTTTTATATTAAAGCAAATTTAATAATTAAAATTAATATTAATATTTTTAATGTTATTTCACATCGACATTATAAAATTAACAGAATTTTTTAAGTTACTCAATTTTTTTTTAATTTTAAATAACTCAGTTTATTTTAAGGTTATGAATGTGTAAATGCCAAAAGCAACATCCAGAAAATTATGAAATTTCTTTATAAACATTGCCTCCTTTAACATCAAATTTAAATTAGAATTACCTAAAATTTGCCAAAAATCTCGATGATGTTATTGACTGGAACAATGTTCAAATATTAGATCATTCTAATTCTACAGAAATTTGATGGAGCCATTGTTTCTAAGAAATTTCATAATAATTTACTTAATAGCAAAGGAATTCCTGAAACTGTGAAATATTAAAATGATGTAAGTTTATAATGTGACGGTTTTAAAATGTGACAAGAAATGCTATTCTTGTTCGACAATAGTTTAGAATGCTTGTAATGCTGAATAATATATTACGTTATATAAGTTGATCTTGTTAAAAGTATTACTTATTAACCCAAAAATTGTTTTTCTATGTTATTCTTCTTATTTTGAATGTTAAGCCTTCAAAACGTATGTACAATCATACGAAACATGTTGGCTATATAGGCCTAAAGAATAAACACTGCAATTATGAGTTAGACTGGATTTTGTTTTATCATTTATTTATTTCAACAGTCATCGCTCTGATAAATAGTTATGAATGTGAAGAAATATCAATTCATAGCAAAAGTTTGAATCCCAAAAGAAAAAACACAAAAAAACAAAACAGAAAGATCTGGTTTCAATTGAATGCGAAACCATAGCGACCCCTGTACGTTCATTCTTTCGGCCACTTCCTGTGAAGTGACCGCAGACTGGAAATCGTATGTTTCCATCTCTGTAAGCCATAAGCTTTCCAATAACGTATCTCTTACGACTTACAGTTTGAGTTTGAGAGTTTGAGTTTGAGAAGTATCGCCGAACGGACGGACAGACGATGGTAAAACCTTCTTAAAAGCTCATCCCCTGTATACGATTCACTAAAAACGTAAATTTAAGTAAATTTCTGAAATTAATTTTGAATTCTAGTATTGACGAATATATTCATCCTTTAAATAAAAAAAAAATATGCTTAACTCACTAAAACCTATACAGCAATGAAAAAGAATAAATAGAATTGTTCCAATTTCCCTCAGTTCTTGTGAATAACAAATGTGGAGTGCGTTCTCACGTGAAGTAAGATTAACTACCAACTTTATTCAGTCATTTTTCAATACTTTAGCTTTCAGGCACTAAACTAAGAACTCTAAATCAACATCAAGTGAGTTAGTCTGGCTACGACTACAACACGGCAAGTCCAGCACTCTTAGGGAGCATTAATTATTTATTGAAAAAAAAATACTAAAGAAAGACAAATGCTACGAAAATCGCCAGAAAAGAAAGTGAAAAAAAAAAAGATATGAACCTTGAAACGGTCCGTCTTGGGTTCCAGGTACAAAATTTCCAAAAATTGCTCATTGAATTCTTTAAAAAAAAAACAGTAATTATTTTTGTAAACAATAAAAGAGACTTTTCTAAAATGGATAAAAAAGAAATTGTTTATCTGTAATAATGATAATAATAATAAGAAACTGAAGAATATAATATTGAGAACAATATTATATAACAATGTCATCATTATCAAAATTTTGAATTCAGATGAGCTCCTTGTATTCTTCGATTTCCTAAATTTTACATTGCTTTCAAATTCCACGTGCTCTGTTTAGCGTTAACTAATTCGAAAGTATAAAATGTAATTAAAAAAATTCATTTTATTTTGTATGAAATGAAATTATTTATTTGATTTAACACACGAATAAATCCAAAAGTCAAAGTTTTATTCTGTTGGATTTGATTGACTTAATTGAGCAGCTTTACAGAAATAAATGATTTCCTGCAAATCGAATTTGAAATAATTAATAGCAGTATATCAACAATGCAATACAATAAATATATTTTACCTTCAAGTGCTATAAATTAATAAAATTATATTAATTTTAATAAAAAGTTTCCTACCATATAGCACTATCCTTGGTTAAAAGATGGGCTTACCTTCGTCCGCCAGTTTAGCGGAATGTGTCATGAATTTTATTGAATTCAAGATATTCTCTTTAGACAGGGTCATTAATAATACGCACTTCATAAGCAGATTTGTTGATGACTCTTTCCTCATTATTAATAATCACTATGCTGACACTATTCTTGATGATTTCAATAGTTTTGACCCTCATATACAATACACCAAAGAAGAAGAGAAGGAAGGAACTCTTCCGTTCCTAGATATTTTAATTACTAGACAATATAATGGTTTTAATACGACTGTATTTAGAAAGAAAACTGATGCCATGATAACAATCAACTACCGCAGTTCCGTTCCCACCGCCTATAAAATGAATGCCGTTCACATGGCTATCGAAAGAGCCATTAGTATATGTTCTACCCCTCTCCTTCTTGAGCAAGAAATGCTAAGAATAAGACAGATATTTATTAATAATGACTTTCCGATACATGTTATTGATAATTTTATTAAAAAAGCTCTTAATAAAATTAAATATAAAAGAATTAATAAAATAGGATATAATTACGGCAATATAGACAAAAAGGAAAATAAAATCATTACTCAATACGCTGTTACCACTTATGATGAAAGAATAAATAACAGATTAAAACCCTTATTAAAAAATGCTGGGATAGGATTAGCAAGCAAACCATCCAATACCATAGCTACTTTCCTTAACCAAAGGAAAAACCCTAATAAAATAGACCAGAATTTAAAAAAATTAAACACGGTATATGGAATTAAATGCAAACCATGTTCCAATAATAACCAATGTTTATACATTGGTCAAACTAAAAGACCTTTGGAAAAGCGTATATATGAACACGTGAACGCTGTTAAAACAGGTAATACTGCCTACAACACTGCTAATCACTGCAAACAAAAATCACATGAGCTAGACAACAAAAATCCTATCATTTTTGCTCAATATAACAGTGAATATTTGAGAAAATTTTACGAATCTGCTTTGATAAAAACCCGAAAACCATACAACCATGAATTATCCACCAATAACATCAATGAATACGGAATTTAAAAGTATCATTAACTAACAATGGCTGAAACACCTTTCTTATAGCGCCTTAATATCTGAAAGCAGACGATTACACTTGTTTTTTATTTTCTACACCAGAGGGAGGTCCGACGCCCTACCCATATCCCATTGCCATTTCATTTGACGACTCCTGCAGGAGAGACACATTTTTTATTCATGAGTAACTTGAAAACGAACCCCATACGAAGGGGGCTCGAATACGTACGTTTTTTAATGTAATTTCACATATTTTTATCGTTCATCCCATTCACATCATTTTATGTCTCATCTTTTAACCAAGGATAGTGCTATATGGTAGGAAACTTTTTATTAAAAATTTTTAGCACGTTAAATTTTATTTAGTCAACATTATATTAATTTATCATTTTTAACAGGATTAAATTTTATTAGCTTGATAATAATGAAAACTATGGGTTTCGTGATGGTGGGCGATCCGCGGTGGGCAGGTTTTCTCGGGGTTCTCCCATTTCCCCTGCACTTCTCCCACCATACTTTCTCAGTCTTTCTCTCCATCTATCCTTATTTCCTTGGGATAGTGCAATAGACCTCTGGTCGCAGTGCTTGGCTTCTCTGCCACCCACTTTCACTACATAACATAACATACTGAAAAATACTATTTTTGCTTAAGCTATTTATTTCCAGACCCATTTTATTTGAACTCTTTTGTCTTACTGAGTAGAACCTACGTTTAAAAATTGTACTGAGAATTCTGAATCATCTTGTATACAGGTTATATATTATTTTTCATTTCCCTTCAATCCTTAATGATATTATTGTCAGTTTCATTTATATTGCACCTAATTCAAATATTTTTCGTTATACGTATTCGTATTTCTACGTATTTTCGTTATAGGTTATAAGCATTCTTGAGACATTGCTTTTATTCACAGTATAATAGAACTTTTTTAAATTTCAATCGTTTATCTTGAATTCAATTGAAATTAAAGAAATAAAGCTTAACGTGCAGATGAAGATGTTAAAGAAAAGAGGAATAACCCATCATGCACAGAATGAAATCCTCCAAACGGGTCCTAGGGTCTACCCAGCCCTCTGTAGAATGGGTACCGGGTTTCTTTCCCGGGAGTTAAAGGCGGGAAAGACCTCCCGACCTCCATCTAGTCCCGTTGGTCACGAAACGCTGGGAGCCTTACCTTCGCGCTCCCGTGGGCCTGCATGGCCTGTTTATGGGATTGTTTTAGCTTTTTTTTCTTTTTTAGCACCAGAATAAAAACAAAAACAAAACAATTCGAGCCAAGAGCTTATCAACGAAGTGGAGTTTGAGACGAACGTTAGAATTAAACGAAATGCCTAATTATTGTCTTGTCTTGTCTTGAACATTTAAGGTTTAGGCATGATTGTCTGTTCCTAAACTCTGAAGATGATTTTGCACTCTCCATCTTGCCTTTGGGCGTCCTCGGTCTCTTTTTCCTTTGGGTTTATATCTTAAAATTAAATTTGGAATCTTATCGTTGGGCATTCTTTCTACATGGTTAAGCCAATTTTTTTGATAATTTTGAATTTCTTGAATTATATTTGGAGTTTTAAGTTGTGCTCTTATACCATTATTTTTCTTTTTGATATCTAATCATATTGATATTAAGAATTAAATGAAATGCATAATTATTAAGAAGTCGTCTGATATTATAATTTCTAGATAAGCAAACATGAAAAACTCTGAATAAGTTCGTAATACTTAATAGTTTATAAATGAAGAGCGATTAGAAAAAAAAAAAAGTTTAAGGTATTTATAAATCAGGGGCTAGATTTTGTTTGAAGAATCCTGCGTTAAAAAACAGGAATCTATCAACCATCCTTCTGTTTGCTGATGTAACTTCTTTATCGCCTGTGAAACTATGTCGTTACAGTGGTTCCTTGAAATAAAAAAGCAGTTGAAGGATAATTCAGGTCTTTATCTTAGATATTACAACATTTCTAAGTAAAAATTTCGCAGTAAGTACTATGTTAGCAGTAGAGGATGCGCGATATGGGTATTCCTGATGATCTTTCTCAATTTTAACCTTTTATAGTGTTTCTAAAACTCCACCCCCGTAGCACACCCGAAGATTACCAGAAGATGGAGGCCATCAATTTTCCAGTTATTTCTTTCCTACGGTGAATCGGAGTGTTACCACTTCATGGTTGTTCGATTACAAGTTAGAGTGAAGTAATGGAGCCGTATCCCATCATTCCATATAGAAATTAATATCCCAATCGTCTCATATCCCTTAGGTTTTGCTGCAGTGAATTTAAACATTTCACATTTAAAACAATGGACCACTTGAGGTTTACACCCCTATCGACGTCACGTATGACGTGTAAGCACATGCGGCGAGAGCTTATGGGATAAACAAACATATTAACTTTATGTGAATTACTTAAAAAATCGTCGATTTTTGATATTTCAAGACGGATGGTTCAGTACTGTGCAGATCCTTATTGTAATAATTTTGTAAAAACGCTTGGAATATCCTTCTTTAACATAATATTTCCTCTATATCTACACCGGTTAAAACAAAGCACATGGCTTTGTTTATCCCACATGCGAAGCAGTAGCCTGGTGGGATATTTTGCAACTACGAAACCCCGTCTATCCTCAAGTGGTCCATTAAATTATAAGTACTAAATCCATACTTGCTCTTTAAATCACTTCGTAACATATTGAAAAAACTTCATCTACACTCCATTAAATTATATCCTTCTTTGATAATATATTGCTGTCGTCTTCATTAATAGGCGATAATCAACTCTACATCCAAACTGAAAATTTTGGAAGGCTTACAATCGTTGCATTCAAATCAAATCTTTTAGTTCAGCCTCTATATCTATTAGGGTTAAAAAGAAGCACATGGCTTCGTTTATCCCACAAGCCAAAAAGTAGACTGGTGGGATATTTTGGAACTACGAAGCCCCGCCAATCCCAAGTGGTCCATTCTTGTTTGTTAATTCATGTAGCAACCACCTTCCAGAGGCCTTTGTGTATTTTAATACATCAGATTCAACATGCTGAAAATGTACTTACCTGTCCTTGTGAATGAGTTACTCGAAATGTGAAGTATCGACCTGTTATCAAGACCGTGCGTTGGCCATTTCGATGTAAATTGTTGTTCATCACCTTATCCTTATGGTATCATTGGTAAGCTTTTAGTTCGATAGATATCAGCTGCCTACACCGAAGAGAACTAGTCTCATCTCCAGGAGAGAAAGTTTTCCAAACCGGTTGAGTATCTCAGGGCAACTCTTACTTTGCGTAGCATTCCAATTGCATGATACTTTGGAGCTCTCTATCGAACGCACTCTCTTCATCGGCCTTTTCTGTTTATGATCTATCCTCGTTCAAAAGAATTATCAGAAAAGTACTATTGTTAAGATTAAATTGTGTTACATTAAATGTTATTTTTCTGTATTTAGTCTAGTAGAGAAAAGGGGAAATTTAAAGATTTTAGTCAAATTATTTTGATGCAAGAATTGTTTACGCTATTTAAGAAAATTGAAGTTTATTTCTTCAAATAAAGTTACATCTTTCATTAAAAAATGTAAAAAAAAAAGATACATTTTCAATAATAATTGGAGAAAAGTCAGCCACTAAAATTTGGAAAATCCAAAACCAACTTGGAAAATCCAATATTTTATTACATTCACATTTTTTTGGTTGGTTTTATATAAAATTCTAAACAATATTATTCTGTTACTATTTTAGTAATTTGGTGTAGTCTGAATAGTGATTACCATCATTATAGCGATTTTATAAGAATCAGATCTATCTGGTAAAATTCAATCTTAATTTTTTTTTTCCGTAAAAACATAACCTTCTAATGCCAAGTACGTGCTCTCATTATGTAAATTTTGGTTTTCGAAGAGTTCCATAATATACAGCGTTGTTCTAAATTCGTAGGACCAACTTTAATGGATGGTAAATAGGACTAAAACAAACATTTTTTGTCAAACAATGTATATCCGCCACTGTCGCGTTGATGCGGTAGAGGGCGCTGTTTGGTCGTTGACGATAGAGTGACTCTAGTTTACGATAGCCGCCGCCCAAAGATTGAGAGAGAATCGTTGTTGGTAAACATGTGGCCGTGTGACGTGTGGATTTGCACCTTTAAACACTCATTCACATGTAAACAATGCTTGATCTGTGAAGAGGACATGTGCTGGAAAATCCGGCTACGCTGCAATAGTTTAGTTATTTATTTTTTTTTTTTTACTGATATCAAAACAAACTATATAAATACTGGACAATACAATAACTGAAACGAAACAAAACATCCGAGACATTAAAATCTAATCCGTAACGATGATATAGACCTATATTAAGAAAGATGTAAAAAAGTGCTGATAGAAAGTGCTTACTGTTTTTTGCGCTGCGCTGGATCAAAATTATTGAAAATCTATTCTTATAATATTTTATATAATTCAAAATCTGATTGATATTCAAAGCACATTTTTAATCACAGACGTTTTCGACTTTCTCATTCAAATTCGAATTTTAGTTTCAGAGAGACTTTCAAAACAAAGCAAGTTTGGGATTATAGGAAGATGTTTTGAAAACCAGCTTTCTATTCGATAAAATGTTTACAGAAAAGTTTCACCACTAATTTGAATAAAATAGAAATAAATATATGCAAATGTCCAATACTGACTACACTGAAAACTTTTCACTTTTATATTAACGCTTGATATGTTAACCTAAGAATGTGCAATTAGAACTGGAATTACATGTCATCGAATTTTTATTTATTTAATTTCTTTCACGTATTCTTTATTTAAAGGTAACAAAAAATATCTAAGTTTCTGAAGCGAAACCTATGTAGAACAGAGGTTCTTAATCTTTTTTTATGCCATTGAGTCCTTTGACAGTCTGGTAAAACCTATGCCCTTAGAAAAAATGTGGTTTTTAAAGATATAAAATAAAGTACAGAATATTAGAAAGGAAACCAATTATATTTCAAAGTAGTGATGAAACGTAAACGATATTTCGAGATATCTGCAACAACTGCAATGTCATATAAAAATGTGAGATATCTGTTATTGATTGCAGATGCTGCTGTCTGGAAGTACCTTGAGAAGGTGACACAATGGATACACTAGTACTAATAGGGTTACTGAATCTGAATTACTTCACGAACTACATGACAACCAGCAAATATAATGTTATTTATTATGATTTGTGAATTATTATTTACAGTCATAAATACTGTATGTTTAACGTATATTTTCTTTCCAGTAGATCAGCATTAATTTTTTAAAGAAAATTAAATTTATTGTTTTGGTGATTTAACAAAATCACCTAATAACAGAAATTCTAAATGAACTTAAAATTGTTTGAAAGTTATTGTGGATATTCACAAAGCCTGTAAAAAACAATACAACGAGGTTATATTCTGTATGTACAGTAGGTAATTCTAACTATTTCATTTTATAAGACTTGCCTAAATAAAGAACTCGAAAGAATAAAGATGGGAAGGTGAAAGAGTTTTGTGTTTTTCATTTAATTTGAATTTTCAAACAAAGCTCGCATTAAGTCAAATCAACAGCAAAATTTGAATATATAGTATCAAAGGAATTCAATAACAAATCTCAAAAATGAGAAGAGTTAGAATCATTGATAAAGCCGTATAACTGATTAAAATTATGAATACAATTTTAATAACTTACACGACTAGTTTCTCCAAGCTCGAGAGAGGGCATTTACAAGACTTGAAAATGCCTTCTCTCGAGCTTAGCGAAACTAGTCGTGTAATTTGTTCAGTTATTAAAATTGTATTCATAATTTTAATCAGATTTACGGCTTTATCAATGATTCTAACGTGTATCAGTACACGTAAAACTTATAGTGAATTCATTAGACGAGTCTTTTAAACCTGAACGCTCGACGAACCAAATACATACGTAAATACATTCTAACTACATAATAGATAGAGTGTATATAACACAAACGTTTATGTTTGCAACATCCACTATTACATGTATTGATGTATCCTGTTTTTTTTTTTAATAATTGAAATACTTTTATACCATGTTATCGATTTAAAATTGATTTAATTTTCGATATCCTTAGAGATCTTAACTTTGTTCAGAAGCAGTTAACTCACCTACAGATATTTTATCTCTAATAATTAAAAATAAACTACCTAAAGACATTGAAATAATTAAATTATTTCAAATAATTAAATTTGGATGAAATGGGATTTATTTTTTTCTTTTATAAAAAAAATGAAGTGAAATATGAATTGTTCAGCTTTCGGAACTTTTTATTTTTAAATAAACTAGTCGGCTACCCGTCGCTTCGCTCCGGAAGCCTCCCTTATGTAACGGAAAACAATTTTTTATTTATTAAAAACACACACACACACACACAAATTACATCAAGGAAACTAAAACTAAAATTTTTTAAAAGCTTTATTTTTAATTTAATTTTTGATGTCTATATTCTCTCAATCTACGACTGCTTTTAGAACCACCTTGTAAATCATATATCTATGATATATTTTTATTTTTTACAGAGATTAGAATGTAGGCCTAGTGGTCTAATGGCTAAGACGTCTAACTTCTGAGCAGTATTCTACCTAATAGAAATAGTGCATCTTTCTTTCTTGACTATCTTTTTTTTTTATTCCTATTGATACTTTTCAGTGGTTTTCGAGTTAGAAATAGTGATGGGTTTTGAGTTACAAATAGTGATTTTTCAGTATTCTACCTAATTAAATACTGCTTCTTATTTCTTGACTCTTTTTTTTTTTTTTTTTT
>JAFIDM010004315.1:31047750-31063752 GCA_023159025.1 Thereuonema tuberculata | reverse complement strand
ACTATTTGCAATTAAAAAACCATCAATAACGAAACTCAAACGTCACTGAAAAGTGACGTTTGAGTTTCGTTATTGATGGTTTTTTAATTGCAAATAGTGATTTTTTTCGGTATTCCACCTCAAAAAAAGAGTGCTTCTCTCTTTCTTGACTCTTTTCTTTACTCCAACATCTGGCGTGTACACCCACATATTTTTCAATATCACACAGGATTCGGTTAAGTAAGAATATTTAAAAAATTGCAACGTTTCGGCAATTATCGTTCTAATTGTCAGTTTCGAATTACAAATAAACTGACTGATGTGAAATAAATAAACAATCTTGAGATTCAAAAAAAAGATTGAATACATTCCTTATTGGTGGGGGAAAGGAAAGGAGATATAAGTCAAAAAACCCTATGAAGAGAGTTGTAGTCCCTATGGCCTAATGGATAAGGCATCTGTCTTCGGATCAGAAGGTTGCAGGTTCGAGTCCTGTCGCGGATGTTTCATTGTAAAAATTTTCCATTCTCTCAGAAAATTGCGCCGGACAGACAGACAGACAGAGAAATAAAAGATATTAAAATTGAAATAATCTTTCGTTGTTTCTATGACATCAGAAATTATTATTAAGTTTCAAAAAATTAAGAGAATTTTTAATTGAATATTTTATTACTTTTTTTTTTCTTTTTATCGGAGCACGCATGCTGTCAAAAAAAGCCCTAAAAGAAACATTTGCTCAAGAATTTACTTGAAGAAATAAGAATGAATGCAGGCATTGTGCGACATCTGGTGGCCAAAATTAAAACCTTTGGAGATTCATACTCTCCATATTTAATCATTTTTTTATAGTTTCCGGTTGTTGATTTCTTTTCCTGTTTACAAATTTAAATTACTTTTTCTTTTTTTTCTGATAAATATCAATTATGATCAGTTTAAAAGATCTTTTTTGATAAGTATTGATGGAAAGCAAAATAAAGAATAGACTATATATACATATATACCATTATCAAAGAACCGGATGTTATATTTACTTTTCTAAACTTTTTTTCATAATTTGAATGCTTTTATGGTGTTTGTGTGGGGTTTTTCTTTTTTAAATTTAAGCAAATTTTAATTTAAAAAAAAAAAAAAACAATTAAAATTTGCTTAAATTATTAAATGTCAAATACCAAGGTTAAGGAAAATACCTTATCTAATTGTGGATACATTTCTTTTTCACAAACGTAGTGAAATTATACTTAAAAACTATTATTGAAAAGCGTTTGCAATTATATATAGTCACTTCTTGACTTATACAAATTTAAAAACACTCTTTACAATACAGAAAAAAAAAAAACAAAAAAAACAGAATTCAGAAAGGAATAACTAAAAATAATATAAGTTATATTTTGATGAAGTAAAACGCGAACGAAATATCATAAAATTCATGTAAAAGTTATAAATTAAAATACAAACATAATTCTATTAGAAGTCGTCAAAGTAATTGATTCGTTTGACTAAAATTAGCCATTTATTTATTTTTCTTGTCTCAAATGCTAAATACATTATTCCATCAACTGAGGATATGAATTGTTTAAAGACACACAACGATAAATCGTAGCAGCTTGTAGTAATTATGTAATAACATCGCCTATTAAGTTACTGCATGAATCACCAATCGAAGTTTTTATAACCTTTGCAGAATAAAGCCTATAATGAATCATAATATTATTGAACCACTCTATCAAATGAAGTCATTTAAAAAACCCAGGATAATTGACTTTACGAAACATATTGGTAGTGAGAAGAAGGAACAAAAAAATATTGACATTTTATTATTTTTTTTTTCGGAGGAAGATAGAATAAATTTGCTAAAAAAAAGCAAAGACAATATATTTATCTCCATTTAATTCAGACAATAGAGAATGGAGCTGAAATACATCGTTATTAAAGTTGGGGGAAAAAAGAAGAAAATCGTGGATTGTGGATTAGTAATTCCATGTGTGCTCAGCGACCTCTATTGCAAAGCATCGTAACTATTTCTTCATTTCTACAAAGGAAAATAGAAGAGAACAAGATTATCGATACTTTTTTTATTCTTTGCATCTTTAACCTACCTATGTATTTTGTTATTATTATTTTTATTTTATATTCACGTTTTTTATAAATATCATTCATATCCAACACACAAACAAAACAAACAAAAGTAAAAACACATATTATCTTCATAGATTATATCAAAGATTTCGAAGATTTCGATAAAAACTTAAGAAATCAAATGTGGTAAATTTGATAAAAGCATTAACTTCCAACCTAACTATATTAAGCAATTATAAGTTCTAGAAGGCGGTCTGCCGTGTGACCATTGTGGCGGGATCCAGGGCCGCCCAGAGACTAGTGGTGGCCCCGGGGCAACATTTGGGCTCCCCCATCCCAAAAATCTACAACCAAAAAAAAAAAAAGGTCAATCCTATTTTAACAACCAAAAAAAAAAAGGACAATCCAATACGGCGGGGCCCCTCGGGCCTCATAAGGCCCCTCTTTTTGTGGGGCCCAGGGGCTATCTGCTCCTTTTGCCCCCCCCCCCTCTGGGCGGCCCTGGCGGGACCTGGGTTCGAATCCCGGCTTAGGACAAGGATGTTTGCTTTCTTTCCTATGTTGTTTCCTCCTTCGTCTTTCGCTTCTTTATCCGTCTATGGCATCTTTGGGTTTCCGTCTTCTCTGGCTTGATGACAGGAAGGGCATCCGACCATAAAACCCCTAACCACATCCGAATATTGAGCAAGAGCGCCTTGCTCATCAGTGACCCCACGCGGAGTGGGAAAAAAGCTATAGGAAATATATACTATTATAATTACACAGCAGTTAAATACAATGGCATTATTTCAGAATGTTAGCCAATCAATAGAGGAGTATGGCAAGGATATCTTTTATCTCCAATATATAATAATTAATAATAATAATAATAATAATAATAATAATAATAATAAGCCCCCATGGACCCTACCTCCTCGCGGTGGGGGCGGGCACTACACTAGCTTTAGGGTAGGCTAAAGGGTCCAACCATTTATGATGAGAACACGTTCTAATATAGATCATGCTGCATCGGGTGTGGCGCAGGATAAAGTCACCCGCGTTCGGGGGTTAGGCAGAGGTCTCCGTTCGAAAAATATACTACAGTCTCCCGCAGGTGGTGGTGAAGAAAGTGGCACCCCATCCTGTAGTATGGCTACCACAATGCCCGGGCAACACCATCCAGCCCGAACAGTCGGAAGTGTTTCGTCTGTGTCAGAGCAGGCGACCACCAAGACTGGGAAACCCCGCCAGCGGATCCGATGGTCACCACAGATGAACCAGGATCTTATGCGCGACTTCTTCACTGTTACAAAGTTAGGTACTCAACTAACAGGATACAGACAGGCACTACACCAAGCTTTCACCACACGCTATCCATCGTTAGGGCTTAGCGAACAGCGGGTAGCGGATCAGCGACGTTCAATTGTAGTAAACAATCTTATTCTCCCATGCATACTTGCACAAATTAAAGAAGAAGTCGCTGAATCCAACCACAGGACACCAAACCACACCCCACCAGAAGACACCATTATGGAAAACACAGAAACAATCTCTACCCCTCAGTACACATGCCCCAACAATACAACTAATGAAATATTACGTGCAGCTCATGATCATTTCTACACTGCACTCGCACAATACACAGGCACAGACCCCACACTTAGGCCGCCACTCCCCAAAGTACACACATCAAAACAACTCGCCACAGTCATATACCATCTCAACACACACACTATCCCACAACACCTTGACAACATCCAAACATTAGAAGGCATACATACAACACTCTACTGTGCTGCACAGGGAACCATTCGGGCACTTGGAATCAAACAACACAACATACCTCCCACTGCACGGACGCAAGAATACATCCCCCCTTGGAGACGTCACCTTGAGGGCCGCATCAGTGACCTTAGAGGAGACATAGCCAGGCTCACACAATACTGTGCAGGAAACAAAACAAAGAAACTTATGTCCCAGGTTAGAAAGATATTCAAGCACATAAATACTCGCCCTTCACATTCAAATCATCATAACCAGGTTCAGGAACATCTCGACACCCTAAAACAAAAACTCAGTGCACTTGCAAAAAGATTACAAAGATACAAACAGTGCACTCTGCGCAAACAACAGAACAACACTTTCCAATACAATGAGAAAAAATTCTACAGATCCCTTACATCTTCCTCTACTGCAACTAACACAAACACTCCCAACAGCGAGGCTTTACATGAATACTGGTCGTCTCTGTGGTCAAACCCTATCCCCCACAATGATAAAGCACCATGGATAACAGAGGAACAGCAACTCACTGAACACTTACCCTGCATGTCCTTCCATGAGATTACTCACGCAGACATACAGACAGCACTAAAACATGCACACAACTGGAAGGCTCCTGGTGCAGACGGAGTCCAGAACTTCTGGATCAAGAGGTTCACGTCCGTCCATGGAAAACTAGCGCTTACACTCACTGACATAATCCAACACCCAGAACATATGCCTAGTTTCCTCACACAGGGTGTCACATACCTACAGAGCAAGAACACTGAAACAGCGCAACCTGCAAACTACCGCCCAATCACTTGCCTCCCCACACTTTACAAACTCCTCACCTCCTGCCTCGCAGACAAGATCTACACACACATCGAGACATATAACATTCTTTCCGTACAGCAGAAGGGCTGTCGCAGGAATTCCCAGGGTTGTAAGGAGCAACTCCTTATTGACTCTGTAATCCTGCGCCAGGCACGCGCGAAGAATAGGAGCTTACATATCGCATACATCGATTACAAGAAGGCATTTGATTCTGTCCCTCATTCCTGGCTCCTACACACTCTTCATATCTACAAAATACACCCCAAGATCACGGCATTCTTAGCTGCCACGATGAAGAGTTGGAACACAACATTACACCTACGCACCTCTAACACCTCCATCACTACAGATCCCATTCCCATAAGGAGAGGTATTTTCCAGGGAGATTCCTTGAGTCCTCTTTGGTTCTGCCTCGCCTTGAATCCACTGAGCCATATACTAGATAACACAAAACACGGTTATAGGCTTACCACAGGCACTGTGACACCATATAAAATCCCACACTTACTCTACATGGATGACATTAAACTCTATGCCACAAACAATGCACAACTTACTAATTTACTACAAGCCACCACACAGTTCACCAAAGACATAGGGATGGAATTTGGAATTGACAAATGCCGCAAGTTACACATAATACGTGGGAAGACTTCGAATTTGGAGTGTTTTGAACTGGACCATGGGTTGGCCATCCAATCCATGGAACAGGGAGAGACCTACAAGTACCTGGGCTTCCAGCAAGCGCGCGTCATTGACAATGCAAACATCAAAAATGCACTGAAGAACACATATCTTGCTCGAGTTCACAAAATCCTCAAAACACAACTCAACGCCAGAAATAAAATTAAAGCTATCAACACTTTTACCGTTCCCACACTAACATATTCGTTCGGCATAATTCCATGGACAAATACCGAACTCGAAGCACTACAACGCGCAACACGCACTACATTCACGAAACACAACATGCACCACCCCAAGTCCGCTACAGAAAGGATGACTCTTCCCCGCAAGGAGGGAGGCCGAGGACTCATCAACTTCATCACCCTACACGAAAAACAAGTACATACACTTAGGGAACATTTCCACCAAAGAGCAGAAGACTCCTCACTTCACTCAGCCATTGTCAAGGCTGACACACACCTCACACCCCTGAACCTCGAAAACTCTTCTCCAACACTCACCACCCCTGACACCCACACTCAGCAGCTGCGTGAATCATGGGCTCGTAAGGAACTCCATGGCAGACATCATCACGAACTCAGCCAGCCTCATGTCGACATGGAAGCGTCGAACAGATGGCTGACGAGTGGTGAGCTGTTTGGGGAGACCGAAGGGTTCATGATCGCAATACAGGACCAAGTCATCTCCACACGCAACTACAAGAAACACATTCTACACAATGCAAACACACATGACGACAAATGCAGGAAATGCCACACTACGCATGAGACGATCGACCACGTAATATCAGGCTGTCCCCTTCTCTCTCAAACAGACTACCTCCACCGACACAATCAGGTAGCGTCGATCGTTCATCAACAACTAGCACACAAACATTCACTTATTAAGAATACGGTCCCATACTACAAGTACATACCACAAAGCGTATTAGAGTCACCCTCATGTAAACTATACTGGGACCGCCCCATTCACACAGACAAAACCATACATCACAACAGACCAGACATCACACTTGTTGATAAGGTCAACAAACAGACCTATCTAATTGATATTGCAGTGTCAATCAGCAAGAACATGCAGAAAACTCACGCAGACAAGATCAGTAAATACACTGATCTAGCACACGAGCTCCAGAAGCAGTGGAGGCAGGATCGAGTACGTGTTGTACCCATCGTTCTGTCTGCCACTGGTCTGGTGCCTCACACATTGCACCACAGTCTCAGCACACTAGGACTTCATAAAAACACTTATGCACAACTGCAGAAGGCTGTGATACTCAACACTACACGCATAGTTAGGAAATTTATGGACACAAGCACACATCCCTAATCATTCTTGCACACATCTTTACACTTGGCAGTATGTGCTTTGGTCATTGACCCGCCATATTGTTTTTGCTGGGGAAACCCAAGGTTTGAAACATACAAACATAATAATAATAATAATATTAATAATAAGCCTCTTTGAACTCTACCTCCTCGCGGTTGAGACGGGAACTATCTTAATTTTTCGGTAGATCCTACCATCTATGATGAGGTCTCGTAGTAGTGATGATCATGCTGCATCGGATTGGCGCAGGATCAAGTCACCCGCGTTCGGGGGTTAGGGAGAGGCCTCCGTTCGAAAAATATACTACAGTATCCCGCAGGTATTGGTGGAGAAAGTGGCATCCTATTCTGTAATATGGCGACCACAATGCCCGGGCAATACCATCCAGCCCGAACGGTCGGAAGTGTTTCGTCTGTGTAGGAGCAGGTGATCTCCAAGACTGGGAAGCCGCGCCAGAGCATCCAACGGTCATCGCAGATGAACCAGAATCTCATGCGCAACGACTACACTATTATACTATTCATCTCCCAAGATACAGACAACCTCTACAGCACGTATTGATCACACATTATCCGTCATTAGGGCTTAGCGAACAGCAGGTAACGGATCAACGACTTTCCATACTAGTTAACAATCTTATTCCCCCATGCATACTTGCAGAAATTCGGGAAGAAGACGCTGAATCCATCCCCAGGACACCACAACACACCCCATTAGAAAAGACAGAAATAATCATTACGGCAACCACAGAAACAATCACTATCTCACATTACACATGCCCCTTCAGTATATATATTGCCGGTACGCATCGAAGTGCGCGCTTCGTAGCCGAAGCCTTCGTGTTCCAGGGAACGCTAGTGTTCCCAAGATGGCGAACCCCTAGCAGACTCCCTAGAATTTCAAGGGAGAGATACTGGGGTGGTTTCCCGTGGCCTTCCCCAGGACGTCATTAAGGAATGACGTCAGACCGAAGAGAAAGCGAAGAAGAGGCTGGACAACACAGGAAAGGAAATTGAAACAACCATGCCACTGCCGGGATTCGAACCCAGGTACTGGTGCACTGGCCGCCACGGCAGACCGCCGCCGAGACCGCATGGCCACGCCAGCACGGCGCGCCAACAGTACAACTACTAAAGTTGTACCGCTTGAAGACGTCGCCTCGAGGGTAGCATCAGTGATCTTAGAAGAGACATATCCAGGCTCAGACAATACTGTGCAGGAAACAAAACAAAGAAACTAATTTCCCAGGTTAGGAAGATATTCAAACGCATAAACACTCTACCCTCACATTCAAACCATTATACCCAAAATTCAGGAACATCTCGACATACTGAAACAAAAACTTTCAAAAGTGCACTTTCCAAAAGATTACAAAGATACAAATAGTCTATTTGTATCCACTCTGCGCAAACAATAGAACAAAACTTTTCAATACAATGAGAGAAAAAAATCCTACAGATCCCTTACATCTTCCTCTACTACAACCAACACAAACACTCCCATCAGCGAGACTTTACATGAATACTGGTCATCTCTGTGATTCAATCCCATCCCCACAATGGCAGAGCACTACGGAACACAGAGCAACAATGAACACCTACCCTACATGCCCTTCCTAGTTACTCTCACTGACATATTACTCTCGCACTCATACAACTGGAAGGCTCCTGGTGCAGACGGCTTTCATCAAAAGGTTAATGTCCCTGCATGGGACTCTTACTTTCATTGACATAATCCAACATCCAGATCATATGCCTCTTTTCCTCACGCAGGGTATCACACATCTACAGAGCAAGAACACCGAAACAGCGCACCCTGCAAACTACCGCCCAACAGTTGCCTCCCCACGCTTTGCAAACTCTGTCTTAAAGACGAAAATCTACACACAAATCTACACACGCGAAGAATGTGAATTTACACATCGCGTACATCGACTACAAGAAGGATGCTTCTTTCTCGGTCCCCCATTCCTGACTCCTACACACTGAAGCTGTTACAAAATATACCTCAAGATCACGGCATTTTTGGATGTGGTTGGAACACTACACTTGCACAACTCGAACATCGCTCCCCGTTCCCATAAGGAGAGGTATTTTCCAAGGAGATTCTTTGAGTCCTCTTTGGTTCTGCATTGCCTTGAATCCATTGAGCCACATGCTGGACAACATAAACACGGCTATAAGCTACCTTAGGCACCATATAAAATCACACAATTACTCTGGATGACATCAAGCTCTACGCTACAATCAACACACAACTTAATTAGTTACAAAAAGTGACCACACAATTCACTAAAGACATTACAGTGGAATTTGGAAAATGGACAAATGCCGCAAGCTACGTATAACACAAGAGAAGACCTCGCATTTGGAGGTTTTGAAAGGGCCGTGGGTTGGCCATCCAATCCATGGAAAAGAGAGAGACCTATAAGTATCTGGGCTTCCAGTGTCATGGACAACGCAAACATCAAAAGTGCACTCAAGAACACATACAATGCTGGCATTCGCAACATCCTCAAAACACAACTCATCGCGAAAAATAAAATGAAAGCCATAAGCCATTTTGCCGTTTCCACACTAACATACTCCTTCGGCTTAATCTTATGGACAAACACCGAATTCGAAACACTACACGCACAACATGCACGAAACACAACATACAACTCCGCTACGGAAAGGAAAGAGGCCAAGGACTCATCAACCTCATCACCCTACACGAAAAACAAATACATACACTTAGAGAACACTTCCACCAGAAAGCACAACATTCCTCACTCCGCTTAGCCGTTGTCAAGGCTGACACACACCTTATTTCCCCGGACTTCGAAAACCCTTACACAACACTCGCCATCCCCGACCCTCATATTCAGCAGCTGTGTGAAGAGTTTGTAAGAAATTCCACGGCAGACATCACCACGAACTCTTGTAGACATGAAAGCGTTGAACAGATGGTTGACGAGCGGTGAGATGTTTAATAATAATAAAACAATAATACTAAACAATAAAGTTGCTTCTAAATCGCTGCAGAGGTTATTAAGTCTCATATAATTTAGATTCAAATTCTCAGGAACAATAAGGCCTAACGGGCATAAAATCCCTCAAAATAAAAGCATTAGAACCTTCATAATTACCTCCCATAGTCGCAACGCCTATTTATAACGCCTTATTTTTGTATTATAAGTTTTAATGATATTGATTTTCCTTATATGAACCTAAAATATTTATATAACATTTCTGCAACAATAAAAACATTTTTCCAGTTACAACTTTTACATCGGAATGTAGCAATAAAATGCTCTAAAATAAAATAAAAAAAGTTGAAAAGTTATTGTTAGAAGTCAATTAACGGTTATAGGTAAAGTTTAATTCAGCAATTCCCAGCATCAGTGCTGTTATATTAAACAATGGAAACCGCGCTTAAGTAAACACATACAACAGAAACATTGTTAAAATACGAATAATACGAATTACAAATAGCAAAAATCTATGGCAAGTAAGGGTTTACTTCTTTTTAGATAAGGATTTGCTTAAATAAATTTAAAGACAACATTATTGATTTTGTAAATTACAAAAGACTAATGTGAAATTGCTAAAATTGTAATTAATATATTAATATTTCGTTGTGTTTCTAAGTAATCTCTACAATGTCCGTTGACATCTACGCAAATTTTAAACTCATAATTCACTACTTTACTATTTTTTTTTTATTTATGTAGAAATTCATATAATTATAATTTATATCAGCTACTGTTAACAAGAGTTGCATGAAAATCTTAAAGGTTTAGTAAATAATTGTCAGTAGTTTTGTGAAAATCATGGAATAAATAATTCGGTCATGGCATAATATTACAGAAATTCTTATTATAGTACTAAATGTTACAGTGTTAAATATTATAGTAGTATAAGTGTTACAGAAATTGGAAAGAAACCGAAGAATACTGAAAAAAAATTCCCATTATTCTTGAAATTTCATTTGCATTTTTATCTCTGATTACACAAAAAATGATTATACAAAAAGATCAAGAAAACACTTCAATTATTTTCTCTGGTTGTAAAGAAGTAAATATTTATTTTTTTGAGATTTTTAAAATATTTACATCCTTTACATTTTTCTGGTCTATAAGTGTATCACGAAGAGATTCACAGAATCTGAGCAATTATTTCAGGGATTCTTATTCCTTATTCCTTATCTTGGTCGAGAAATAATAATCTAGCGGCTTTTATTTTATCCTCAGTTATGATAATATTCAATGTTTTAAGTCATTTTCAATAAATAAGAGTAAATAAATTTGATATTTGACATTTAAACATGTTGTAGTAAAAAACATCCAAGATTTTTATTGTTCTGTTCCCTTTTAATAGATTTACAAACAACTTTTCTTATGTTCCAATGCAATCAAACTTGTAATGAATGTTTTTATGTTTGTTTGTTTGGTTTTTTTTGTTTGTTTGTTTGATTCCTTATTCACAAATTTAAAAAACAATAAGAATAAAAAAGTCAAGATAACATATCTAGTTATATAGTTCTCAATATAGTTCTCATAATTATATCTTCAAAATTTTCTTTTTTTTCTGTATCATGAATAAGGGTGGTCATTTTCTACTGTAAATTTAATGTCATGTAAAATAAAATTTCTTGTCCTAATTATATTCATACAAAATGATTGACAATATATTATTTTTTGTTTTGTTTTCCTTCGTATCCTAATAGTGAATCTGCGTCGGAGCGTTTTACATGCCCACAATTAATCCTTCTTCAGTGATTCCTTGAATACTATCTTTGCAAGTTGATTGTTAAGAACTGTGGCATCTGTAACTAGTGTTTAGAAAAGTTTAGAAATGGCTGAAGGTTGTCAGGAATCAGAAAGTAAGTTCACTTTAACTCTTATCAATTAAGCCATAAATACCGTAGTAGTTGTTTGAGTATCTCATATTTATTCAACTGGTTACTTAGAATGTTCTAGAAATACTAGAAAGATTTCATTTGGTAAAGTACTAATTATAAAAAGACGCACTTTTTTGACGCCCCAGGCACAAGATCACAATCCGTCTCTAAATAGAAATTTGCTGCTTAAAAGATTAAAAAACTTATTTCAGATGAAAAGTTCTTTGTTTTATCCATAGAAAAGCGAACTTGAGATCAGGAAAAGTTCCCAATTCGAAAATATCTTATAATTCATAATCACTATTGAAGCAACATTATCTTATTTTTAGATTAATATCAACCAAAACACAAATGGAATTTTATATTTGCTTCACACCGGTATATAGCCATTCTTTCTGTAAATTTGTGTGTACGTCTTCTACAGAGTGAGCGAAAAGTCCGTATACCTCTGGATATAAATGTATGCTATGGAGAAAGTCGTATACATAACGTTTCTGGGAATAGGTGAATCAGCGAGCAATGGAAGCATCAAGCAACAATGAAACAACCGCACACTCGCACATTGACAACACACTCGCAATCAAACAATGGCAAGACCGTCAGGGTTGATGTGTCGTTATGTAGTCAAACGCGAAATGTGATATCTCGCTCTTCGTGAGACACTGAAACATGACATAGCATAAATGTATTGAATTGATAAGTGTCTAACAATATCTTACATTCTCTTGAGTTGGTATTGTTGGTATTGTTATTCATTATTCATTATTTTTATTTATTATCTTGAGTTGGTATTGGAGTAATAATTGATATTGAGTTCTTTTTGTGAAGGATATATAATCGGGAAGGACAAAATACAGCATGAGCGCATTAGATGTTCAAAGGAGGGTGTGAAGATTTCCAAGGCCGGCATTGGTAAAGGTATCAGATGGTATGCGAATGGTGTCAATGTCGCTGCAGCATCACCACGAAAACATCCAGAAAACTAACCCATGACGAAGCTCACTCGTCCAATGCTGGCACGACTGAAGACAATGGCAACCAGGAAGAACCCCCGATGCAGCGAGCTATAGTGTACAGGCTTGGAGTGAACGAATCAACCGTGCAGCATGCCCTATTCCGACTTTTAAACCTACGGAAGGTCTATAAGTTACGTAGTCGGGCTCCTTCAACGACATAAGGCTGAGAGGAGATGCGCCTGCCGACGGCTGTACGAAACTTTCCTGGCAGGTGACAAATGGAGGTATGTCGTAACCTTCGATGGGTTATATCTGATTACAATAAGATTCGAGCAATTGCATATCGTGCTAAAGGTCGATGTCAGTGGATCCGGGAATGTAAAGGGAGTTTCTATCTGCATAAGATTAACGAAGGGTTGCTGCCTGAACTCTATATGAAAAGCATAGCTGACACTGTGGTTTCAACAAGACAGAGCACCAGCCCATTTTGCCAGGAGAGTATTGCACCTTGATGAGCTTTTCCCAAACAGGTGGATTGACCGGGGATCCGAGAACTTTCCCTCACCTTTGCCGTGGCCACCACGCAGCCAAGATCTCATCTTGCCAGACAATTTTCAGTGGGAATCATTAAACTGGAAGTCCGCAAACAGCGGTATGTTTCCAACGATGAGTTACATAGTGCTATGCGCAATGCCTTCACGACTGTGACGCCACAAAAGCTACGGAAAATGAGCTTACAGACTTGGAGACGCATCTGTCTGTGGAGGAATGCATACAGATGTTTTGGATCCATAATAAGAACATCAATTCATTACAAATCCAGATTACTGACAGGGATATACAGACTTTTGGTCCACTCTATACAGCTAAAGATATTTCCATCATTTAACAGATCAAGCGTTATCTAAATTACAGTACTTGTGTACTGCACTAGGATAATACACACTCAAGTGATCAGAAAAATGAAGCAGTAATGATTCAACTGATAAAAGATTTATAATCTCAAAATAGCACTACACTGGAGTTTCAATGATTAAAAAAGATATACAATTTATACATACTTTACCATTGCACTATTTCTTTTTTATTCTAGAAGATCCCTTTAACGTGCGGGGTTGAAAATCGTTATCGACATAATTGAATATTTAAAAATTGTGAGCACACATTTAAAAAATAAATAGTATGTACAAGTTAAAAAACGTAAAATGATAAAAAAATACTTAACAAACAGGACGGGTTTCAATCCCCTAAACGGTGGAGAACTTTAGCTGAAGATATCCCACTGTGTAGGGAGTTGAAAACATCCTGTTTGTTAGTATTTTTTATCATTTTACGTTTTTTAATGTGTGCCTACTATTCAATTTTTAAATGTGTGCTCACAATTTTTAAATATTCAATCATGTCTTTTATATTCTCACTATTATATATAATAAAATAAGCGGTTTCGACAGTAGACCTGTAGTTTATCCAGTATTATTAGCCCCTCATAGTCGAATCAAAAAAAAAAGAAACAATCGAGACTCACAGACTAAAAAATAAATAAATAGAATAAAATAAAGATAAAAAACATCGCTTACGTAGATGTTTCCTGAGAACCCACTATGCGAATATTTAAAATATCAAGGTAATTATATAATGTCAAATTAATTAGATAAAAGTTCAATTTTCTCAAAAAAATATTAATTTATTGAAACAAAAAGTTTCAATTTATTGAGAAAATCCATCTTTGAATTTACAAAATAATATTATGTTGTATTTATCTTCAACTATGTGGCAAAAAAATCGAGGAACCATGAAGTGAGCTGAACTGAATTTGATTTAAATTCCACAATGAAAAAATGAATTTTTGGTGAAGAGTAGCAGCATCGCTGCTACACTATTAGTATTGATGTGCCACCTCTGGCTGTTTCGAATGCTGATCTACAGTGTGGCAAGGAGGGAAACAGAATCATGATGTTATCTTATGGAAGATCATGCAAAGCTTGCTGGGCATGATCTTCCATAAGACAACATCATAATTGGCTGCAACTGCTACTGCTGCTCCAAATGCGGATGTTCGATGATGGATGCAGTTCACGATCTAACATTTCCCAGACAACCTCAATGGAGGCAACTCTGGGGACCTAGCTGGCCAAGGAAGGGTTTGAATTGCTTGAAGTCACTGCTGGAAAACGTGTGTATATGTGGACGAGCATTATCCTGCATTATCCTGTTGCCATCGTAACATTATTCTGTGGAAAATTAATTTTGAATAAATGCCAATCGACTAATCGTAACGAATAAGATTTGCATCACGTGACTAACGACCTTTGAAGAATATTATTGGGTGAGTGCAAAAGTTCTACCCGTGTTTACTACCCATAAAGAAGAGTAAATAAACGCAAAATGAACAGTACCTATTATTGTGCATAATCCCCATTGCTATCTAGGACTTCTTGCCATCTTTCTGGTAGGAGATGAATCCCACGGCGGTAAAATTCCGGCGGTTTCGAGTCAAAAAAATCTTGGATGGCAGTTTTCACAGCATCAAGATCATCAAAGATTTTCTGACTGATGGAATTGTTCAACGCACGAAATAGGTGATAGTCAGTTGGTGCCAAGTCAGGAGAATAGGGAGGGTGGGGTAAAACTTCCCAATCAAAGCCAAGTAACTTTTGGCGAGTGACGACAGCAGCATGTGGCCTGGCAGTATCATGATGAAGGATAACACCGCGACGATTGATGAGACCTGCCGCTTTGCTACCAAATTTGAATGCAGCCTGTCTAACTGCAGACAGTAGAAGACAGCGTTAATGGTTGGGTTGAGTGGCAGGACCTCCCAGTGAATTATTCCCTGCATATCCCACCACACACACTCAATAACACCTTCTTGGGATGAAGTTCAGCTTTCGAAGTCGATGCAGGCGGATCGGAAGGGCGACACACAGTCCTACGACGCTTTAAGTTACGGTATATAACCCACTTCTCATCTCCTGTCACAATTCGTGTCGAGAATGGGTCATTTTTTGTACCGGGAAAGCAAGGAACAGGTAGCGATTCGGTCATCCCGTTGCTTAGCTGTCAGGTTATGTGAAACCCAACGATCCAACTTTCTCATAAAACCCAACTTAACTAGCCGTCTCTCGACCGTTGTCCGGTGTACGTTGAAGGTCTCCGGTAATTCTTGCACGGTTGGGTTCGGGCTGTTCCTTATGGCTTGGTCAATATCGTCCTCTCCAACGTGTGATGGCCGTCCACTCCTAGCCTGATTTTGGCAGCTTCTGTCTCCTCCCCTAAATTTACGAAACCATCGACGACATGTGCTTTCATCTATTGCATCCTTCCCATAAACTTGACAAACATTGCGACATGCTGCGGCTGCCGTACTTTTTTATCGAACTCGTATAACAAACAATGTCTTATATGCTCCTTCTCGCGTTCCATGTTACACCCTCTGATATTTTTTTTTGAGATTAACTTTGTGAGACACGATGCATTTATATGTGAGGCATCCACACATTTGATTGGCAGACGA
>JAFIDM010004315.1:31008723-31047740 GCA_023159025.1 Thereuonema tuberculata | reverse complement strand
ACGATGCATTTATATGTGAGGCATCCACACATTTGATTGGCAGACGATTTGCGTCATTACAATGTCATCTGGGAGGGCAATTCCATTGCTAATTTTCATATCCAAAAACGGGTAGAACTTTTGCACTCACCCAATATTAATTTTGATAATGATCAGAATTGTCCTGAGGAAGTATCTTCATTTTGTTAAATAACACTCTTCATTCTTTAAAAAATGTGAAAGTAATACATAAGATTTTGCGTTTATGCCAATATCTCAAAATCAAATTTTGGCGCTTGGTCAAATGATGCATAACACCATCCAAATGTTATTCCGATTAATGTTAATTAGAATGACTACCTTAAAACCATTGTTATCAAATTCTAACCTAGTTTTCTGCCTACTTTCTCTGGAGCGTAGTCATGGGATATTTTCTGATTTTTAGCTAGTCTCCACTTTACTTTTCCAGGCTTGTCTTGAAATGCCGTTAAACGAATTATTTTCTTTCAACTTAATGAAATTACTCCAAATTCTTGACAAATTCCAAAAAAAACAAAAAACAAATATGAATTACGTTTTAAGATTACCTTGTGATGACGAGAGGAACCCCAGATTTAATATAAAACAGGGACTTTCATTACTCTCAATAAAGTTATAGTTAATATTAGACTGTAACATATAGAATGGAAAATTATATTCCCTCTTCGTATGGTATCTACTACCAAGGCGAAGCATAATACCAGACCACCTGAGAGCAGACCATGTCTCTAGGGAAGGACAGTGCTTTAGATACAGTCGTGGTGCTGTATTGTTAAAGGCAGCTCTCGTAAAGGACGACGGAGATGAAATCCAGCGTCTGCAATTTATCTAGATACCGGTAGTTGTATACAGAATGCCACATCTTTATGGATTTGTGGAGAGGTAAGCTGTCTGAGCAGTTAGGGCTTGTTTCACAACAAACCGATTGTCCCTAGCAGTGGTACTGTTGGACCGATCATAGCCTTGGGGACGTGATTGAATACCCTCACACAACCAACGATTGCAGCATCTTCCCACAGAAGCATCAGTATGATACAAATGGCGAGCGATTTGTCTGCATAACCAATCGAGTTCTCATAGTCCTAAACTTCGGACTATGAGTACTCTCTTATGAAGATGCGGAAGAGGCGTAATTGTTTCAATGTTTACGAAAACTTTTTGTTCTTTCACATATTTTTTTCGTAAAATTGATAATTCAATAGTTGAAACAGTTAGATGATGTGTGCTATATATTATACCTGATATTTATATATTGTTAATAAGTTTGTTTAGATATTTTGATTCGTTTTGTAATCCAAACGAAAATTTGAGGAAGATGAAGAATTTCTTGTCTTCATTCTGCCACCTGAAGAAGTCTTTTGCACAGAAATACGAAATATTGTGAAATTATATTATAGTCAAATATTATATCAGTAAAGATAATGCAATCTGTTGTAGATTGTTAAAAGTAGAGACTGCATATTTTCTATTTGTATTCCTTAAGTTCATCTAATGTTGATTGCAGGAAAATATTCGTTAAATATTTCTAAATCAAATAGATCACGAAATAATACCATTATTAAAATTTTAATTTTATTTTTTATTTTTCAGTTACATCTTCCACCAGTGGCGGTGATTTCAGAGATGCAGCCAACGTACCATACTGCTCTATTTGTAATATATGGTTCCAAAATTACAATGACTTTAGAAGTCACAAGCTAGGAATAAAACATTTCAAAAATAGCATTCAAAATGAAGCAAGGCTGCAGTTGTTGCAGCGAAAAGATACTGATCCACCGAACAGAGGATCAAATGCTTTGAGTGCTGAGGGAAGGTCCTACTATTGTAATGTATGTATGAAAAGTATTTCTGAATCAGTCTCTGCTCTTCGTCACATAGATGGTAGACAACATCAAAACAAAGAAAAAGTCCATTTGCCACCGATACAACCTGCTATGTAGAGTCCATAGAGTTTCTGAATGCATTTCAATGGATTACTTTGCAATTAGGTTTTTTTCTAATGATTTAATGTTCAAGTCATTTTACTAATATGTAATTCAACCTATTATTATATTAAATGTATTTAAATTACAAAATAATGCATTATCATTTATTATCAGTCTTTAGTATACAAAACTATTCAAAAAATTCGATTTTGGGATTGCTTTGTAATACTTCTATTGTCAGTTTTGTGATTTCTTGAAGGGTTGTTCCTACAAGACCAACTTTTGCTACTCGTTGTTTGTAGCTGCAGTTGTTAGACAGCATTAAGCAATTTAAAAATCGAAAACCTTCTGAGGTAACACAGTTACCAATTTACAACTGTGAGGATCTCTACTTTTCTGTTTCGATGTTTATTTGACTGATTAGAGCTGTTTCTGTAGGTTTATTTTTCTGTATGTGTATTTTGTGAATAGTAGGAGTAAAGTAATTTTTAATATCTATCTGCTCTGTTCATGATTTTGAAATCATTCAATATTCAGTTTTATATTTCAACATTCTCATTTAAAACCGATTGTCTTCAATCTAGGAATTAAACTGCAGTAATTTAAACGTAACCATTTTACATCAAACAGACGCCATAAGGGTCCTATTTCATATTTTTTTTGCTAAGAATATTGCTCCCAGTGCAGTACAACAAGTCCGAATAGCTTAATTTACAGCTGCTAACTTTACAATACATGCGAGGACATGAATATCTTTTTCTTTGTCGACCCGCCTGGTCAGTCTCCGTAGTTTGCCAACCTTCGAGAACTTCCTTTTCCTTCAGGCAATGGTGACTTCACGTGACTTTTCCAGCCTCGACCCAGAGACATTAAACATCCCCATTAATGCCGTTGATTGGTTCTCTGTAAAACGACGCTCCACTGGGGCACTGCACTGTGGAACGAGGTTGTCCCGTCATCTTCCTCTCGGTGGCTGGATTGCCGCCCATGAACTAAATCATCATCATCTCGGCGGCCGCACTGCCAGCCAGGTACCCACTCTTCTTCTTGGCTGCCAGGCTGCTGCTTCTATCTATTGTTGCCGGCTTCACTGTCGCCGGCGAACTGTATCCTCTAGCCTGGTGAAGACGTCCTGTTAAAGAGGTTTCTCGCCTCGTGCTGGATGACCCGGAGGAAAAGAATGGAACATTTTCTTGCACAACGAACAGGTAACAGTATTCGAAATTACATCATCTGTAATGATGGGGGATTTTCTAAAACTTATTCCCATACAATCAGCACCTCATTAAACCTTACCAATCCCATGATTAGATTTTACCTAAGCAAGGTGTTACACCCTCATCCCGTTAAACTCTATCGTATCTTCAAGTTACAATCATGAATGCTGCTGAATACTCAAGTTTGTGGATAAAAAAATTATAATATATAAATAATTTCAGATACTCTTTGCTTCTGGGCGGCTAAGAATTAAAATTGTTAAAAATGTAATGGTTATAAATTATAAAATGTAATACCCGCCAATGCTCGATGTTGAAAAAATACCAGACATTGCCCATTTTTTTTTTTCTTTTGAATATACAAAATTTCCTTTTCCATCCATTTGCTATGAAAATATCCTGCTGAAATTATTGAGAAAATAATTGCTAACAAGATATTTCCGAAAAAGAAAGTTACTTTTATCTGTCCAACCACGTGATTATTGAATTGGATTTTGCATTCAAAAATAACTGTTCACCAAAGATAGTGTAAAAGTACGCTGCCCTGAATTTTAGAGTATCTTTTTATAATCTTTTTAAACGTTCTTGACTTGTGTGTTGTCATTTTAGTGTAAATTACACACGTAAAAAATATTTTTAATTTTATAAAAGTTTTGATGGAGTGTCGCAGCGACTCATCCTCCAAGGCCCCCCCCCCCCCAACTCTTATTTTATCTTCCGAATTTATGATTTGATAATGTCATTTATATTAATTGTAGATCACTTCGAAACTTTGCCAGTTGGTTAAAAAAAATCAAGTGATACCTACAAAATAATGTTATATTGAATACTTCAATGTCAACAAAGACGCCAAAACATAACTTTACCAATATTTCGTTTCTTTAATCAAGAAACTTTGTCAAGGTGTACATAAAATAGAAAGAAAAGAAACATCTTTCTCTTTCTAAAATAAACAAATAATATAAACGTGAAGAATAAATATCAAACAATAAAATGAACATACACGCTCTAAACGTGAAAAGATAACAATCTGAAACCAAACAAACAAATAATCTAATAATTCGAACAATAACAAAAACTTAAAACAAGTTTTATTATATGAATCTCATGATGAAACCGAAAGATTAATTCTTGAATCATGCTTCATCAATTGGAGTAAATGCATAAATAAATAAAGATCTGTAAATGAAATTTCTTTCGGAATGTTTAAAAAATTTATGGAAAATAATAGCAAACTAAAAGAGAAATTAAATTCTGTGTAGGATTGTTTTAAGTTTTGTTTCAAGTTTTTGTTGTTTGAATTGTGTTTTTGAATTACAGTAGAGCCCCGATTATCCGCGGAATTGGGTGGCAAGGGCTTCGCGGATAACGAAAATCGCGGATAACGAAAATCGCGGATAACCCGAAAAAAGACTAAAAATGAGGTGTAAACACGAAAAAAAAAATATTTCACCAATAAAAACTGTTTTTTTGTATAAAAAACTAAATATGTTAGACTTTTAAAATATTTACAGTATAGCAGAAAGCTTTCTGCAGAGTAAGAGCCTGCCCCTCATCCACAAATTCCGAGAAGGCCTGTAGGATTACGATGCACAATAAACCTGTCAGTATTTTTCGACCTTCGCAGTATAGGCCTATCCGCTCGTGGATAAACGGGGCTCTACTGTATTTATATTGTTTGTTTGGTTTCAGATTGTTATCTTTTCACGTTTAGAGCGTGTATGTTTATTTTATTGTTTGATAGATCATAAAAAAAAACACGTCACCAACAAAATTTTGTAAGGCGTTGTCGACTATGTATTGAAGCGGGAGGGGGACATTTCGAACAATAATACAGTCCCGTCTAACATTTGTATTTGTTTTCTTACTTAGGAATACTGCTCCTTGAATTACCCACCATAATTATTAGTTATCGATAATAACGGTATCATATCATAACATAAATTATATGTTTTTTTCATTCTTTCCTCAATCTACGTTCATTTGGTAATGTTTATTTTGGTAACTGAGCAATTTCCTTGCTTCATAATCTTGTGGATGGCACGTTTACCAATAATACCACCTTGGACAGTTTCACCTTTGTACATTTGAAGGCTGATTTAAGCTACAACATGCCTATTAAGCACATTTTTTTTTTTTTTTATGATCTAGGAAGCTTAGGATTCCGCGAAGTTTTTCCACTTCCTTCGATGTCATGGAACGTTGTTTTTAATTTTTTTTTTTTATGTTCAAACTTGCACTCTGTCTCACTCTACCCTACATTATTCAGTTTGGATTGAAATTTGTAAACCTTCCCTTATTGGTAGGACGCTGGGTATTTTCTATGTGACAGTACACATTATGCGGAGTATGCTACGACAAAAACATTCACAACATTTTCCATATTTTGCAACATACATCAGTTTGACGGTGGTTCCATCGAAAATTCACAAAATATACAAAACTACTCATAACTCGAAAACTACACAAGAAACCATTACACACATGGGGTATTTCCTTGTACCCCCAGATGTCAGGAATCTAAAAAAAATTTTTGGACGTCACCTTTTGGACCACCCTGTATTTGCAAGGGTTCCGGAGCGAAGCGACGATACCCGGCTTGTACAAATAATAGATTTTGATTGAAAACACATTAAGAAAATAACCTTTTCACTTATTAATTTATATCATTTTACAATATTACATAAAATTCAGGAAATCCAGAAAAAAACAATTTTTTTTTGTTACGGATTTTTCAATAAGCTATTTTTTATGTCGTTTTTTTTTGTTTTGTTTTTTTTTATAAAAGATATTTACTATTGATAAAACGATATTTATATTCATATAATTTATAATTCTTTCGACATTGAAGTTAATATTTTTTGTTATTTTTGAATTTATTTCTGAAAGTTTTGTAGTTTTTGTAACATGAAGCAATATTTTTTGTAATCTTTTATCTTCCAATATCTAAGATTTTCTACAGTCTAAGTTTAAATTTTTATATTGACTTTTTAATAATTATTATTATTATTTTGTAATTTTTATATGCTGTTAATATTTTGTTAGATGGTGTATCTATATTTTTTATTTCTTTGGTTCTTTTTTTGTCTAATAATTCCTGCTGTGGATTTTTTTTTCCAATTTATTTTTTTTTTTTCCTTTGACTAGCCGGTTGCCCGTCGCTTCGCTCCGCTCCGAAAGCCTTGCGTATGTAACGTAAATAAACACTTCATTTATTTACCAAATTAATGTCGAGATCGGAGTATATACGACTTCCCAGCCCTTTGTGGCCTTCTCCACACCCCTATCTACCTTCCGCAGTTGATAATAAAATACGTGATCATTAGAAATTAATGTTATATTCTAAATTAAAATTTAAATTCTAAACAATATCCAACGTATTAATTACTCGTATCGTGTATTTATCACCGTAGACATCGCCTAATAGAATTAGACGTGCTCGATTTAAAACTGCGGTGGCCCCATCTAACGATAGCTTTGAAAAGTTTTTCATTTTGGACAGTTTTGGGACGTTTTTCATTCATCCCATGAAAACTACTTGATAGACCGGGATGTAGCCTTCTCCGGATCATAGACTACCTGCCTGCAAAATTTCATTCCTATCCGTTGCGCCGTGGAGGCGTGATTGAACGATATACAAACTTACAGATTATAACTTCTATATATTAGTTAGGATAGGATTAGAATAACCAATTTGATCATTTTGTTTTTTTTTTATACTTCAAGATTTATTACTAGATTTACGACTATTATTGTTTATTTTCTTGTTTAGTGCTGAGAGTCGAAGGAGAAGTAAGTGGTGATCAATGATTAGCTCTTTAAAAATGTAGTTTTAAAATAATAAGCTAAATAATGATAAACTAAATAATAAATAATCGACTAAATAATAAACTACAATAATAAACAGTTTTGTTCAGTTGAAATATTAAGGAAAGCATTAATAAGATTGTAATATAATGTAGTGAATGTGGGTGGCAGAGAAGCCAAGCACTGCGACCGGAGGTCTATTGTACTATCCCACGGAAATATGGACAGATAGAGAGAAAGACTGAGAAAGTATGGTGGGAGAAATGCAGGGGAAACGGGAGAACCCCGAGAAAACCTGCCCAGCGCGGATCGTCCACCATCACGAAACCCACATGAGAACCTAACCCGGTACTCACAGGTGTTAATAAGATTAGTTGAAATTTCACCAATGGGGTTTTCATTACTTCCTGTAATACCATTAAAGCAAATTTCGAATCCAGTATTAGAGCCTCTTTCAAATATGTACGGCGTTCCTTAACGACGGTTAAAGGCAGGCGGACGTCAGACCATCCGACCTAAACTATTCCCGTTGGTCGAGAATCGTTGGGGGCCTAAACCTCCCGAGTACCCAAGGACCTACATGGCCCGTAGTGGTACAGCGTTTCAATGAGAAATTCAGAATATTTCTGTATTAGATCGATTTTCGAATAAACAGTCGGAAACGAATTCATTAAGGGATAAGAGTAATATTTCACCGCGGAATGAGAGGTGGACAGTAAGTAGAGATGGTAATTTTACAGGGGAAGGCCAGGAGAGGGGGTCAGGTGATCGACCTTCTTCTCCAGGACTTCATTGGCTTCATTCTTAATACAAACTGTCACTTCGAAATTCTCACCAAACGAAGTTTGGATAATTGTATGAAACATCCCACTTTTCTTTTTACGGAATACTATTTCTGCATTTCTACAGTATAATTATAAATAGCAAAGAAGGAACAACAAGCACAGAAAGTAGTTTTCCCATATTTCTGGAAAAAGTTGAGAGAAGACATTTTTTTCTTTATATTTCAACATTAAAACATCAAACAAAACAGACTAAATTTCTTTAAATACCAAGAAATACGCTTGGTTTTGTTGACTACAAAATTGTGAATATTTGTTTCTCTCGTAAGGGGCGTTACCAACGTTAGACAAAAACCTACACAAATGATGCAAAAGTCCAAAGGTTACTTTTTCTATATAGAAGTATGTCACAGTTTCTAAGAATTACCTTTTAATATGATATCTGTTTCAATACTTGCATTCAGCGTTTCTATCTATTTATTGTCGATACATAGAACAACACAGCATATTAATGGCTGCCAACAGCTACTTCAGGGTTTGACATTTCAAACGTCACTTGATTTTATTCCAATATTTTCACGGAATTCCCTACTAATTCGTTAAATAGCGTCAATAAAACAAAGGAACAGTAAGCAAAAGAATCATCTGTTACTTGTAAACGAACTGTATCATTTTTCCTATTTTTGATAATAAAATTTTATGGCTTGATTTGCATTTATAGGGTCGTGAAGCTGATATTTTGCTGTGTTTCCCAACTTGGCGAAGACCCAACCTGGGGCTGGCAATGCGTTTTGCCTCGTAATTTGAGTGTCACATGCAACAAGACAGCACAGAAGAGAAGGGTGTGGTGTTCTCATTGCTCCAAGTCTCTCCGATATTATTTTTCACTGGGAATGAAAAGGGGATCTGCAACACAAAAAACCTTGGCACAGATTATCTTCTGATTGCTTTCATTCTATGTGGTAACAGTATTACTGGTTACATATCTTCTGTGCTGTATACTGTGAATTAAATCTCTAAACACCTGCTACGTATTCATTATTTGAAATAAAAGTTTTTGTTTTTTTTCCTTATTTCTCTTAAATCTTAAAATTTTTTAATCGTTTTTATAAGTTTTTGAAAAAAACCTGAAGCCCAGTTTCTTTAGAACATAGCCTTTTTTTTTTAATTGTGAAATAATGCACAGGTTTTCGTTCATTCTTAATTTATAATAACTACTGACAAAAACAAAATCAGATTTTCCGCTTTCTACAAAATTTATTTACTTTTTTAAGTTATCCAATCCAATTAATCACATTTAATATCAAACAATGCCCAAATTAGTGGATTATCAAAATGGATAAAGATCTATTGTTTTAACACATGGAAATAAATCTTTGGTTTAGATTCTAATGCTTTTTTATCCTGTCACATTCATTCGAAAGGGTCGAGAATTTTTCAAATACAAAAACTGGTCTCTTGTGCATAAGTGTGCATACCAAGTTTCAGGAAGATATCTCCTATCGTTCAGAAGTTGTAATGGGGAGGTGAGGGGACACAAACACACACTAATTTGTAGGATCAAAATGAAATAAGTTGTTGGTGATGAAGATCACAATACTATTTAAAACCTTCGGTTCATAGATGATTTGTTTACGAAAAAATAAGACAAATTTCCAAAATTTTTCCTAGTCATTGTAACCCATATATATCTTAGTCTACTGAAAATATGTTCCTTCACACATTTTTTCTGAATCAATTGCCTTTTTGATAACCTAAATGTAATGCTCTACATGACTTTTCTACCCTATGTTTCGTGGCTTCAGATTTTTATCTTTTATGCTGCTAATCATACAACAGGTTAATGGATGACACAGAATACATTATCATTGCCAGTACATTGGAATCCCAAAAATCCATCAAAATAGACTCTAGAAAAGTTTTAATAGAGTGAATGTTTCAAATTTGAAATTTGAGGATTCGGTCTCATTTCTTTCTTCAATCGAACAATACCTTCTTTCAATTTGAAATATATCTCAAAGTTAATAGGTTTTATCTCACAGGGGACACACGATGATTCCATGTAAGGCCCCAACGTTTCTTAGGTAAGGCTCCACCGGGAATAAGTTGAGGTGCAGCGGTCAGCCCAACACTCGTCTGTCTGTAATCGCTTGGAAAGAAATCGGCTCCTAGAGGGAGGTTCAAATGGATCCTACTGGTAGACACTAGAATCCGTGTGGATCATAACCTAGTGGAAAAAAATCCCTGACTTTCAATGGGGATTGAATCAAAATGCTCAGCCCACGAAGAAATGCTTTACCACTTGCAGACAAATAGGGTAGGAGCAGCACTCTCAGTAGCGATTGCATAATGCCCCACGGCTTCTATACAGAGCGAATGTATGAGTTACATTAATGTTCTTATTTTAAAAAAATTGTTTATTACTAAAAAACTTCATACTTTTACCAGCGATATTCCGCAGGGTAATAACCTTTCCCTGCTTCTTCAGGCTACATTTCAGCTGTGGATTAGATTATTTTCGGAAAAAAGTTCTTACTTTAACAAATGTATACAGTTTATTAAATTTGTTCACAAAAATTCTATAGTATGAAGGATGAGAATTTATTTGACACAATTGTTAAAATCTCGGAAACTTTAAAACTTCAAAAATCTCACAAAAAAAATAGAAGCTCACCATAGATTTGCGAGATCCCATTATAATAAAAATAGACCAATCATTGTAAGATTTATTTCAAAAAGAGAAAAGGAAAATTGACTTTCAACTTTCAAAGAAACAAAATATTTAGGATTCTATAATTATTATTATACTATTTAATATCATATAATAGCTTGTATATTGTATATTAATATAATTTTTAAAAAATTGACAGATAGCATATGTCGTTCAAATTTAAAATAAATGGTTGAAAATTAATTTGTTAAACAAATGTTTAATAAAATTATAATTTTTGGTTATAATTAAGCTACAAGTTTGGTTATAATTAAGTTCTCAATTAGCATTGAGGTTGTTTTTTGCCAACTGTCTTTTATTACTTTTTATACTGTATTATCAAAACTTAATGACCGTCACACTGTCCGTTCTATAATCTATATTTAAACTATTAAAGTATTCCTCTTAAAGTTATGTTAAGGTATCTCTTCTTCCGAAGAAAGCATTTGTCTAACACTAACCATCTTCTTTGACTGCTCTGTCTCTAAATGAATCGATAAAAAAGAATTTATATCTCAATTGCTTCCTTTTTGGAATTCATTTTGTTTTTCTTTATTATTATATCGAAACTGATCCAAATCACTCGACTCCCATCTTAAGATCTCTCATCCAATTCTTATCTGTTCAGTCTACCATCTTTAAAATTCCATCTAATGCAACACGTTCTCTTATTGGCTTTTTTGAGAAATTCTTTTCTCATTTGAGGTCATCTTCATTCTAAAAAGCTTGATGATGATAAAATTTTTTCACTCAGATAGAACATCTAGACAGATAGAATTCAAGAGATGCATATCTATACAGACGTTTTCTATTGGATGTTGGGCTAATAATAATTTACACAAAGATCCATAATAGAAGATCCGTATGTACATAGAATATCTACGTAACAAAAGCATCTACTTAAGGAAAAACATTCAATGCATTGGGATCTACAATTACCAGAAGCAGACAAAGCGAAAGTCCATTAACAACCTGGCCAAAGCAACGATCAAAATGGTTCTTAAGAACTCTTTCAGAGGGTTTGTATCACAAAGACCTGGAAGAAAATTATTTGGAGTTCCATATTTTCAAAAATATTTTTTTTTCTTTTACATTTTTAAAATGCTAAGATTGGCCCCTAACCTGTTAAGTAAATTTCACCATCCCCTTCTCTCCATATTCTTCTGAGTGTTCAAATTATAATAAAATTCATCATCCTCCTTCTTGTCAACTTATATAATTTGCTAATTTCGTCTGTCTGTCTGTCTGTCTGTCTGTAACTCGATATAATTAAGCTATTAAGATAGATCCAAGGTTCTCAATGGTACCAATGAATCAAGGGTACTCAAATTGGATGAAATATTAATTCATTTTGTCATTCCATGTTGTTTCCATGAAATTTTAACTGAAATTCTAACAAAAGATACGTTCAAAACCAAATAATTTTGTTACCACTGCACCGATTTTAATGAAATTTGGCATACTTACTCAGTTTTTTACGCTGATTTTGAAACTCAAAACCATTTTTGCCATATAAGCTTCGTTCACAAGTTAGCGCAGTATTTAGATTACATTTACTTTATATTTGATAGTTGATAATAAAATGACTTTTCAGATTTTTTTATGCCTGTCGTCCGACAGGCTTTGCTGCTAGTAAAATATAAATTGTAAAATATAAATTGGTGATGAATTTTATTATAGTTTGAACACTCAGAAGAATATGGAGAGAAGAGATTTAAAATACTTTTAGGCTTGAAAAAGAGAGTACGTATCACTTTCGAAAATTCGCCTTAGATATGTATTATATTTATAGTATTAAATATTTTACAAGAAGAGGATGATGAATTTCACATCCCCTTCCCGACCCCTACCCCTAAATTTTAAGATGACAATTTTTTTTGGTCGGAACATCAACCTTTTAACTTTATTCTCCCCTCCTCCCAAAATAAAATTCTAGATAAGCAGTGGTGTAGTCGTAAAACAAATTACTAACAGGGCGCTTCTTTCGCGAAACATTTATTATTACTATTATTATGTGGAGGGAACCATTATTATTTTTTTAAACAAGTGAAAATAACTTGTTGTTGCTTCCAGGTTGCAAAAAAAATCTTCGCTCGCTCTAGCACGAATACACCCCTGAAATATTTTTTTATGTATTGTTTTCCCTACAATAAACCATGCCCTATGGACGGAACAACGATAGGATGCGACGCAAGCGCAAGTCAACCTTTATGTCTATATTTGCCCTCAAAATAATTGAAATTACATCATCTGAGATTGGAAAGTGGATTCTGTTAAAACACACAAATCAATATGCGGTGAAACAGGAGATTACGGTACCAGACTGTTTTGGACTACGGTCGAATTTTGACATGATGGCCTTGGCACTACTTTTAAGTTATGAATTTTAGTTTTTCAATTAACTAGTAAAAAGTAGAATGAGATTTGCAGGTAAGCTTATTTAAAAATGGTTTTGCACGATCTTTTACTAGAAAAACTAACCCTCATCTGGCTAACTGCGATTTGAGGTAAAAGTATGCACCATCACGTATCCCTGCGCGGATGTATCCTTACGAAGACTGTGATTGGCAGGTACCGTATTCTCCGGTTTAGCCCAATATGTTAATCCTGAAGCTTCCACTATCCTCTAAATATCCTCTCACGTACCATGATGCCAAGACTCCGTCAACCAACCGAATACTAAAGTTTAGCTAAAACGGCAATTTAAAATAATATTTTAACAGATAATCAATATACTAACTAAGAAGTAAGTGCAAATCATATTTCAAGAGCAAAATGGTTATATCAATGATTATTTGAAATCCATATTATAAAAGGTACTGAACATTAATAAAGATGAAGGGAAGTAAATGAAGAATTTAATACTTTAGTATAAAAATCATTTCAATATCACTGCAAAAATCGCACATTTATTTATTCCATACGTTATTTTTATAAGCGAATTACCATTACCAATGGCATTGAAATGCCTCTTAATTTAAATATAACAAAAAATTACTACTGTTTCCTAAAGTCAGTAAATGATGTCTGTTAAATATCTTAATTATTGCATGTTTTTTTATTAAGTTGTTTTGTCAAATTTTGGAAAAATTATTTTAACATAAAATTAGCATCATGCAATTTTTAGTGTTTGTGTGACGTAACATCTGAAGAAATGGAAAGCGTTATTTCTAGAAAATTTATATCTATTAAAGAGATTATTGCTCCAATTTTTGGAGTAGGATTTTAAAGTTTTATCTACTATCATATTTCTGATAATAAACGGCAAGCTTACGAATTTTAGGGATTTTTTTTTTTTTTTTGTAAGCCCAGCTTAATTTTTATGGATTTAAATATTTTCCTTACATAAATAAATAAATAACAGTAGCATTCTTTAATGTAATTTAAATCAATAATGTTGAATCACTACTGAAATAAACGTTTTATACTATTACATTTATTTTAAAATAAAAATTGATTATTATTGGAAAAAATAAGTCGTCATAGCTGAGCAGAAAATGAAAAGGGATGCTGATTATTTTCTTTTTTTTTTTTTTAAACCATTTTTATCAGGGAAAAATATTAGGAAATATTCCAAAACCTGTCCAATTTTAAATTTAATTTAACGTAGGGTAGGAAGTTAAAAAGAATTTCATCAACACTTGACTAATTATCGACATCCACGTCGTTCGAAAACACCGAGTTCTCGACTCCAGGATCCCGATACGAGTCAACTTGGTTTCGACGAAAGTTGGTTTTACGAATAGAACCTCATTTTTCGCGGAACGCATGGCTGATTTTAGCCAATCACGATTACTCTAACATTACGTTTGGGAATGAGAAAACGACTTTATGTGTTGGTCAATGTCATTGGCCTAAATACAGCACACTCATATCAGAACATGGCGAACAGTTTGTGCCACAGAAGGGGTGTATGTAGTTGGACAAAACAGAATTTGTTATGATCGAAGAATCTAAATGGACGTGGAGTGAAAACGGTATGTATTTCTAATGCGCATAATAAAGCTAAGATATTGCTGCCGAAAGTGTAAATCGATTACAAACAGGCCATTACGAAATGCTAAGTTCATCTGAACTTTGTCTGCTACTGAGCTGAATTAATTCAAATATTGAGTTGATTTTAATAAAATAATTTCTAATATATATATCCATCAAATGCAAGCTTGGCATTCTAATTAATACTCTAATTATTGGAAATAAATCGGTTTTGACCAGCCGCAATTGTAGCGCCTTCCATCAGATATATTTGTAATATTGTCGGCGATTTCAAATGTGAATTTTATAATATTTATTATCGATTTATAAATATTTTGAATGATATTAATAGACGATGAAGGAAACACACATCCTGTTTATATTTTTATAGCCAATCTCTCTTGATTTTCTCCAGATCCTACACCTGTTTATTTCTGAGAAAGAGTTACGTTTCCATGTGACTTAAAGATATATTTGTTGATCCTTCCTCTATTTCTACGAAATATTTTTGTATTCTAAAACACACACTCGAATATTTGACTTATTATTATTAATTTTCGTTTTTACTTTAAAAAAAAATTCGAGTTCCAGATTCTTGGAAACTAATTACCTCACAAGTAAAAATTAAAAAGCTTATTCCACAAATTAAAAAAAGAATAAAAATGATAAAGCAATTCTTGAGTATCCACCCCCTGACATCTCTGGATATCCTAGATTTAACTTTGTTTTCATTTATCTCTTTTGGCAGAATCTTCCCAAATTTTCTGTGAAGTTTACTTACAATTTTGGAGGGGAAATATATCGCGAATTTCCTATATTACATCCAATCACTGCAATGCCATTATGACATTTCAATTTATTATTCAGCGATTCACAAACTTAGTGCCGCGGTACTCAATAAGAAGGAGATATACATAAAATTGCCTCTAAGCGTTGTCGTAAGGGAGCAGTTCTTATTTGCCCTGAAAATTAATAATGATTTAGTTTTTGTCTTTGAGATATTTGGGCGGTTTGTTTTTTCATAAAAGATTTCGAGGGAAAAAAAAAGTTATATTTTACCAACAGGCAAAATAGAAGAACATTTCTCTTTTCATTTTCTTGATTTATTTCGTGTTGTTATAAATATAAAATTATTACTACTATGATTTTTTTTTTATCTTTTCTGATTTTTAAAAAAAGTCAGAAAACAAAATTTGGCAAAGGCTAATAAAGACACAAGTTGAAGTTTATGTTTTCAGAAATTATAATGATATCACATCTGCATTTAGGCTGAACTGTTGTCCCCTCCCCCCGCCCACTTTCAGATAAACTTGAATTAGTATTTCTGTGTACAAGAAATAATAAATAATACTGTCATTTCAGTAGCTGTTGTTTGTTTTTGTTTTTTTAATGCAGTACACAGATTGAACGTTTAACAGATTTGCTTGTGCTGTGACATTTCTGAGAAATCTTGTAAATATACTGGCACACAAAACAGCAAGCTTAGATAGGACATGACTTTAAGCTGAAAGGGGAAATGATACTAAATCATACTAAAAAGTTATCAAAGCTCTTTGATTGAAGGGAGTAGTTTGGCCCACATTTACATAGCTCTACCATAAGTGTAATGAAGAAGCTTTAAATTCATCCTAACAGTTAGTGTACAGTTGAAGCTACGTAAGAAGAAACCTGCAAAAAAATAAATAAACAAACAGTCAAATCATTCAAAACTAAGCAACAAAATATTTTGCTGTAGCCTACCAGCAAAAAAATATTATAATACATTATTTTATGAAAAGAAAATATCAGTTTATTATCTTTCGCTACTGTAGTAGAGCATTCTTTAATTTTCTAATTAAAACTAGTGTCTTATGAAATGTCATTTAATTAACTCTACAGCATTTAAATGAAACTTTTACAAATAAATATGAAAACCAAAACATTGGGATTAAAAAAAATCTGAAATAAATAGTTACAGTGCCATTAGGTTTTCTGTTTAAAATATTGTATATATAGTTTTGTTTTGCTTTTTTTAATGCTTTTTATGCAGATATTTAAGTTTCAGTTCACATACAAAATATATAAAAAGAGAATGTCAAGTAGATAATAGCATCTTTGATCGGATGTTAATCTTATTTACTCAAAATATTTTCCTCGGCGATTAAAAAAAAAAAAAAATAAACACTTTCACCATATCTTATTACAGTAACTTAAACATTTCAGACTTAATTACATAATAATGTAGCAATAGAAAGGAACCAATAAAATGGCTTCGTATTTGGTTTCAACATATCAGTTCTTCATCAGATATTAAAGGAACAGAAAATGAATTATTGCTATTAGTTAAGAAATATAAATAAAACCTCAATTCATCACCATTTATCTTTGTTACCATCCCTCCTTTTCAAACCGAAATATTAAAATAAATAATAATTTAGTTTAAAATCGATTTATTACAAATGCATTTTAAATGTTTTTGAGGCTATATCTGAGCATCATTTTTAAAGATATATTTATTTTATTATTTATTTACTTAAGCTGTCAGTTTAAGGATCCGGGTAATAAAAGATTCACAAAAAAAATCTCAGACAAACAAAAATAAATAAATAAACTGATAGTGGATTAGTTAATAATTGCCGTGGCTTTTTCATTGTAATTAACTGCAATATAAATATATATTTAACAAACATAAAGTGTTAGATTTTAATTAATTATTTCTGACATCTGACATTTTTCTTATTTTTCTTTTTTCTTTATCTGCTTTTGATTGAAGCAGCTGCTGTATGTCATGTTTTTGTTGTTAATTGTACAATTCTAATAAAGGTTACTCCTGTTACTATTAATTGCTACTGAGTGAAGTATGCCAATTACTTCAGTTCTGCTTAATACTTTTTAAATGACATCAAACACTAAGGATTATTATTAATCAGCATTGATAGCCATATGGATATGAATCTTTAGTTATAATTTTATGGCGAATATGCTAAGAATGGAGACACATTCCAGAATCTAACTGATGCTCTTATAAAATATTTACTTTGCAATTTTAAATTGACAGCTAATTTGGAATGTTGTGAAGACTGAATCCTCTTTGATTGTGAATTTCAGCTTGTTCATATGATTCAGCCAAACCAGTTACTGAGCTGTTATCAATTTAATAGAATCAGTTGACAATTATCAGGAAGTCATCTATCATATAGTGATAGAGAGAGCTTCCCAGAACTTGTCAGTTAAACCTTGACATAATCAATACTAATACAATAGGCTGGATCCATCAATTTTTAATAGAAGTCATTGTTCTATTGAACCTCCTATTATTTTCTGACATCTGATGTGTAATAAATAAAACAAATTTTGGGGTTATGTTTAGTTCTCATCCCTTCTTAATGGACATTTAAGTTTGTTGAAAGTCGAAGTTAGAAGTTTCTGAAGTTTACAAATCCTCTCAGAATCTCTGAGGAGCAGTGGGAGTTCATAAGATGTACATAAGTGCATTTGATTTTTTTAGCCTTAGAATATTGTGGAAGCTTTAGTTCAGTCTGTTCTATCATAACAGGAGACCACATTAGCAATTTCCTCTAAAATTTCACTTGCATTGATGTATCATAGTAGTTAGTGTTATTTGGATTTCTTTTTTGAGGCTGGAATCATCCTTATTGAAGCAGATCACCTATCTTCAGTAGAATTACTTTATATTTTCACCAATGCTCTTTCAGAATGCTTTATACTGTTTTGCAGAAAACTTTATTTTCTGCAGTTTTTATAAACTGATTGTAGCAGTTCTGTAGGAAATCTCCTCAGAAACTTGAATTGCACTTATAATTTATTACTGGCCTATAAAATTTAGTTTTTGTTTACTAAACTGAAATTACCTAATTTTACTTAAATATAATCAAACATAGTAATGATTTCCATAGATACCTAAAATGCTCGCGGCTAGAGTTGAAACTCCCAGAATGCAACGGAGATTATAGATTTTCCTTTCCTGGCCGTTCGCTAACATTCAAATAGGAGAGAAAATGGCGGTCGTTGCTTCACATTCAACATTTCGACGAGGAAAAGTTCTCAACAGTCAAGCTATGGAAATTATTCTTAAAGATGCTCATCAATTTCCCTAGCTTGACTGTTGAGAACTTTTCCTCGTCAAAATGTTGAATGTTAGCGAACGGCCAGGAAAGGAAAATCTATAATCTCCGTTGCATTCTGGGAGTTTCAACTCTAGCCGCGAGCATTATAGCATTGCTACTGAAGATATGAATATTACGAACTACAGATATGAACTACCGAATAAGTAGTATTGAAAAGGGTTGCTGAAAAATAAAATTATTAATTATTTTAAAGTTTTATTTCAGGTTTGGTAAATTTTTGATAATTACATCTAAACTGTATCCTGCAGATTCAGGTTTTCCACAACATTAATTAAAACAAAAAAAAGAATCCTTTTATTTGTTTTTGTTTTTTAATTTTATAAAAGACTTACGTATTTTATAAGGAAATTTTAAAAGGTTGAATTTAAAATAAAGTTAAAATCTGCATTTCAGATGGAACATGAAGTGAAGCTGAGTAAGCCTAGAAATTTCTTCTACTTTTGGAGTTCAACCATGAAAGTTTCATTCGCAAAAATTAAAGATTATGTTTTAAAATTAAAAAACTCTTCCTACCTTACATTAGTAAGTAGAAACTGAGTGATCTGTGATTGGCTTAATTTAAGAAGCAAGTATTTATTTCAGCACTTTTTCATTTTACACTGCATGCTGACAGCTTTGGCACTGTGTACAGATTTTGTGGTTGTTGCCCTGTGATTCAGTTCAGTTGCTTTGGGGTTGTTTGTTTTGTTTTTTCAACATTAACTTAAAAATTTCATTTTCCGGATTTTACATTGTCGCACCTTTAAATTTAAGGCATATATATTTTAGAGGTTGAGAAAATTTAAAGCAAAATTAAAAGTAAAAGGGAAAGAAACTGTTTAAAAATAATTGTTGATAGGGTTCGTACCTGTGTTTAAAAAACTTGAAAGTAGTTGATTTCAATTTTTTCCCTTCAAGGCTTCGAAAATGACTGAAATGTTAAAAAAAATTGCTGTAAAAATTTCTTGAAGAGCTATTGGCAGTTGGATTTGAAGCTACTAATTAATACTTCCACAAGATTAATTGAAATTACATTTTAATAAGCTTATTATTTAAGATATTATTAAGTTATTTATCTTTGTTAAAAGTGAGTGACCACATCATTAGTGATGCCATTAAGAATTGACATTGTGCTCATAATATATCAGTCGGAAATACAACTCATTGTCTTAAAAGCAATCAACTGAAAGTTCGTTTGGATTTGTTTCACTACAGTCAGGTTACTGTAAACAAAGTCCATCCTTGAAACAGTCTTGAAATCAATGTCTTTAATGTGGTACGAATCCTATGTTAACCATAAATTGAAAGGGAAAATTGTATGAACAGCACATTACTGTAGTGGCTTTTAAAAATTACATTACTTGTATTATTGGTGTTTGCTAAAAGATCTTAAAGCATTATATAATCGAAATGAATTTAATTAGTTAAATTTATACGATAGAAAATAGCTTGTTAAATTTAATTGATGTCATTTAACTGATTATTAACTCCTTTGATTATTATTCCAGCAATTTAGAATACTTTTTATTTATCCATGAACTTTTTAAGTATTCACTGAAAGACCAAGTGAGTGAGCAAAAAAAAAAAAAAAAAATTTTAATATTGATATGTGATTTCCTGCTGTTAAAATTACACAATTTACAACACTAAAACACAAAGAGACTGGTTGTTATCTGACTGAATTGTTGTGTACTTTTGAAGCATCCCTCAATGTCAATGAGACTGGACATCTTCACCAAAAACCTGAAAACATTTATGAATTTGGTATTTCATTATTTAAAAACATTCTCCAAATATGCCTTTTCTTTCTTTCTTTCTTTCTTTCTTTCTTTCTTTCTTTCTTTTTTGCTCACTGGTAGATTCGCTCACTGGTAGATTCTGGTGTTTGGGATTAACATAAATATATTTTCAGCTAATAATCTTTTAATTCCTTGACATTTTAAAAACTTTCGTATTTCCTTCTTATCATGTTGTGGTATATATCTCCAGAAGTGATAATATTAAGATTGTAGCATCAGAATTTCCGTTACCTGAAAGATCAATGCAAACAGAAAACTTCAATTAATGATTAACTAATCCAGCAAGAGATTGAGTTTTGTATGTAATAAATTATGCTCTTTAGTTTTTCTTTTCCTTCTGGAAAATCATAACTCAGCCAAGGGAAACTTTCAGTTGGACTGTATAAAAATGAAAATCTTCATTTCTCACACTTGGCATTTGCATTGTTTTCAAGATTGTTTTGTTCAAGATATTTACCCATAAGTTGTGTTTTCCGATGGATTCTATTCTTGAAAGGACAAATGGTTCAAATTTGATGTAAAAGAAAAAAAAATTCTGTCAGTTTACTTTCGCATAAGATTTTTAAAAATAAAAAAAATCCGATACTGGCAAGAAAACTTCTAGTGAAAATTTAGCTCCTGTAGAACTGTTGCATTGCAGTGTACTTTGGAAACATTATATTAAGAATTTTTTAAGAAAATATAGTTTTATATAGTATATATGAATTTCTTAATTAGATGATCTCTTACCTAAGGAAGAGGTTTTGAAAAAAGCACATTATAAATCCTACTGAAGAAAATATTTTTATTTTACTCATCTCTACTGATTTTTTTTTTCTGTTTGTTGTTTGTTTTTATCCATTACTTTTCTCCCTAATTCCTGTTCAATGGAAAGATAGCAGGATAACAAAGCTTCCTTTTTTGTGAAAATACATTATTTTTGATTGTTAGGGCACATAACAGCATCTGTAGTCTTTTGGGCCCCCTGAGTTTTTCTTCATCATACTTGCTAACATTTATCTGGTATTTTTCGGCCACATTTCGGACAGATATTTCCCATGGGAAATTGGAATTATAAAACAGTGAATCTCTGTATGGCCGCAGTCATTGGGATAATTGCATGATTCACAATTCTCTTCTTATCTGTTAATCTGGTTCCCAGGGGAAATATCTGTCCGAAATGCGGTCGAAAAATACCAGATTAATGTCAGCAGGTTTGCTGAAGAAAAACTCGGGAATTTGACGGCCCAAAAGACTATAAATGCTGTTCAGTGCCATAACAATTAAAGCTAATGTATTTTCGATTGGATAACACCACAAAAAAGGAAGCTTTTTTATCCTGCTATCTTTCCATTGAACACGAATTAGGGCGAAAAGTATTGGATAAAAACAGAAAATTGTTCCTTTGCAAAAGATGAAGGAAGGCTTTCCTTCATACATTTGTTTGTTTTTCCTCTCTTCTAAGCTGAACTCAATCAGGTTCACTTATAAAGAGAAGAAATTTAAACTATTCCATCATGTTCCCACAGTTCTTTTTTGTTTTGTTTATTTTGTTTTGTTTTTTTTTCCCAGGAATCACTGTTAGAAAACCTTACTGAAGTCATTGAAATTTTCATATGATTCTTCCCAAATAAGACTGTAAATCTGTCAAAATTTTTACATCCAATCTAGAGTTTGCATGTTCTTTTGGAACTCGTAAATTTCGTCCAAAGCAGTCAGAACACTCAACGACAATAATAGTAATGGCAGATATTGCACACTTTAGTGAAGTATCAAATTTACAAATGTGAACACATCATCAGGGATCTTATCCCTCGTATCTCAAAGTGTTTATGGAGTTTTTCTTTTTTGAAATTTGACTGCGAGTAAAACCATGGCTTTGTTAGTATGAAAGGTTTTCGCCATTTCAAAGAGCATTTTTCAAGGTACTAACTCCAAAGCATTGTGCTTATGAAGTCTAGCAAAGAAAGAAAGAAGGATTTCCTTTTTCCAAGGCTGAAAAAATGTAATGATATTATGTGCCCTGTGGATACATTTTTTCTTTTTCATTTTTTTTTTTAATAGATGACACCATCATTTTTAGGATGGCTAAGTTTGGTGATAGTTTTATTTGTGGCCACTTTTGGTCTACGCACTTGCATCACTGTGGTGTCCTGTGGCAGTATTTTTCTTGGAGGGTAATTATAACAGAATTGTTTAATTTTATATTAATAATTGATGTAACAGAAATCAGATTAACAATAGTAACTTGAATCAGTTTCTGAGCAAAAATTAGACTATAATATCCTTTAAATTTCTTGAGACCTTGTTAACAATGACATTGATATGGTTTCTATTAAGTCGCCATAGTAATAACTACTTTATTTGTTATGTGGTCTAATAGAAATAACAATGTTAATGTCATTGTAGCCACATATTAATGGTTTCAAGAAATTTTAGTAAGACTAGCTTCCAATAAAAAATTATCCTCTTTATTCTGACTATAAATATATTTAAAATAAATTATTTACTGACTAGCTTTTGTTTTGATTTAATTGAAATAAATTTTTGATTAGCTTTTATTCATGAATAAGGTACCAAAGTTAAAATATTTTGTTTTCTGATTTCAGTTTTTAATCAATTCAATTTATATTTCCAAGATGCAGTGTTAAATGTTTGTGGCAAAGGAAGAAATGGTTATGAAGATTCATAAAAATAGACAATGATTTTTTTTTCTTTAGTTAACAAAAAATCTATTATATTAGTTTAAGTTATTATTAGTTAAAAAAAAAAAAACTAAATCAGAAGTGTACCATGTTAAAAATTTGAAAAAATAATAAATAATAATAAGCAGAAATTGCATTTATAATTTATTTGCCTATTTGTAGCAAATATCTTCAGCTCTTAATGTAATTACAATATCTGTTGCTTTTGCACTAAAACAGTAGCAATTATTGAAATGAAAACATTAGAAAACCATTTTCTCTAATTGCCAATTTCTCATTAATCACTTTCTTTAACTTTTTTTTTTTTAATGCATTCAGTGATTTCACACCTAGAACCTTTCCATCTCTCAATTTTTTTTCATTTTATATCTTTATAATAAGTTACATAAAATGCAGTTTTAATTTTAGCTGTGGTCAATGTTTTCTTTAAAAATAAGCAAATCAGACTTGTTGAGTTCTAATCTCTTTAAATGAGAGCTTAGAAGCAGATTTTTAATAATTTACACTGTATCTTTTCTCTTTTTTGACCACATTTCCTTTTATTAGCTAGAAATTATAATTTTGTACTAGTATTGAAAAATTAACTATTGAATAATATATCACATTTATATCATACTGTGAAAATAAATATTAAACAATAAGTTCTAAATTATCAGTATAGTGGTTTTTATTTCTAATTGCATTATTATTAAATCTTCCAGCATTCCGTAATGTTTTAACTGATTTTCTAAGTTTTCATTTTTTTTAATGTTTAGAGGTTTACTAGTCTTATATCTAAGAGGAGCCAGAATAGCTCAGGAATACTGGAATCTAGTATGCACTTCTCGCCTTTCATTACCACATAGAGGAGTAAGAAAAGTAAGTATAAATATTTTGATTTAATTAATGTTTTGATAAATATTTTGTAAATTAATATGCTTTTCATTTCCAAAACTTTATTTATTTATCTGTTAAAGTGAAGACTAAATTTAGAAGAGGTCAATTGCAACCATAAGAATAAATTGTGTGTTTTGTTTTTTAAATCATTAATTCTATGCTAAATTAGTGTACTATTCTGGAAGATATTTTCATTTTGAATGGCTCTTTCTTCAGCCTTTGCACAATTGAAGACTTCAGATTTTGCAAAACAAAGTCTGTCACTGACAATTCTTTTGTTATAGGGGAAAAAAAGCAGCATCTGGAATTAGCTCTCAAGCAAAATTCTTAATTGTATTGGAAGAGTTTGTTTTTTAATATTTTTGTATAATTTGCACAACATATTTGTAACAAATGTACTTGAGAAAGACTTCCAACTAGGAATTTGAAATAGTGTGAGTTTCTGTAAAAGAAAGAGCGTTCAGTGAAACAATGACCTTTTTTAGTCAATAGGATGCACGTTAGACATAATATGTAATTGTTAGTAGATGTGGATTATATTAAAAAAATATGAACTAATTCAATATCAGAGAGCCACTGTTAATTTAAAAGAGTGTTGGTGAGTTAATAGAAAACAAATAAAACTAATATTAATGTCACTTGTGGTCAAGTTATCTTGGCTGCTGGTTGGGCAACTTAGATAATATGCTTAGATATGGATTCTCTTCTGAAACAGTTGTAGAAATGTTACTCAAAACACATGTTTATACAGATTTCAAAGATAATACAGAGCACCAATAAATCTCTATCTTTAGTCGGTAACAAATAAGAAATTTGTAAATTTCAAATTCTACAAGACCAGTTTTTATTTCTCTATAATTTTATGCAACTTTTTTTTTCTCCTTTTTAGCTTGAAGAACAAGTACAGAAACCAGTAAAACCACCAAAGATTGACAAACGTCTAACTGGTTCGAATATCATTGATGAACCATTACAAGAGGTAAAAATACTGTTTAACTAATTCAGAGCTGATCCAGTTTTTAAATGCTATCAAACTCTTAATAAATGTTGTTAATCTTTTCATTCATCAGCTGTTTAAACTTTTGTTTCAGGTTCTTCAGTATGCCTTGAGGGATTATATCCACTCATGGTATGGTCGAATTAGTGATGACGATACTTACTTAAATGATTTAAGGGAAGCAGCCCAAAATGTAATTATTGCATTTTCTAATAGGTAAGTCAAGACCTATTTAATAATAGACATAAGTTTATTATCGACTGAAAAAATATTATGAATGTTGTCAGAATAAAAAAGAAACATTAATATTAAGGTTAATATGGCATGATCAAACTGTCCAACCAAACAACAAAAATAGTAGTAGACAGAGAAACCACACTGCTACCAAAACTTGTCATGGTTGACTTAATAAACATGATCAATTAATGTAAATATATATGCATGAAGCAAGCTAGCAAAGGAAACATCACCCCCTGTGCGATTTTCCTGACATGCTTGGATATAAACAACAATTAAATTCTAACCAAATTAATCTTGAATAAAGCAAACTCAGTCATCTGATATTAAACTTCTTTATTCTTCAACATAAACTCTCCATTAATCGCAATATTTCAGAAGCCTCAGCAGCTTTCTTTTTCAAGCTTAACATAAAAAGGGAAAAGACATACATCATATCTTCTTCCCAAAAACTTCAGAATAAAATAAAAATAAATTAACAACAATCATGAAAATTAGAAGTCACTACAACAATCACAGAACTTAACATGCTCCGTGCAGCACGAATCATTATTACGCTCCGTACAACACAAAACATTATTATGCTCCTCCAAAGTAAAAAAAACAAATATTGTCCAAATCGTCCTAAAATTGTAGACGGAAAATTTAAACAAAAAATTCTTTCATATTTTAACTTTGAAGAAATTTAGAAGTCAATATTACACTCCACCAAAGTAAATAAACAACTTATGTCCAAATCTTATAGTCGGGGAAAAAAATCCAAACTATAAATATTGCGATTAATGGAGAGTTTATTTTGAAGAATAAAGAAGTTTAATATCAGGTAACAATTAAATTCTATCACAATACATTCCCAATCATGAACAAGGTAAATTAAGTTAAAATCGGATTATAAAGAACTACCACAAAGAAAATAAAAGATTTCCTTAGTGATGCGACAGCTACTGGTCTCCAAAGTACACAATGGAATGGTGAAGGAATATGCTGGGCATATACAAACCCTGCCTTTAAATGAACACACACATACGACATATCAAATCGAGGGCTCTATGACATAAAGGCCTACGTGACAAAATCTCCATTCCGAGTTATTAAGGGTTTTATGTTTGTATTGCCTTGCCAGTTCTATGGAAGTAGCTTTTTATGGAAGTAGAATTCTACCAGTTGCAATGAAATTTTCAGTTAGGTCTCTTTTTCATATGAAAGATATGGTTCTCGGATTTCACTTAAGACATGTAACTCAATTTTTACAAAAATGTCACTTAGGCCTTTAAGTCATAGAGCCCTCGAAATTACATATGTACAGTCGGACCTCTATTTAACGAAGTTGCTAAATCCCGAAAAAAAGTTCGTTATATGGAAAATTCGTTAAATAGAGATTCACTTTTTAAAATTATTTTAAACTACATAAAACAGATTTAAAATACAAATAATAAATATTATGAAAAAAAGTAATAATTTTAATGATATAAAGCATACATTATCACATGCATACTTATATTTTACTAATAAAGTCTGTTAATTTTGTCTGAGGTTTTTTTTTTTTTATTTTATTTTTGAAAAAGTATTTTCGCTCATAGTATGTCTCGCATCTTTGCAATGCACTAAAACATCTTCAGTATTTTCTTTAAATTGTAATCCGCGTCGGATTGTTACAAATGATTTTAGCATTTCATCATACGAAGGTTTTTTTTTTATTTCTGCATCATGATCATTTCCATTTGGATCATCTTCTTCTTCATCGCAATTCATAGATGTATTGTCTTTATTTTTCACACTGTCCAAAATATCCGATTCAGTCAGTGTTTCCGAGGTCTCAACTTCAAAATCAAGTGAAAGATAATCATCAATCAGCACATCATCGTTAATTTCTTCTTTTTCCCTCAGCTGTATCCACATTTCTTTCATTTCCTCTAAGGGAATATTAATAAAAAAACATTTCACGGAGAAAAAAAAAATACAGTGGAGCACCGTTTATACGTTTTTCAAGGGACTGAGAAAAAAAAACGTATAAATGAAAAAACGTATAAACGAAATTCACAAAAGTTACGAACAATTTTGTAATAACCACCAATAAAAAGTCAGAGGTAAATTAAAATATTACATGAAAATGAAATACAAAAGGTATGTAGTACAAAACCTTTTATTCCGGATTTAATGTACAACTAATACATATTCATTCAGCATTTACAAAATATTTTGTTATTTTAGGTTGTAGGGCTTTTTTGGAATGCACAGAAAAAAGTTCATTGTGCACAGTTCAAAGTTCAATGTGCCATCATAACTTTAAATCACTGCTAATGAGGTATTCTTGCATGGTGTTAAAAAACCCCAAAGCTCGTTGAAAACTTGGCTGAGGTTTTTCAGCGCAATTTTCTAAGACTACGTGCCTTTTCTAACTTCTAAGTAAGACTGGACAATCGGCAAGTGGGAATCTGAGGTTGAAATGCGCATTTTCTCTCTTCTTGAGTTCTTGAAAAAACGTATAAATGAAATTTGCGATTTCAGGAAAACGTATAAATGAAATTATTTAACGTTAATATGCATTGGATTTTGCCGGGACCATTCAAAAAAACGTATAAATGATAAAAACGTATAAACGAGAAACGTATAAACGGTGCTCCAATGTAGATACCACGAAAAAGTTCGTTAAATAGAAAATGCACTTCGCTGTTTGGAAGTTATTTTACGAAGAAATTATCAAAATGTTCTTGGTTTCAAAGAAAAGTTCGCTAAATAGAGAAATTCGCAAAATAGAGGTCCGACTGTATGTTCTCTTCTCAAGAAATATATGTCGGAGGCATGCTCTGATGAATGATACATAGGATTGGAATGGTAATCATAATAAAAAAATATATTTATTGAAAGATTATCTAATTAACAAAGTTGAGTTTCACCTCTGATGCAAGAGTTTAAAGAAAAATAAAGCAGGTCCACAGGACACATATGAGCAACAACAACAAAATTATTGTGGTCTGCACCTTATAAAGTACTTCTGCTAGAGAGGGGACGAAAACAGATAAACATTAGTGACTAAGTGAAATAGGGGGTAAACATTAACTTTGCTCACATAGAAGGCTCCGCCCATTCGCTGGCCAGCTAAAAAAAATATCGTGATGAAATAACTGTTAGAAAAAGCTAAGAATTTGTTATTTCATCACAATATTTTTTTAGCTGGTCAGCGAATGGGTGGAGTTTTCTATGTGAGCAAACTAATTAAATGTTAGCAAAGATATTAGCAAACTAATGTCTTTACTTACTTACTCCTCGGCACTACAGCCCATGTAGGGCCTTGGCCTCTCGACAATCATAGCCCAATCTTCCGCTCGCTTCCTCCATCTTCTGACTCCCATCTTTCGTAGGTTATCCTCCACATCATCCACCCATTGTTTCCATGGTCTCCTTCTTCATTCATTCTTCTTCTTCTTCGTTTCTGCACCTTCTGCCGCCTGGATTTCCTTTATAGACCTTCTTGGCGGCCCTTTCCTCTGGCATTTGCTCTATATGACCCAACCATCTCAATCTGTTACTCTTTATTTCCAAAACAATGTCAGCATACCCGTAAAGTTCCTCCAATTCCCTATTTTTCCGTATTCTCCATTGTCCTGCTTCATTTATTGCTCCAAAAATCTTTCTTAAAAGTTTTTCTTTCCCATCTTCTCAGCAACTCTTCTTCTGTCACAGTCATTGTCCATGCTTTTGATCCATACATAACTACCAGTCTTATTACCGTTCGATAAACAGTCACCTTCGATTTTCTGTTCAGGTGACATGACTTGAGGATGTTAATTAGGGCCCAGTAAGCTCTATTTACTGCTGCAATCCTTGCTTTGTCTTTAAACTAATGTCTTTAGTTGTTAGAAAAGGCTAAGAATTTACTAAAGATATTTTGTAAGACGTTAACATATTTAACAAAATAAGAGTAATGATGAATAGCACTCGCAAAAATTTATAATGTAACAAATGGACCGTGACAATGTTTATTAATTAACAAAACATTACAGAAGTTTGCAGTAAACTATACACTTGATAGTAGCAGATTTAATATATTGTTCATCATAGTAAAATTCTTGTAAATAATTCCTCATGTTTAATAATAATTCTGTGTCTGTTTCAGAGCCAAAGAAGTGGAATGGGTGTCCTACTTAACAACACGTCTCGTAGACGATTTTGCTTCACATTTGAGGCTATTTCGCCAGTCCCAGCACAAATTAAAAGAAAAGAAGCAAGAAGGTATGATTCTTTAAATAAGCCCCAAATAAAATTCTCACGCATCTCATCTTTATAATGTTTATAATTTTCAATTTATAATTATAATTTTTTTATTCTTCATTTATATTAAGTTTTAATGCATATCAAAACGCTTTAGTTCAGCAAAATAGAATAGCTTCTTAAAGTACAAGATGCTATTAATAGTATTTTTTCCTCTCTTTGTCTGCTGAGATTTATGAAATTAGCTCTTTTGGATGTGAACTTTGAACTACATTTATAGTTGATAGTAATAGGAATCATAAAACATAACTTACTGCAGAAGGCTTGAAAATTTAGGAACTTCACTACTTAAAAGTAAACTGTATATATACTGAATGAATTTCAAAGAAGTCTTGAGAGATAGAGGAGGAATTAATCTTTTAACTAGGAACACAGAATTTTGCATAAATTTTCTTTTTCAAAAGAAAATCATAAATTTTCTTTTTCAAAAGAAAATTAAAGGTGATGTATAGTTATATACATTCTAATTCTGTGTCTTCCCCCCCCCCCCCTCTTTCATCACTCAGAAACCTCCTCTTTTTCTTTTAGACTAAACTCTTTAATTTTTTTCCCCAGAAGGAAAGAATAATTTAGGACTGTTTACCTTGAACTTACAAAATAGTATGAATGCCATGAATTTTTGGTTTTTAAAAAAAATATTAGTAACAGAAATTACATCAGTGTAAATAAACCTAAATATGAAAATTTCTACAAAAAAATATTTGATTTGCATGATTGCCCAGGATCTTAACTTTGAAAGAAAAGTTGTATTTAACATGGCATTTTTTTTTTTAACAAACAAAACCTTCTCTTTTGTGCATTTTCTTTTAGTTGTGTATTCATGGTCTTTTTTTTTGCTCGTCTCATCTTACAGAATATAATTTTCTATTCCATGAAAAGAGTTTAAATGACTGTACACTCAGATCATTTGAAATGTCTTTCCCTTCCAAGTGGCAGAAATGTAGATTGTCTCTTTCTTGAGTCTGTTGAGATTTCTTCTTTCTTGCTTAAGGGACATTGAATACCATAGACTTCCTTTGACTTCCTTTGATTTTCACACTTTGCTTTCAATCATAGTCAATCTTCCAGAACTCATCAAGAAGAGTCTCAACAATTTATAATTAAAACTCACACGATGTAGAATAAGGGGGATCCAAAAATAATACATCAACAAACAAATTGGATGTTTCTCTCCTCAGTTGCCAGCAACCTTATCCCTGATTGGCTATCCGAATTCTTTACATCATATCTGCTATTCAAAATTTCTAGGTTTTTTTTTCTTCTTTTTTTTCCTTTTGGAGATTGCAGAACCATTGTTATTGTGAATCATTGCAAACAAACCATGTAAACTGAGGTCTGTAATTAGATATATTATTATTTAATGTAACATTATAATAAATATACAAACATTATACATACTTCCTACTTGAAATAATAAATATTTAATCTGATATTTCCTGGAAGTTCGTCTTGCACGTCATCAGGGATTTAATATTACAAAATCTGATGAAGTGGAAGGTGTGCTTCAGGAAATTTCGGATTAAGTGTTTATTATTGGAAGTAGAAAGCAGATATAATGTTTTTATATGTTATTATTATTTTACACTGATTTTAAATCATTTTTTTACAATTCTGACTTTGAGTTTCAGAAGAAGGGCAATAATAAATTTGTGAAAAGATAAAATAAAACTGACTTCAAATTGATTAAATTTTGTCCAGTATTATGTTTCTCTACAGTAAAAGCTCATCTAATTGTGCTGAAGAAATTTTCTAAAAATATTTACAGATTTAAAACCTTTGTTGGAAAAATAAAATAAATTAAAATTCTAGTTTACAAAGAAAATATAATCATTTGTTTCAGATTCAAAAACGTCTGTGGAATTGGTGTCCATATTTTTTGATCTGGAAACAGATATGGAAAATAATTTATGCAGAGATCTTGTTAGTACAGCACCACATCAAGAAAGAGGTAGGCTTCACTCTGTTGTCTGATTTAGAAATCCACTTCAACCTTTGGTTCTCGTTTGTATGAGTATAATATATGTTTTCTTTCATGTAACCTAAATATATAACCTTCATTTGATGTAAAACCTAAGCATTGAGCTGATGTAGAAATGATTACTAACTAAATCCCTTTTTTTCTTCTTTATTGCAGAATATTTACAAGATTTAAGTGAAGTTTTGCTGTTTCTTTTGTTGCCTCCTGGTGACTTCCACAATAAGCCCTTCAGATATCTTGCAAGAGTAAGTTGTTTCTACTGATTTCTGTTATTTATCCAAAATAATGATAATTAATTGAGTAAAAATAACCAAATTTTTACAAATATTATTATTAAAAAATGTAATAGAGTAAAACCCCAGTTAACCGAACTAAAGGGGGGGAAGCCATTTCAAATAACAATTTTTTTGGTTAAAGCCATGAGCATCTAATACAGCTACAGTGTTTTGTATTGTAATTACAGTATATATTTTTGAAAGGTTTTGAAGGTCAAACGAATTCAAAAATCTCTTTGTGTCCTACACTTATGTTCTTTATTAAAGTTAAAATTACATTTTTAGGATTACAGTAGGCTACATCAGTATATAGTATTCTGTATTTAATAGTTTGTAGCATATGAATTACTCTTTTAAAATACTCAGTAATTTTTGTTTGTTTAGCCGTAGACCAGCGCACACTCGCCCTCTAATTATTTCCGTGCAGTACAGTATTATTGTTTGGATTTGCAATTTTCGGAGGCATTTCGGAAAACCCGGGTTTCGGTTGACCTGAGTTCGGTTAACCGGGGTTTACTGTACTTGTAATCTTCAATTGACTTAGAAAAAGACCAAAAGTTCAGTAATTTTCTGATTTTGTTAATTCTATCACATTAACTTAGATTCTAGTGTAAAGTCAAGAATAGTGGTTAAAACACAATCGTTAATAAATACAGTTTGTGAGGTAGTTTACCCAATGGTTTCAAAGACTGTGAGAGTTCCATCATCAGAGGATAGCATAAACATAATAGTACTTCACAAGACAAACGTATGGTTACAGTAGGGAAAGGCTAACAGTGGGGTGGTGAGCGTTTTGCTTGCTAGTGATAGATATAGTTATTTATAATTATGTAACAACCAAATTACATAAGTATAAATAACTATAAAAAGGCTATAGTTGAGCAACTGCAGATACTTGTAACAGAACTTTATTTTTTAACTAAGCCTAGTATTTTGTTAACATTTTCTTCTCTAAATCTTAATAAATTAAATATCAAGACAGGTTAATAGTTTTTTTAAAAAAAAGTGCATTATATTATTGTAACATGTTATTCCATTGTCATTTTTAGGAATTGTTGGTGAATATAGTCTTTTTGCCAACAGTTCAGCTTTTCTCAGATCCTGATTATATTAATCAAACTATCATTTGGTTGGTAAGTGAACAGTTATTTTTTTTTTATAACTTTCAAATAATTTCTCGTTTTTTTATATTATTTTTTTAATTCAAATAAATTGCATGATTTCTTATCACTTACATTATTCCTATTCACCTATATAGTCAGTAATGTCTCAGCTTTAAATGTAAAACTTTACATTAATAACTTAAAATAAAATGTGTTGTGAAGCTTTCTTAAAAAGTCAGGATTCTTATATTTCAATTTAAGTATGCCAAATCTGATATATGATGCTTATTTAACATGTTTTTTATTTGGTTTTAGTGTAAAGATGTGCCATTGACCAGCGACGTATTCCTGACAGTAATTCGTATGACAGACAATGTTGATGAACTGATTGCAGTGAGGGAAAAAGTTACACATGAAATTGCTGTTCAGCGATCAAAGGATTCAGGCGGAGATGATGGTATGAAGTTTTTTAATATCTTAAATTTCATGTTACAGTATCTGAGATTGAGGTGGATGTAGGACTGTCCATTCACATCACAGACGATGAGTCGTCTTTCCTATTACAAACATTATGATTTTTTTAACAACATTTCACATTACTAATTTATTATCTATTGTAGTGATAATAGTGAATAAAAAGCTTAAATAAATGTAGACAGCAAAAATATACAGTTTATTCAAAATGATAGTTAATTAGACAATTCCATATAACTTTATTTTCATCTGCTGCAGGATTCTGCATGTAACATGTAAGAATCAAAAGATATTCTGATGGTAATAACATTGCTCATTGCTTTTCTTTGAAGCCAGTGTGATTTTGTTAAGCACTGATGATTTTTATATTCATAATTATACGATGCTGCCTAAATGAAAATAGTCTTCATCATCTTTAGTAGACAGAATTTTTTTTTTTAATGGGATGAGGTGAAATTACACAAGAATTGACAAAAAAAAAATCATTCTAAGGTAACTATTCTATTGAAAACTAACCAGCTGGCTAGAATAAATGGTGCATCAACATACGTATAAATGATGACCTTCTGAAATGTAGTCAGTTGCCAAGCATTTCTAAAAAGTATTGCTCTAAACACTGAGGGATGAAACGGAGATAAAGCCAGATAAAAGGAAGATAATATCAAACTGATTGATACCCTTGTATAATCTAAACCATGCTGGACTAGGTTACTAATTATTTAGTCTTGATATCATTGTAAAATATGCATCTGTTAGAGCAGTGCTTTTTCGCTTCACTTTTGTATTTTTGAAATCATATGGCACATCATACCTTGTTCCTGAAGTCCAACAGCCCACCAAACTTTTTAATTGCTCTTATTGCTATAATAGATTCCTTTGAAAAACATTTAAGATTTGCCAATGAATATAACAGTCAAATTTTTACATACTTACAGATACCCAGAAATATTTTTAAACCAATTTGAATGCGAATGAATACCTCGTTAACCTTGATTGTTAGAACGTCTCGGAATGCAGTTCTTATTTCTGTTTGCCCAAGTTATTGACTCTAGTTCCAAGCATTTGGCTAGTGGTTGATTACAGATGTATATTCAGAATTTTATTGCAATATACCAAAAGTTATTCTCACAGCATATGGGTTGAGAGCTCTGTGCAAGAACATGTGGATTTTTTATAGTTTTAATGGTAGTGTTGTGATAAGTGATAGATAAATCCAGATAGTTAACATGTTTGTTGGGTGGTTTTTCAAACTCAAATTACAGATGGGGTCCTTGGAATGAGGTATTCTTGTATGTGTTAAGACTATTTTTTTTTTTCACTAAGCTAAAAACATTTCATACATCTTTTATTATAAATGGCAACAACCTGTACAAAACATTCTCTTACTTTACCTTATTATCAAAGCACTACTGTTGTTGAAATACCGTAGCATCCTTTACAATTTAATTCCATTCTTTTCAGTCATTCTCCTTCAAGTTTGAATAACCATCTGTTTCATGTCTTCTTATACATCATCTAATCATCTCGATTTTTCCCTTTACTCTTCTGCCAGGAAAAACTCTTCTTCACTTCTATATCTTCACTCATTTGTTCACAGTTTAGTTATTCACCAATTTAGATGAAAATTCAGAAAGAAGAATTTATGTGGTCATGAGTTTTCATTAAATATTCTGCAGTGGGATATCGATTCTATTTCACAACTATATTATATAAACAAATTTTAACTAGTTATCAGTCTATTTTTAAAACATTTAATGGTGACTTCGTTTTTTTGAAGCTGACATAAAAAGAAGTACGGAATGAATCAATTCAGGAATTTAAAAAATAAAAAGTGTTCCTTTGATAGATTACAATTAAAATTATGCATAACATTTCGAGACTATCACTTTTTCTTTTCAAATGCAGATCGATTAAAAAAACTACAAGGAAAAAGTGAGGGAAAGTTCATAAATTTTCATGTTAATCTTTAAAAAAAAATGTCTTTATTTTAGAAATTCATGTTACTATATGCCCAAGGAAAGTAATGTTAGAACTTTCTTTAACGTGCGGAAGGAACTTATGTAGAATAAACAGGAAACCCGCACAAATAAATAATGGTAAAAAATAAAAGTTATATTTAAACAGATAAATGTACATGATTAATTTCGACTACTTCACGTAGTCCTTGTCAAATGTGATATATACATAAAAATCTCACAATTTATACGAAAGTGTTGGATCGTCGTCACAAAAGGAGCCAATCAAGGTGATCTTCGCTATGAATAACTGGAGTACGTCCCACTGGGTACACCTGTTGCTGTCTGTCTGGGATGCCGGTTTACAGGGATTATCCAGCTATCAAGCACAAAGTGGTCGGTTCTGTTAGAATCGGTTGGCGGGTATTTATGGCCGCAAATGAAGGTGGGGTAAAATTAGGAAAGAACATAGATTAAAATATATATACAAAGTCGAAAAATCCAACCATGTGAAGTTAAAGGTGGACAAAAAGATTGAAGTGTCACAAGAAGGCACTTGTGGCAATTACTGTAAATCGTTAGCCCTACGCTGCATAGGCTAAACAGCTAGGGATAAAGCGGGCTAGGAGATGGCGGTGAAGGCAGGATTAGTAAGATCAACCAAGATTAACGGGCAATGTGCGGTGTTTTTTTTTGAGGCGGGGAGATGCACTGGAAGTCAGCAACTTGGCAAGCGATCAAAATAGAGAAAGAAATAATAAAAATAATAAAAAATAAGGTACTATAAGTTATAGACAAATATAAACACAATAGTAAAAACAAAATGAAGACAAAGCAAGTGTCGAAATGAGGAAGGCCGTGGGACTAGTTAGGGCTTCAAGGCGAAAGTCAAAACTATACACAGAATAGGAACATTTCAAAAATGTTAACAAATCGACCAAATCGACCTGAAACCATGAGAATGAACAAAATATGGAAAATATGAAAGTAAAGATTTAAAATATTAAAATATGACACATGTGGAAACAAAAGATAAAGAATAAAATTAAAAAGTAAAAAATAAAAAGGAAGGGAAGGAATAAAATACAATAAAAATGAAAAATCAAATGTATAAAACCATAATAGTAAAAATGAAAAACATAGGAGACGAAAAAGTGGAAGGTCAGGGAACAGTTCAGTGCTCAAGGCGCAATTGAACCGACCACTTTGTGCTTGATAGCCGGATAATCCCCGTAAACCGGCATCCCCGACAGACAGCAACAGGTGTACCCAGTGGGACGTATTCCAGTTATTCATAGCGAAGATCACCTTGATTGGCTCCTTTTGTGACGACGATCCAACACTTTCGTATAAATTGTGAGATTTTTATGTATATATCACATTTGACAAGGACTACGTGAAGTAGCCGAAATTAATCATGTACATTTATCTGTTTAAATATAACTTTTATTTTTTACCATTATTTATTTGTGCGTGTTTCCTGTTTATTCTATGAAAGTAATGTTACTTTGAATAAAAAGAATAATATTTGTGGCAACGTATAAAAAGATCTCTTGTTTATTTTTCTTGTTATTATTTACTGTGTTTTAGTGGTCATATGTAATAAAAGATCAGATATTATTTTAAATTAATTTTTCTTTTTTATTGTTGTAGTTATGCACACTTAAAGTTAAAACAAAAAGGAAAAAAATATAAATTAATTTAATAGATAATGAGGAAATTTAAGCTACTGTATATCTTTTTTCTAGTACACTGCAGAAGTGCAGCTATAATACTAATCCTATTCCTTGCCTAAATTTTTTGATTTTTAATCAAAAACATTTTTTTTTCTAATATATTGTGTGATAATATGAGGGATAAAGACATGTAACTCACATTACATTACTTGATTCTGATTGTTCACCCAAATATTGCACGAATAAATTGCTACTTATTCATTGGAATTCTTTAATCTCCATTGCATCATGCAAATTCAAATGTTTCCAGTTTTTGACTATATGGTTCCACTTATCAGAAGATTTTCATTTCTTTAATTACAAAAACTCAAAAGAAACATTTTAAAATAATCAATAAATAGAATTTCAATGACAGTATTCCAAGTGAGAATTTACTTTAATGAATTAATTGTTTAAAGATGAATTAATATATCATGATCGTATATACTGTTATATTTAACCATCGATTTATTTTGGCTTTCAGATACAGAAATTAAACAGCAGTTGAGCAGCCTGTTGTTTGTTCAGAAAACAGTTGATAATCGTATGAGGCGACTTCAGGAAGGAATAGAAACAGACTCCGTTGGTTTGCCATCGGTGTGTAAATTGCAGCTGTGTTTTATTTTTTTACCCTAAATTAAGCATCTTTAATATGATAAAATGTATACAATATTACAAGTTTTTATGTTGAATTACAAATGCATACTTCATATTTTAGTTTTGAAACTTAAACTTGTTTTTGTTTTTACAGAATATTGATTGGAACAAATTAGTTGCCCCTGGCTATAAACTCTTTTCATTGCCATTGGATGTGGTGCTAAAAAATAACGTTGCTCTTTCATATTTCATTGGTAAGATATGCATTTTAAAAGATATATATATATATATAACAATTAAGTATTGACTTTGAATTGATTCTTTCAATAATTATTTAAAAAGTAACTAAAATACAATTTTTGCTACTCTTATAATTATTTTTTAACAGAATTATATACCAACATTAAATTGAATGTTTGGCATTGTTTTACCTAAGTTTGTAATTGAAAACTAACAAATTATGTTAACAGAAATAAACATAGGCAAGTCTCTGGCAAACAGGAGTCAAAGTGACATTCATTAAACATGTGACACATTAGCCAATAATACACTGAAGCGGCAGAGATAATTATTGTCTAATACTCTTCCTAATACATGACTGATCTCTCAGGTCTTCAGTCATTCTTATTTGAAACATCTATTTTACAATTTTATTAGTGATTATTTGCGGAAAAAATTTCAGAAAGTGTAAGCTCAAAGCAAACAATGGCTGTGCTATGTATTAATTACAGGGTGGACATAAAGAATGGTGATGTATCAATTTTCTATAATGCTTAACATATACAGTCATTGAATCTCTCAATTGGAAGTGGAACTGTCGAAGTTTGATTTGCATCACTGAACGTCCTTCAATGTTCACACAAGCATGTCTGGTGTGATGGCCTCCACAGCATGTGTGATCCGTTCCTTATATTACTGATGGATCTGGGCATTGGAGGTATGTACAAATTGTCTTTCACATACCACCATAGGAAGAAATCAATATGGTGGTCCAGGGATTGTTGGAAAACTGGTAGTTTCCAATCTTGGACAGTGATTACAACTATTGCATTTTCCAGCAGGATGGCACTCTCTCCCATTTCCATCATGATGTGCGATGCCTCCTCAACCGTATTCTTCCAGCGTGCTGGATTGGACTTGCTACAGATACAGACAACCACGATCCCTGGACATTACACTGTGTGATTTCTTCCTAAGGGGTATGTGAAAGATAATATGTACTTACCCACAACCAAGATTCATCAGTGATATCAAGGAATGGATCACCCATGCTGTGGAGGCTGTCACACCTGACATAAAATAACTTTCTTACAATTGGAAACTAAATTTCTGTCAGTAAAACTATATTCTGTAAAATATCAGCTATCACTGATACTTTGCAGATACCATAAAAGCATATTCAATATACAAGAATGGTTCAAGGTTGAGCAGGACTTTTATTTCTATAGAGGAAATGGAAAGTCCAACTAGCACCACACTGTGTCAGTTTTTCAAAGTATTGTAAAGTTTTTCAAA
>JAFIDM010004315.1:30925337-30983723 GCA_023159025.1 Thereuonema tuberculata | reverse complement strand
AGTGTATTAATATATTTTTATTTAGAATTTGCTAAATCCTGAAGTTTTGAAAAGCAGTCCAGGACTCCTGGATATTGTACATCACTTCTTAGAACCGGTCTCTTATGAAAAGAGTAAAGGGCACTTTGCACGAAGGGTAAGTAAATATATTTCTTTTACCTATGTGATTTGTTAGTACTAACAGTAAAATATAAAATATATTAAAATTGAATGTGCCTTAACTAAAAGAATTTTGATTAAGGATAAAATATCTTTTGTTATTTTTCTTAATTATCTCTCCGTGGATTCCTCATATAAAAATCTACAATTGCCGTAAGAAACTTTCACTTATAATAAAACCACAATATTGCCAAACATTGGTAAGAATCTTGTTTAAAAAAAAAAAAAAAAAGCATGTTAGCGATGCCACAAACTTATTATCTTGAATCAGTCATTATATTCCTTATCAAGTATCATCTTTTTCAGAAGTTAAATAACCATGATTACTATACTATTTATACATGTACAAGTGCAAGTCTTACCATTGAATTCTGCCTTTAAGATTTATAATGGAGTAATACAGTTTTTGTAAGAAAATTCTCTACTTAAAAAAAATTGTAGTAGGCAGATCAGTTAATGAGATTACTGTTAAATGTTTAGCAAAAAGCAGAAGTTGTGTTGCTTTTAAAGGAAACAAAAGCATAATCAGACACAAAGGCTCATTCTGATATCGAATGGACTCTCAAAAGACAAAATCATTTATAGACTTTCCAACAAATTCAGTAGAGATAAAAATATGTTTAAAGAACAATCTCGTGCCACTAGTTTCTGTAGAACTGAAAAAGTGTAGATCTCAAAACCTTGTAAGTGGCTTTAGCAAATTAAAGAGGATCTTTGCTGAGCAAGAGTCAGTCCTTTCAAATATTCATAAATTAATCTCCATTTTTCTCTGTACAACAGGACTATTGAATAAACTTACATACAGGCTAAGGAATAAAGTTTGTATCTTGAGCAACTAAGGAAACCGTTTAACAAAAACGAGATAATACTGGCAAGTTTTCCCTTAACTCGACTAGTAATATGCAGCCAAGCCATACAGTAGAAAATCTGTTGATTCTTCTGTAAGTATCTTAAGTTGTTAGACAGCTTTTTGGACTGATGGAGGAGAGAAGGTTGACCTTGTACCACAATCCTATAAGTAAGAAATGAATGAAAGATTTATTACAGACCCTTTGATGTCTCAAGGCATTCTCCTATTAAGGCTAGCAATATGGAAACAGATATATCATTGACTACAATGAAGTGACTAATTCGAAGGGATGTTGTCTACTTGCAAACTGCATAATATGGTCCATTGCCTCACTATCTTTCAAACAAAACTCCAGCAGTCTCATCAGCATAGATTTCCCCCTCCCCCCAAACTTTTTTCAAAACATGAGAGATAAAGACATGAATCAGAGCTTTCCTTTTCTCACCATCTTATGTTGTAAACTGTGATTATATATAATAGAACCACGTAATAGAAGAGATGCGTAGAATTTTCTGTGCATCAAATATCTATCCACATTTTTTTTTTTTAATTGACAGTTAAGGATTCAATTGTCATTAATAATTGTTATAATGTTATACTTCTCTTTGATTCTAAATCTGGGTATTAGCCCTAATTAATTCTTTACATCTTACTGCTCTTTAATTCACTTAGTGATTTATGCTGCAGTAAGCAGGGAATTTACTGCAGGTTTCCCATTTCTAGAAATATTAAAGTGTTATTTAAATTGCAGTGTAAAGCAGCAAGAGATTGAAAATTAATTAAAGTGTCATTATTTTTCCCAACATCCTGAGAGCATTTAAAAGCCTTAAAAAAGAGGCGTAAAACACCTCAATGGGTTTACAGAATTCAATATGTAACTTACCAGCATTCTGTTTATCTGTAAAATACAAATGGAAGTCCTTTCATCATATGTCACCCTCTAGATTAGTTATCCAGTGTTTACCTCTGGCTGCAACTAAAGCTTAGTGTTTAATAGAGGTCCTTAAAGCTTATCTTTATTAGAATAATTAAAGAATTAAAAAAACAATTTGCATATAGAATCATTTAATATTTAATTAATTGATCATTTATTTCTAGAATACCTACTGTCACTGCTTTGTTTTATAATAAAGATTCCAAAAACAGTGTTCATAAGACTTGCTTTACAATGGCTAACTAGCTTCTTTTTTTTTTAAACATTGACCAACCAATGAACTAGTCATTTATTGTTGTCTTTTAGGTTGACAACTTTAAAAACTCAATGCGGAATGTAAGTCATGCTGTTCGTTCAGTGCCTGATAATCTGATGCATTCCATGGATGGAATGATGGATGGTCTGAGTCGTGCATTACACACTCGAATTCATGGAACTTCAAAATCTGCTCATTTGAGTGACAGCAGTAAAGTTGCTGCTGGGTTGGATATTGAGGTTAGTATTATCGTTTTTGCATTTGTTTTTGAAAAGGCATAAAGGGGAGAGAATTTAAGCAATACAGTCAGAATTGATGGGCGAGTTTTACCAAATATACTCTTTGACAAAAAAATCTACACACCAAGAAGGAATTATCCAATTGAGACAAAATTGGTGTGTTTAATGTACATGTGCAGAAAAGCGAAATGATTAGAATTCAGGACAATTGGACGATTTATTGGACAGAAATAGCTACGTAAAGTGAGCAGGTCAGTATGGCGTTGGTCCACATCTGGACTGGATACAAGTTGTTACTCGATGTGGCATTGATTGATTGATTCAGTTGGCAGATGAGGTCCTGCAGGATTTCTTGCCAAATAGCCTCCAATTGGCTGGCTAAATCGTCGATATTCTGGGATGGTTGACATTCAGGCGACAACTCTTCACATCCCAAATGTGTTCAATAGAAGAGAGATCTGGCTGGCCAAGAAAGTGTGTTGCAACCACGAAGACAATCGATGATGAGACGTGCCTTGATAGCACGGCAGTTATCTTGTTGAAAAGTAAGCCAGGGGTGCCGCGAAACGAATGACAACACAACGGATAGAATTTCATCAACGTACCGCTGTGCTATGAGAGTGCCACGGAGGACTACAAAGGGGAAGGGGGTCTGGCTATCAAACAAAATCGTACCTCAGACCATAACTCCAAGTTGTCAGGCCATATGGTGTGAGACAGTAAGAGTGGGATCCTGACATTGTCTGACTGTCTCAAGACATGTTGTACTGGTTGTCAGGGCTCAGTTCAAAACGGGATTCATCACTGATTTGTCCCCAATCAGCACACTTCCACATTGATCATGCCGAGCACCACTGCAGTTGCTCTTGACAGTACATGTAAGCAGCATAATGAGTGCCGTGAATGTAGATTCTGCTCCCATAGTCTTCTAATAGTCCAGGTGATCACTTCAGTATTGGTCACAAATTGGATAGTTGATAACAACGAATCTGTGCTGTAACAGCTGCTCTGACAATCACTCTATCTTCCTGTTCTGTCGTTGCCCTAAACCGTCTGCTGCCCTCTTTGTCATTGAATTCTGCCGTTCAAGACCTGTTCTTGCCAGCATCATCTAAATTGCCACATCGCTCTGACCCACATGCCGAGTGATTCATAGGTTTGTCCATCCAGCCTCATATAGTCTGATAGCATGTGCTCTTCCAAACTCAGTCATATGGTTGTAGAGGCCGCAAATTCACCGACGAGGCATTGTTACAGTCAAGGTAGGAAAATGCAATCAAAATCCACTGAAGTTTTGTTCCTGAAAGCGAGATTCGCTCTTTATATACACCATCACAATGCACTGTAGCTGTGGCTATTCATTCACTGGGTCAAATTTTCGATCATTTGCAAAGGTTTTTGCAAGGGAAGTTTTATTACTATTGAATTATTTTTCAGGGTACGTCAATTTTTTTTGTCAAAGAGTATACATAAGTGGTATTTAAAATATTGATAAAACAAATTGAAGAGAGCAGTTTTGAAACACCCACATATTTGGTGATCTATTATGATCCTGAAATCTGTTGATTGTTATTGATATCAAATTTAAATGTTTCAAAGGAAGTTATGGTTGGCTGCAGCTGTCTAAACACTGCTGAATGGTCAAACTGCTAATCTTAGACCACTACAGATAACACTATGGATCTGATTCACAACTATTTCTTCTTTCTGTTCTGTATTCATCTGATACAGTTGAAGAAAGGTTTTTATCAAAGACCAGTTTTTTTCAACAAATTATTATAAACAGTTTTATTATTTTTCAGATATCATTGTTTCTATATGATTGCTTATTTTTGTTGTTCCTTAATTTTTTATTGATACTATTTTCCATAAAAGTAAATGAAGAAGGCTTCCCCTATTTTCTTAATTTCAGCACAGATTTGTAACAAAAGATTGTTATGCAGACAAATTTGCTTTTGAAATTTAAAATAAAATTTGTTTGTTAAATACTTTTGTATTAGGGTGATGATAACATTCCACTTCGTATTATCCTACTGCTAATGGATGAAATTTTTGACTTGAAAAGTCGAAATCAGTGGCTCAGGAGAAGAATAGTGACAATATTACGACAAATCATTAAAGCAACATTTGGTGACAGAATCAACAGGAAGATTATTGACAGTGTGGCCTGGTTGACTTCAGCAGAACAAGTAGCAGATTACGTAAAAGCATTCAAGTAGGTTTAAGGATTTTAAGCCATGTATTTTTTTGTTAAGATTGTATCTCTCTCTTCTTCAATCATTGGAGAATTATAACTGGAAAATGAAAGATGATGGTTTTAAGAGTGGCTTTAAAACAAGAAAATCACTTTCCCCTTTTTTTTTTTTCTTTTTTTTTTTTGAAGAGTGTCTAAAATCCGAATCATCTTATCCATTAGATTTATGAAAATCTACAGTATACTAAAAATTTAAATGAATAAATTAATAAACTCTATCTTTTAGCATTTAACTAGAAGTTTTTAATAAATCAAGGCTCCGAAATTCTCTGAATATTTAAAAATTACTTCCTTATCCCAAACTTATGGAGATAAGGGCGTAAGTACTATTTAAATTAATTCCCTGATTGTTTCTCGCTATTGTAACAATTTGCTTCAATAGTACGACTTTTTCAAAAGAATTTGGAACCCAGATAGAAAACACCTCTGCTATTAAATTGCATCATTGTGAGATCGGTAGCCAAATGGTAAGGCGCTTGCTTGATTGTGGCCTGGAGCTCTATATCTTGAATAGTTAAGAGCTAGTGTCATTACAGAGGTTTAATAATTGTGATTTTGTTGTTGTTTCCAACAATTCAAGTTCTAGAAACACTAAGAGATTTTAACTACATAGTTTTAACCTGCACTTAAGTGCTGGTTTTATAGATTCAGTATTTTTTTGCGGATAGTTATTCTTATTTGACTTAAAACTAAAGTCTAAATATCTTCTCTATATTACAAATTTCACCAGCCTGAAATATGCTTTGGTGGTTTTTGCTTAAGATTCATGTGTCGGTGTTTATTTATTCATTCATGAAATTTTATCTAAGAAAAGGAAAAAGTGTAATTACTTCTTAACAGACTTCTTGGCTTGTTAAAATCTATTAAGTGAATAAAGTGAGCAGGGTTATTATTAAATTTGAAGGAAAGAAAAAGTTACCAATTGCAAGTTTTAAACTTAATGAATATCAAGATAAGTTCTAAATGTTCTGTTATTTACTCTAAAATTAAATTTTCAAGATGATACTTGCTTAGATAAAAATAAAACAAATAAATAAAAATCCTATTTTCTGTTCCGTTAATAAAGGCAAGCATTGTGGCCAAATGGATCTTTAGCTTTACCTTCACCTGGAAGAGATCATAATACCAAAATGCGTACCAGAGTTGCAGCCAAAGCAGCAATGCTTTGTAGTCTATCTGGTAATGTACACTCTTTATTTCTTTTATTTCTAAAGCAATTTTAAATGCCTATAACAAAATTGAAACTCATTTCTTTTAAAAATGTGTTGGTATTCAAAAGTGATTAGAAGTGATTATGTTGTTAAGAGATCATGAGAAATGTCAGCTACTTTGAGGCTTGTTTGTACAAGTTGTGTTTATTTCAAAAGAATATTTGATTTGTATGGCTTCAACAGTGCTTGAAAAGTTTATAAAACCAACGAATCAGTTCCTAAGGAAAAAGATGACTTTAAGGATAGAGAAGGGTCGGATATTACGTTTTAAATCACTCAGACTTCAAGAATGGGTCCATTCTGCTCCCTCATAACAGCGATGACTATGTCAAAAATTAATCCTCAAACACTGGGATAAGATTCAGTGTTCAATATAGTCCTGTGGACTACTTTAGATCCAAAAAAATAAAACTTCATGCATTAACAATATTAACAGAGATTATTAGAAAAAGAACTGCAAAAATCTGTTCACATTTACATATAGTTTAGTGTTCCAAAATTTAAAAAAGAATTTGTTCATTAATGTGTTCCTTCCAAGTACTGAATTTTATTAAGCATAATTAAATTTAAAAAAAAAAATAATAATTTGGAAGTAGAAAGGAAACGTTGGGTGTACAGATAGATATAGAAAAACTAATTAAATACATAACATGTAATAAATAACAATAATATATTAATCACTTAAGTTACTGGTACAACGAAGTGGGGATAGAATATTCTGACACAGAAAAGCAATAAATCATTAAAAATAGGTTAAATAAGTTAAAAGGAGGTAAGGTAGAAACTGATTTTAGGCTCTGTGGCCTCTTTTAATAATGTATTTGCCTAACAGGAGCCATCTCATTTACAAAATCTAGTTATTTTTAAGGGAAAAGTTGGGTTGATAAACTGACAGTTTTTTTAACTTGTGGTTCGACTGTAATGCATATTGTGAATCTCAATTATTCTTAACTGAAAACAATTTAGTCAGACTCATGTTTTTGCATTTCTGGAAGTGTTTGCTTTCAGCTGGACTTGATTATCAACTGTACAAAAAAAAAAATGAAATCATTTGAACCTCTTAGCAAATAAGAAAAGATATTTTTAATTTTTCCAAAGTTAATTTTTAAAAAATTTTATTTGGAAGGCGAAAATGGAAATATATGGAAATTTCAAGAGGGGAGACCCGCGATCCAAGCCAGGATGGGCAGTGATGTCAGATCGCTTCTGAAGAGAGGGAAGGGAGAAAGAGGCAGAAAGCTTAATCTGCAAATTAGCAGTGGCCCATCAATATGTCTCGGCTCCAACAAAAGGTGTCTGAAACCATAAGTCTCTTCATAAGACGGGCATAGCTATGGGGGACACGAAGGTGACAAAGAACGACTTCATTTGCAGAGTCCCAGCTGCCTAGGGCTCCCACTGACGGTGAAGCCGAGGTGTACTTCTTAATCTTCTGGGCTCTGGCCAGGTTGAACGCGGTGCGCCTGTTTTCAAAGGGCATTGTGACATCGACAATCATGATGTGTTTGTTGGCTTTGTCGATCGTCACCAGGTCCGGATGCACCCATTCTTCGAAGAAGAGAATGGTTTGGTTGATGCAGATCTCAACTGAAGGAGCTGCACAGATAGCATTGCGCAGCCTGTCAAGAACCGCATTGTGACGTCTCAGGTGTAGACTGCAATGGCAGAGGTCGTGAGGGAGTGTCTCGGAGGGGTAATGCTTGGAGTTGGTGTTCACCCACAGACCGTCTGCATCCGTTGAGTGGCACAACACCCAACCGAGCTCGGTGAATGAAGCACCACTCGGCGAATCGTGTATAGTTGCACACGATTGTGCATACAATTAACCTTAAACATGACGAACTTGGAATTACAACTGTCTTAAGCTGTTGTTGAGTAAAATAGGATGAAAAATCAGCTGTTGTTGAGTAAATAGGATGAAAATAACAACCAGTGATCCTTTAAATGTGAAATAACTAAACTTTTAATATTAACCGTCTAACATTTATCCCTTTGTGACCATAATAAATTTTACAAAAGTGGCTCAAAGCATTGTCAAAAACAATACATATTAAAAAGAATCAAAAATTAAGCTTTAATAAAAGCCAATAAAATAAAAATATATGACATGACTAGGAGAATCAAAGAAATGTGAAGATTTTCATTAATCCTTTATTTGTCATTTATAGGGTCAGGGTCCTTGATTGTTCTTCTCCACTCATTTTGTTTCTGGCGGTATCCTCCATCTTAAGTCTTCCAGGCATCTTAGCTTCCTATTCCTTATTTAAATATTCTTTCATTTGGATTCTTACAGTGTGACTCACTCTATCTCAGTCAGGACTTTTTATCACAGTAACAGTTTTTTGTGAATGTAACTATTTTCTTAAATCACTTTGATCTTTTTTCTTTCTTTTTTTTTTTCCTCTCCTTGCTGCAGTTACCACTCAAATTATTACTTTCTATCACCTGGATTTTTCATTCTTCTTCATAGTATCTATGACAGACAAAGTCTCAGATATATATTTCTTAAATCTTACTTTTATATTTTCCTACAATTTGCTTCTCAGAGTATACCTAATTCTTATTGACTCCATATCAATCTACAGTAACGCTATTTACTTCAGGTCCATTCTTATTGTCTCAACTACCCTAATAAACATTGTTTTCAAATTTTCTGAAACAATTAATTTTCTCTCTTAATACCGAGAATTGCCTTTTCTGTTCCATCTGTCTTCCTGTCATAAGTCATTTTTCTCAAATTCATCTGTCTCATCATTTAAACTTAATTATTAAAAATGCAACCTATAAAAAAGATCAGCAGAGACATCAACTTTATTATGCTTTTCATTGGAGTCTGTCTTACTGCTGATATATTCCATCACCTACTCAGATAGAACAGGACTTGTAACATGTCAATCTTTTCTTTCGTACCAAATAATGAACCACTCTTAATTGATCCAGTCAGCATATTATCTATCAACTTCTTTATTGTGCTCATGCCGAAAGATAAACTCCCAGAATGCAAAGGAGATTATAGATTGTCCTTTCCTGGCCGTTCGCTAACATTCAAATAGAAGAGGTTCTCTTCTATTTGAATGTTAGCGAATGGCCAGGAAAGGAAAATCTATAATCTGCGTTGCATTCTGGGAGTTTCATCTTTCGGCATGAGCACAATAGGTACTTTGAATCATTGTGATGGTTTGGAATCAATCTTCTTGATATTGCATGAACAATATCAGTGATTTGATAATGTTGCTTTGATATCTTTCTTATGTTAATAATAACTTCTATTAAAGCTAAAACTGTTGATTCTTTTAATTAGGTGTATTGTTTTGATGGATATATAGTCTATTAATTGAGTTTGACATTATCCAGTCAATCTGTGCTGCTTACCATTGTTGCTTCTTTAAATAAGCTACCAAGAAGTAAATGATCATTCTACTCCCAGATTACCTTGCATGCTTCTCATCTAGGGTTGGTGTGCACCAAGCTTTCGTTAATTTTGAAGGTTGTCAAATCTTCCCTCAACTGGCATTTTATGTGCACCAACATTCATTAGGGTTTACCAGCCGTTAAATTGCTTATGAGTCATCAAATTTTAGCTGACTGATTTTCCATCCATCAAATCATTCATCAACTCCCATCAGCCCCCACACCATTCTACTGTTCAATATGGCTGATGTCACTCCAATTGAAACAGACTCCTGTGATTTTGATGATGAATTATATGTATTTTTTCCTATTAAATATGTTCTGATAATAATGTTGAATATGATTAATTCCTGTGAATGTTCTTACCTTGACATTCCATTTCTTTCAAGGAAAAAATTCCGTTCTCTTGTTGTTGTTTTTTCTTCTCTATGGAGGCTGCCATTTTGAAACATGCTGCGCATACGAACGGACATCCAGAAATGACATTATATATTATTAACCAATCACAGCCACTTTTAGAAACACAATACACTATCAAAAACTCATCAGTGAAGTTTGGTGCACACACATTTTTATTTGAAGACTGGTTAAGATTAACGGCTCATCAGTTGATGACTGGGAGATTTGACAACCATTAAATTTAACAAAAGCTTGGTGCACACTGTCCTAGGACTTATAGAAACCTAGATGTGAAAAAGATGAACAGTGTAGAATTGATTACTGAATTGTTTCATGTTGCAAAAAAAATAAAATAAAAATAATCTTAAAGGGACATAAAAATACACTTTTTAAAAAATGAATCATCAGTAAGTTCTAGATAGTTTTATATATTCAATTAAAGCACATTTGAAGTACTTGTTCTTTTTATCATCTGAATCAATTGCCAATCTATATTTTTCTTTAGATGAACTGAAGCACATCATAGGCAGTGAAACAACAAGGAAAGGAGTGTTGCTGGTGTTTGAAATGTTTCAACAGAAGACATTAAACAAACGTTTGGTTTATGTTTTCTTGGAGGGTATCTTAGAAACTCTATTTCCAAATAATAAGTTTCCTGACATTTTCAGGAAGTTACATTCTCATTCCCCGAGAGTAAAAAGGAATCAAGAAGAGAATAGCAGGCCTTGGTGACACACGTTCATTCTCCATTAAGAAAGGAAAAAAAATAACTGCCGTTTGCCCTACCTAAATTGTTCATAATTCATCCTCCTCTAGTAATTGAACAATTAATACTAAGTCTATGGGATAGTTAGATTAACCTTCGAAAGGCTTATCTCCTTAATAGACATCCTGTATAGGCCTGATATCCCTAGCTGGCTAGGGCATCTTTATAATACAAGTCTTTACACATTTTCATTAGTAATTATGCAAGAAAAATTTGAGTAAGAGGGAAGACAAACTGCCTAACTTGCTTTGTTGTGGATTTTTTGCTGGGCAATAATCTACAAATAAGTTTTTATGTAAATGCTTTAACTTTCTTTTGTTCTCTTGCAAATGTTGTAAAGATTATTTTTGGTGGCATCTTGTAAAGTACCTCACTGTGAATAGAATATTTGTTGTTCCTGCTATGTTTTATTTTTATTACTATTTTGTTTTTAAAGTACAGCAATGCAAATAATATGTATAGTATGTAATATATATTATGTACTAAGTACATTGTAAATTTTTAACTTATGTAATTTATCTAGCAATAACTGGGTACAAAATATCAAGATTAATTTTCAGTATATCAATTTCATATCCTATAAGTATTATTTATAGAAAACTTGTGAGTTTGTTTCTTCTTTAGTTTCTGAAGTAAACAACAGTTGTGATCTTTATTTTGGGGGGGAAACAGCAATTGCGTATGATTGACCTGAAGGAAATTAACCATTTTGACAACATCTCATAAATGTTCAGAATGGAAATTTTCTTTGCAATTGTTTCCGAATCTCTTTATTAATTTTCAGTGGACATCACAGGAAATATCAAAGTTAGAAACTGTTTTGTAGATATTGTTATTGCCATCAGTGGATTGCAGGCATTCAAACAAAGATATAGTGATTCTGATTTTTAAAAGATTTTTAAGATAAGTATTTTTAAAGGGGGGGGGGGTGAGGGAGCTCCATCTTCAATGATTACTGTTATTTAATTGAAATGTATGTATTGAAAAATGTTCATAATCATTACAATATTGTCTAGCAGTATACTGTAAAGTGATACGTATGCATAGAAATTCTTCTTTTTGTTAATTATAATCTTTAAATGACAAGTGAAGTTTACAGAACCAAAATCGTTCGTATTCCTTAAAACTTATTCAGTTTTTGTTATAAGATCTTAATTTTTAAAAAAATAAAATAAAAGCAAAAACAAAATATGAAAATAAACAGAAAATGAAGTGCTTTAATTTTTTATTAATATTTCTCTTTTTTGCCAAAGCTTTAAAGAATGATGCAAATATTTTATGGTAAATTATTTTCAGTCAACAAACTGGAGATATAAGCTGTTTAAGCATACCCCATATTTTTAACTGCTTAAATTCCTCTGTACAAGCAGTAGAACTAGTGATAGCAGTAGAACTATCACTAAATGTTTGGGAAAGGGCAGGGGGATTTATAGATTTAAGCTTTATCCTTGGTAACATTAAGATTGTTAGTTTCCTTTTTAATTAGGTAAAATTATTCTAATTAGCATAATATTACTGTAAAGTATAGAAGAGCTATAGTAGTTTTCAAAAAAAGAAGGGTTTGCCATATATGGTCATTACGTAGCGATCGATTTTGTCTGGAACAAATGTCACCAGTCATGACGTCATCAACACGAACTCCGAGCAGTCAGTCCAAGATCGTGTCGTTTTGTGATCACATAAGCATGACCAAGAAAGGACAAACTTTGCATAGTCAAGCAGGGGGAATAGTGTGGAATGTTTGTAATTCTTTCAATTTTAATTATTATTATGTATTCGTAACTGTAGAAAATACAAAAACCAGAATGTTTTCGTAATGTTTATAAGATTCATTTACGGATTTTAGCAATAGATGGCGCTGTTACGTCCTGGAAACATTGATCTATAAGGAAATTACGTCATCAAAAGCTCTTTCACGAACTGAACTGTAGCGATGTTCAAAATAGACTTACAAAAGTTGACCAACAATTAAAATTTGGCAACTTAGTGATAAACATATGTCAAAAAACTATCATGTAATTAGATATGGGGTATGACTTTATCAGGTAGTAAATGAAGATATTTTTATTATTATTAAAGAAATTATCAATGCTTCATTGAATGTCTTTATTATTCTTTGAAGAGTAGCACGAAGGGGAGAGCAAACTATTTATAAAGTTGGATTATAAACATAATTTATTGTTTTTGAAGTTGAATAATGGTTTAGTAATTTAGTGGCAAAAAGAAAAACTTACACACATAGGTATCTTAAAAGATTAGAATTTGTTATAAAAATACCAATTTAGTTTTTTTATTTAAATTTACACAATTCAAACATTATTACAGTTTACTTGAATCAAAAAAAGCAACTTTACAATTTCATTAATGTAGATTTTAAAGAAACTGATTGAATCAATTAATACAAGAATATTTTTTTTTTAAATAATGCTTTAGTATTTAAAAGAGTTGGTCTTTGTTTGGCCAAAAAAAAAATTAGCCTAAATTTAAAAGACAAATTTTATAAAACAAATGTGAACAACTCCTCCTCTCCAAAGTCAGTATTAGTTCAACCTTGGAGATGGATAAAAATTATTTTTTTTTTACTTTTGCAATTTTCAGCTAAATGTCTTTATTTATTTATTTGTAACAATTTTGAATTTCTAGTTTTAGAAATACTTTAGAAAAAAATCTTATCGTTGATTCAAAGTGATTTTATTTATTTATTTTTCATGTCACTTTGTGAAGCATGTATGATTTTGTTTCATATCCTGAATTTTATTTAGGCCAGTCACTGATCATGGAAGAGGAATCGCAAGATTCCGACATGAGCAAAGTTTTGAAAGATATTTTTGATCAAGAATGTACATTAAAAAGTATGATTTGGATGCCACATAATTTCTTTATTTTTGATTTTAATGATTCAATTCACAGAATTATGTTGAAATCTAAACGTGAAAAACGTCATCTGTTAAATCTACATTAATAATCAAATAGTTTTAACAAATCTTCATGAAAACTCGCCCATTTGAGTTTTACATTTTGGTAGGGATTATAATTTAGTTTTGATTACTATATATTATTAAAGATTATTAGTTCATCAAGTGAAAAGAAAAGTTAATAGTAATATATAAATAATGTTTGGAAGTTGAAGAATTCATGAATACGGAATTTTAATTTGAAGAATGAATGTTTGCATAACTGCCATAAATCTACAGTACTTAATAATAAAGCCAAGAATAATTCATAAAAGTGACAATAATGATAACATGCAATTATTTCTGCGAGGTAGGATTTAAATTGTAAAATAATAAAAGTAGATTGCTATTCTTAATGGCGCTAAACTTCAACAATTAAGTCGAATTTCGTTTCTTCAATGTATATTTTGCCTAAAAGGGTGATAAAACAATGTATATATTTATTGCTTGCTAGGAGTCAATCACTGTTTGCAGCCCTTTTCAAATGTATATGAATAATTTATTCTTCAAAAATTACTAAAAGATTGGGAAGCAGTAATTCCCAATCTTATTCGACCCTTTTCAATCTTATAATTTTATCATTAACTTATACCTACATCATACAGGCAAAAAACAAAACAAAATTTAATGAGAAACAAAGAATGTTTACGGCAGACCCTCTTGACACTTTATGAATCCCTAAATGCGAAGCACTGAGTTAAGAGCTTATAGTAATGCTACTTTAAAATAAAAGCTCGTCCGTTTTATAAACCACCACATTCTTAAATTACAAAACTGAAGCCGTTTATTATCTCACAATTTGCCAGAATGCTGCATTATTTTTTTTTCCAACTGAATATTTAGATATACATGCCATACTCTCTACTGGATGTAACATTTTTGTCTGAGGTTGATAAGAGTTAATTCTCTCCAGATTTTCCCAAATTTGTTTAAGGTTTTTGGACTAGTGCAGGAAAGCTTTTGTCTAGCGATTAGATAGTTTTCATAGTTTTCTTTAATAGTTTTCTCTTTCTGAAATGTTCAAAGAAAAAAAAAATGACAATTCTTGCACTCATTTTGTTAATCCATTTCATGAACATATGTTTTAGTTCAGTCATTTTAAATGTCAAGTTAATGAACAATTGGATTTTACTATCAAAAAAAAAAATTTCTCATTGAATTCCAATGATGATCCAAAGTCTATATCCAAAAAAATAAATGGCATGTTCCACTATTTTTTTCTTTTTTCATGAGTCAAGTATCTTAATTTTGAAAGTTACCATTCACCCTACTTTTTTGAGAAATTAAATACTTAAACCAAAAAAATTTACAAGCATCTTGATTGTTGAAGCCAAATTCTGTTTTACCAAACAGAAAAAAAAAAAAAAAAATCAGTTGAATTTGATATTCACAATGTAACATTCATCATGTAATTTTTTATTATGGTGAAAACCTATTTACAATGAAAGAATCTTCTCTTAATAAGAATCCTTAATATTGTTTAGTTTATTCATGATGTCTGACAAATGTTTGTACTTGCCTCTCGTTTAACGGCCATTTGCATTTCAGACCACCTACAAAAAATTATTTTATATTAACCAACAGGATGTTCACTTTGATCTCATTTTATTTTTATATGGTTTGCATAATCTGAAAACCAAGAGACACCACATTTTCAACTAATTATTTTGAAAAAAAATCTGATTTTGCATGATCATTAATGTGAGCACGGGCTATTTCGTGGCCACTTCATTAAATGCACAACTACTTTGAATTCCTGAACAAGGAAAATCTTAATGCCATTATCGATTCGATATATTCTTTATTGAATATATTTTCTGTATAAAAGAAACATTTCTTTTGATTAATGGGCATGGTGCAAGAGGGAGGCCTTCACTATTATTGACTTTTAAATAACTTTCAAGTTGATTATCAATGTCAAAATTTTCCTCTACTTTTCTAAGCAAATGTTTTTAACACAAGATTTTTTCATATGGTCACCTGCAAACCTCAAATTTACTAATCCTGACAACCAATGAACAAAGAGCTATAGTATTGGATAGATCTTTGTTGGAGGGATTTCCCCACTTGATATTTCGGTTCAGTGCCTCGAGCCTTCTTCAGGAGATATATATTAATTACATTTAGAATGGCGCATATTTAACAACTTCCATTTCACTGTCCCCTCCCATCCCTTCTCGGTCTAGCAGTGTGCTCATCATGGCTCGGAAAGAAGACCACGAAAACAACCTATCCGAGAAACTAACAATAAAAGTTGTTAGATATGTCCCAGTGTAAATGTAGTTAATATACATCTCCTAAAGGAGGCCCGAGGCACCGGACCGAAATATCGAGTTAATCTCACCCCAGAATGGGATAATCCCTCAAACAAGGATCTATCCAGTATCATGTCCCACTTCTACTTCAGAACCAAACTATATGAGCTATAGTATTTTGTTGACAAATAGAGTTTAAATAAAGCTCAACTTCTATCTGGCGGCAAAGATATACTATGGTTAATGCAAAAAGAATGAAGAAACGAGCAAAGAAATGAGGCTTTTTAACATCTACAACATCTAATATGTTCTCTTTTATTAGAAGGATATTACCATTTAAGAAAATCAAAATTGGCTCATCAATGCGCATTGCAAAAAATTCAAAATAGTCCGAATACACAATGCTTTCATAAAAGCATGCAATGTTTACTAAAAACAAAAGGGATCAGTAATGTACCAATAACTTAACTTTCTAAATACCTCTGATAGTCGTTATGACCAAAAAAAAAAAAATCACAATTCAATTATTTCAGTAGCTGTATTAAATTAACATTAGCCTCTATTGCTGAATTAAATATTGTCAACCTCGGAAATCACTTACAATTGCTACTGGGGGGAAAAAAACAGATTTGAAGGAACCAAAAAAAAAAGGAGGGGGGGAAATAAGTTCAAGGAGTTAATGCAATTTATAGTAAAAATAATTTGCACATGCAGGTATTTAGGATGTTGTTGGAATTCACTTAAATATTATTGAAAAGACAACCATACTTCTGTTTAGTTTTTGTTTTTTGTTTTTTTATAATGTGCAATTGTGTTTTGTATCTTAATCTTAAAATTTAAAAAAAATGAATTAATTTTTTTTATTGTTTATTCTAGAACTGTTTTCTGGGGGAAACCATATGTGAAGTATTTCGCATATATGTAGGTTTAATGGGGATGAATGGTCCTTGTTTCTAAATATAATTTGAGTATTGTTATAAAAAACAGATTTAAATATAGAATTAGAGTAACATTCCTATACTATCAAAGGATTTATTATCTTTTTTAAAAGAGTTACTTTTTTATTATTATTTATATCTTTAAATTTCACTGTTGGATTTGAGTGAATTTCTAAGAATAAAACGACGATTTCAAAAAATTATTGCATTTATAAAGCAATGCCAAGAAAACAAAGAAAAAGACAGCATAAGTAATTTTAAAAGCTGTGGTTTCCAATAAATGTTTGTTGTTATAAAGAAATATATATAGGTAATAATGATAACATTCTGACAATAGCTATCTATTTGGTCTTTGTCATCTCAAGTGAAACTAGTCCTAATTAAGTTCATTAAAGAATATTAATTAGAATAGTCATATTAACATTGTTTAACTGATTCAAAGTTAATGTCAACATTCCTTTAAAATAAAAACTGTAAAGAGACAGTTCTGCTTGTTTTCATTATTGTCACTGTGAATTATGTTGACGGGCAGATGATTTCAAGTGAACTGATCAAGAGTTATGGACAGAAAACACCATAAACTTGAAATTATTTTTATGTTTTCTAAGATGTTTTTTTTTCTAGTAATTTATTTCTACACTAGACAGGAATGAATTGATAATCAAAGTAGTCATGCCACTCATTAAGCATTCTAGTAAATGCAGCAGCTTTTACTATTCTTTGCATCTGACCCCTTGGTGACAGTTCACTTAACTCGGACCTTTGACTGTTTTGAAGGAAAGGAAATTTGCAAATCTATCGACAGTTTGCATTTTTGCCTAACAGGGTCTACAGTGCCTTCGGAATAAGTAGGAAATAGAAGTTAATCCAAATTTTTCAAGTTATGCAGAAGTTATAATAACAACAGTGAGCTTTAAGTATTTCTGCATTTGTTTGAATCTTCTAATTACCTTTAAATGACATTTATTATCTATTCTTATTTCTCATGTTCCAGCCTATGAGAAAATATTTTTCTGCAGCTGGGCATATAATTACTTAATAATTAAAACCATTTTTATTTTGTTTTAATAACTAATATTAGCCTCCTTATTTTTTTTTAATTTTTGTGAGTTTTCACATATGACGTTTGGTATTTTTCATAAATTTAAATGAAAGTAACTGTAGATATTCTTGATGTAGAGTTGTAATTGAAAATTCTGCAATGTTTTTAAGGAAAGCATCACAACTATTATTTTACCATGTCTTTTTAAAAGTCTTGTTTATGTCCACTGATAATTTACTTTATGGTAAAAAAAATAATTCCTTTCAATGTTCTTGAGAAAAAAAATACATGTAATTCCATTGTTATACATAAATTCAGTTATTTTAGATCGTCGGGAAAAAAATAAAAAGCAAAAAAACTACAACTGTAATATTGTTAATGATGTAAAATATCACTAAATAATGTAATATCAGTTACTTGTATGTATATCTAGTCAAAGCATTCATGATTTAATTCCATTTTATTTCCTAACTTGTAAATTAAGACAAAACATTAAATATAAAATCAGTTTTTTTTCGAAGACTCGAATCCTTTTATTCCATGTTTTTTAATTTACATTCTACAATATATGAATTCATTAAGAAAATTCTGTCTTTTTTTTAAAAAAAAAAAAAAACAGAACATTCTTATTGCTAAAAATTATGCAATCTACACTTGGTATGTTCTCTCAAGAAAACAATTTTCATTTTCAATGAGTTTAACTCTTTGGATAACAGCGTTGTGCCCTGCTGCCTGAGTAGTTAGTTAATTAGGATGGGTTTAGTGGCATAATAGCAACAGTGGACGTAGTTTGCCAAGAGAGATAAAAAGATAAGGAAATTTCCAAGTCAGAAGATACATACATACATATCCTTTCCCGTTCCACCAGTTGTGGGTCTAGGAAGTAACTAAGCCTCTCCACCTCTCCCTGTTCTTCCAAGCCTCTTCTCTACATATTCTTTCCCATGGGATGCCTCTCTCTTCCAGGCTGTACTTCACATCATCCAGCCATCGCTGACGCAGTCTCCCTCTTGGTCTCTTCCCTCCTTCTTTAAACTCTTGCCAGATCTTAGGAGTCCTACCATCTTCCATTCTTTTCACATGCCCGAACCACCTCAGCCTTCCCTCTTCTACCTTTTTTCTCAAACTTTTTACCCCCAACTCCTCCCGGATATCCTCATTTCTCACTCTGTCTAATCTAGTCTTCCCTGCTATACCTCTAAGAAACTTCATCTCCCCAGCTTGAAGTCTACTCCAGTCTCTAGCATTCATCACGATAAAACTGTAATGGCAAAAATAAAAATGACAGTTTAAAGGAAGGAATATTGAACAAGGTTGAAAAAAATCATTAAAGCTTTGCAAGGCCACATAAGAATAAACCAATTATGGGCATACATGAGGTCAACGAGAGCCACATTCTGCATTTTCATATATATAAAGAGCCACACCATGGTCACAATTTGTGTATTTAAATATACAAATTCAAATTTAATTGCATTTCTACACAAATCCTAATTGCTATATAAAGTATAAAAAATACATATATAAGAAAATAGAAAAGAAAACTCGCGAAAATACAAGTATAATAGGGAAAGAAAATGCCTATATTTTTATCAAGAGATATCGGGAGCCGCACTTAAACCAACGAAGAGCTGCATGCGATGCGGCTCTCGGAGCCGCATTTGCCCATGTGTGGAATAAACAGTGGGAAAAAAAAACAACTTGAAAACAAATGAAATCGAAAGATCTGAATCGTTTAAAAGTAAAAAATATTTACAAGGTGATTGTATTTTAAAATAATAATAAGCAGTGGTGACTATGTTGGTTACAAGTTGAACTGGAGGCCGTTCCTATAGAAGATACTTGTGGGTCAGTCTGGTATGTCCAATCCATAGTCACATAATAAGAACGTGGTCTCGATAAATACATTATATTTAGCAGATGTTAAGACAGGGCTAAACAGAGGAAGCTTGTTGGAAATAACGGTATCCCACTGCTGCTGCCGAAGGTCTTGAAATGAAATCAAGCCATAGTACTGAAATCTTAAGAAGGTATTGAGTTACCCAGGCCTGCAGCCAGAATTTTCTTTTGGGGAGGGCTCATTCCTAGAAAATGTGCCATGTGGTGGTCGGCCAACGAACAGCACCATTTCCTATCTTCCAGTGAATGTCATAATAGGCAACCATTTTACATTGATATGACTACTACCTTTGATTTCAACTCTGAGAAAGATTTTACTTTTGTTTAAATTGTGGGAGGGGCTTCAGGCTCTCAAGCCCCCTCCCCTGGCTACGTGCCTGGAATTACCTAGGGGGGGGGGGGGGGGCAACAGATTTGGCGAGTAAATTAACAGCATTGTTACCGGGATTCCTACTTGGCTCAGTATCCATCAGAAATGATAATGTTACATATGAGGTAAGTAGTCTAGTTAAAGCAAGTGCTAGAAACTAGAATAGAATAAAGAATGGAATGGGCTTTCAGAGTGTGACTAAGTCCCTTAAAGAGCTCTCGAATCGCTGGATTGGAAAACTTCTTCTGCAGTGCATAGTTCAATGCCATGAAAATGAATTCAGTCTTGAAGTTGAAAGTGTCTATAGAAAGACACAGTTTCATTTAGGGTACTTCCGCACTTGACGAAAAAATGTTTCCCCTTTTATTGGACCTATTGTTCAGCTGTTCCCCTCTGAAAGCCTCCGGGAGTATACTAATAGGGGATAACTGTCGCGTGCAGGGTACCTTTCGCACCAAGCGGGAAGAAGTGTACTCAGTGGGAAGAATTCTAGTAATATGCAGTGATGGGAATACAATTCATGGAACTAGCAAAATGCCCACGATTTAATATATATAAAATAGTTTTTTTATGTTTCAGACATTTAATAAGAACTACGTGCAGTAGTCAAAATTAATCGTTTACCATTTTTTATAATTTTTTTATATGTTTCAATACAACATTTATTATTAATTTGTGCGTGTTTACTGTTTATTCTCTGATAAATATTCCTCAAATAACTTCAATAAAATCACACACACAAAAAAAAACGTAAGTCAGATTAAAAATAAATATATTTAACTATCAAAGTAAATTATATGAACTATCTCAATTTACTGTTTAACGATTTATCTATGTTCTTTATTTGATTGTTTTGAGTTCTAAATTAAATTTAACGAAAATTCGCATATTACTTACTTCTGCAATAAATTAAATATAAAATATTATTATAAGTAATTAAAATATAATATATGTATATAAAATATTAAATATAAAACAACACAGAAGTAACAACAATTAACAATACAAGTTTATTTATATTGATTAACTATAAATACTGTCTTTACAATGCCATCCTATGATTTACGAAGGAAAAAAAAGGAAAAAATGATATATTTACTTTATACAGCAAGTATGGGCATACGTGTGGTCATCGAGAGCCACATTCTGGATTTTCATATGTATAAAGAGCCACACCATAGTTACATTCCATTGTATTAAATACACAAATTCAAATTTAATTACATTTCTACACATCGTAACTGCTATATAAAGTATAAAAAATACATATAGAAGAAAATAAAAAATGAAAAAGAAAACAAATATTAAATTTTGGACTAATTATTTTGTATTTTTTTTTTTAATTCTGTATTTTTATTAAGAGATATTGGGAGCCGCATTTGCCCACGTGTTACAGTAGCGCCAATTGGAACTACTCTTGGGCAAATCAAAGAATGACTTTGACCTTGAACGAGACCCATGATCTATTAATCATTCCAGGACTTCAGTTTCTCATTCACAATGGCGACTCAAGCGAGGCAAGCCTATCAAAAGTCAGTCAAGGCAAATTATTGCTAACGTTACTTCATATTTCGAAAAGGAGAAATCAGCGATAGGAGCATTAATTTCTTATGAAAAGGTTAATGAGCGTACATCAGCTGCTACAGGAATTGGTTTAACTTCAGTTAAAGCTATTCGCCGAGAGGCCAACCATGCAGCGGAATTGGTGCTCCCATTTCCCGGCGACACACCCGGTAAGAAACACCCAAGGGTATCTCCGGTCACAGATCTAGATTGTTTCGCTCTTGAAGCCATACGGAGGACGATTCACAGTATGTATTTGAAAGGAGAACTGCCATCGATAGAAAGACTGTTGCATGCACTTAGGGACGAGACGAACGGAGAAGCATCGCCGATCTTCGAAGGAAGCAAAGAATCCCTCAGATTCATTGTAACAAAGAAATTAGGATTTCACTACAAAAAAAATGTATGGTCGGAGACACTGGAACGCAGTGATGTTGTGGCCTTATGGCATGCTTACTTACGGCAGATCAGAGAAATTGTTTTTGATCGTAGTGTTGTTTTTTTAGATGAGACATGGGTAAACGAATCTCATACTGTGTCTTCGTGCTGGCAATCTGACGGATGCAGTGGCGTCAAAAAACCAATTGGGAAAGGTAGAAGACTGATTTTGTTGCATGCTGGAACAATTGAAGGATTTTTGCCCAATTGCATGTTGCTGTTTCCATCAAACTCAGGCTTAGCAGATTATCATAGAGATATGAACGCAAAGGTTTCCCAGGACTGGTTCGAAAATAATCTTTTACAAAATATTCCGCCAAACTCAACAATTGTAATGGATAATGCTCCATATCATTCTGTTCAAATTGATAAGCCACCATGCAGTAATTCAAGAAAAAAGGAAATGCAGGACTGGTTGATGCAAAACAACATACCATTTCACTGTCAAATGCTAAAGGCGGAGCTGTATCAGCTTATTAAAATGCATAAGCCACAACGAAAAAAATTTATCGTTGATGAAAGAGCATCATCTTTAGGCCACAAAGTTATTCGTCTTCCACCCTATCACTGCCAGTTTAATCCCATAGAGTTAATTTGGGCAAATTTGAAAAAAAAAATTGCGATTCGAAACTCAACTTTCAAGCTAGCACATGTTTTGAAATTGACAGAAGAAGCTGTGAAAGAGATCACATCAGAAGATTGGAAGAAAGCAGTCAATCATGTAGAAAAAGTAATGTAATGAGTATTGGACTAAAGACGGTCTGATTGAAACTGCAGTTGAACCATAAATTATCTCGGTAAGTAATTCTTATGATTCATACAGCAGTTCTTCTGAATCAGATGAATCTATTTCCTCTTTTGAATCTTCATTTTAATCCATAGATTCAAATGAACTTCAAAAAATGAACATAAATTCATTTTATTCTTAATCATAAAAATTATATCTTATCAGATATAAACTACAGAAAAATTCCACACACCAAAAAAAGACCCTTTTCAGGGCCAACAATTAATACTGAAAGAGCTTCCAATTCTGTCATCATTTATTTTCTAAATAAAATTAGTGCATTTTCACCTAACAAATAATTACATAATTTATGTAAATAATTTATTTAATTCTCAAATATCAATGTGTTATGAATTTCACATTAGAATCCTCTAATAACTTGATCGAAATGATAATACCTTCTCAGAAATAAAATACAATTTTAGAATTTTTAATGTAATTTATTAAAATACCAATACTAATGAATAATATATGTCTCAATTAAATTCCTATTCAAAAGGAAACAAACAATTGGTAATTTACTACAGTTATATTTTATTTTACAGTTACCATTATTTTTTTTAAGAATTAAATTCTATATTAAATCAAATGAATGAAAATAAATACATTTCTGAAATTATATTTCATGAGAAATCAGAATAGTTCAATAAAAGGAATATCGTTTTATCCGTAAGCTTCGAACTTTACCGCCATAAAAACTGACATTTACAATCGATTCAAATTCTACTATTGCGACATCTGGTGGCCACGATCGTTCTTTGGTTTGCCTTAGAATAAGTTGTTGTTCTGCCAAGTAGCGCCACAGAGCGTCGACAATCGGAACTAAATTGTTGTACTGTACAGTAGCGCCACACCGTGTCGACAATTGGAACTAAATTGTTGTTCTGTACAGTAGCGCCACGCCACAGAGCGTCGACAATCAGAACTAAATTGTTGTTCTGTACAGTAGCGCCACACCGTGTCGACAATTGGAACTAAATTGTTGTTCTGTACAGTAGCGCTACGCCACAGAGCGTCGACAATCGGAACTAAATTGTTGTTCCGCACAGTAGCGCCACACCGTGTCGACAATCGGAACTAAATTGTTGTTCTGTACAGTAGCGCCACACCGTGTCGACAATTGGAACTTAATTGATGTTCTATACAGTAGCGCCACAGAGCGTCGACAATCGGAACTAAATTGTTATTCTGTACAGTAGCGCCACACCGTGTCGACAATTGGAACTAAATTGTTGTTCTGCACTGTAGCGCCACACCGTGTCGACAATTGGAACTAAATTGTTGCTCCGGACAGTAGCGCCACACCGTGTCGACAATCGGAACTAAATTGTTCTGTTCCAAGTATGGGCATACATGAGGTCATCGAGAGCCACATTCTGGATTTTCACATGTATAAAGAGCCACACCATAGTATTAAATACACAAATTCAAATTTAATTACATTTCTACACACATTGTAACTGCTATATAAAGTATAAAAAAATACATATAGAAGAAAATAAATGAAAAAGAAAAATATTAAATTTTGGACTAATTATTTTGTATTTTTTTTTTTTTAATTCTGTATTTTTATCAGATATTGGGAGCCGCACTTAACCTAACGAAGAGCCACATTTGCCCACATATGTTATACACTATTAATATGGAAAGGAATTTACGTGACAAAAAAAAATATCGAATAAAATACATTATCTCAAAAACAAAAACAAAAATTTAACTATCGACTTCAAATCATAACCTTTAATTTGATGGGAGATTATTAATCTAATAAATATTCCTCCAATAATTTCGATAAAAATCACACAAAAAACGTAAGTCCCGTTAAAAATAAATATATTTAGCTATCAAAGTAAATTACATGAACTATCTCATTTTTACTAACTTGGTTTCGCCTTTTGTGAATTCAGGTTAATTGACCTTTTTTGCCTGAGGGTCTTAAGTGTCCTCACATTTTCGAACTTGTTCGATCTCCAAAAGCGTCTCCCGCTGAAAAGGTAGTGCGAATCCCCTCGTTCAAGCAATTCAACCCTTTTTCCGAGGGGATTTATTCATTGTGCAGCCCTTGGTTTGCATTTTGAACAATTTTTCTGCAAGTTAAATTTCTTTAAACTTACCTGGATATTCATTATATTCAAAAATATTAGTTATTAATCTGTCTCCACAACTTTCTATTTTCTGCAATTCTTTAAGATAATTAATAGCAATCGCTTTTTTGTGTGGATATCATGATTGGAGTTGAAGTTTACGACATGGTTACTTTTTTAAGTTTTTTTCTTGTAATGTTCATAAGTTATATTATTGATAAATGAAGAAAAAAAAAAAAAAGGCTGTTTTGTTTTCCACATGTGAATCTTATGTCGCTACTAATTGAATTTATATAGTTAAATATTGAAAACTGTTTGTTCCTTCCCTAGTCACTAATACTTTATCTATGCATCTTAAAGTGGGATAAAAGTACAGTTAAGATTTTCTTGTGTTCGACCCAATTTAATATAAGTTACCCATTGGGAATCCCTTATTTTGCTTACAAAATTTATCAAATCTAAAATAGCTTTTATTGCAAATAAGCTCTAATTTCATAAAGGTAACTTTGTCAATATTACAATTATCCAATATATCCTTACCAATACATTTTTCTCTTGTCAAATTTAAAGCATCTCTTGCAGATATATTTATGTACATGGCCTTGAGGTCAAGGGAGTATAATCTTGTTTTCACTTTCCTTCTTTTGACATCACTCCTAATTCCTTGAACTTTTTGGATAAGGTTGGGGTATTTTTAATTATGTCAGATTTGTACAAAGGTAATTTGTTCAAAATATTGTTCATAAATTTCCCTAAATTCTGCACCTGGGATCCATATGAATTGATAACTGGTCGGCAAAACGAAACCATTTTGCTAGTTTTATTACCAAAGGGACAGCAAAGATTTTTCAAAACCTAATCTTTAATACTGTTAACCAGAATCTGAATTGGGTTTAATTCCCACATTAATGTTATTAATGGATTTAAGAAATGAAAACTAATAAGCCATTCTTTTAAATGTACATTACATTGATGCAGTGCAGGTCACAACTGCCTGGTTGAATATTTAGTAATAGATAATTAAAATCTAAATTTTCTTTACTATTATATAAAAAAAGAAACAAACTTCAACAAACACTTATTGGAGTGTTGTGTAAAGATCTTACCATGTAAAGCAAATGCATCATTGTCAATATCAGGTTTATATTGGGAAGCTAGAGATAAAATGATATGAATCAATTTTTATGCCATTAGATAACATTGATGCAACACTGCATTCCCAAAACATTCAAATTAATCCTGGATTTGGATCTAATACTAACTTTTCTATTTGAAGTATAATCGTATGTGTTAAACTATGTTGTCAACTATTTCAAATTAACAATGAAATGCTGGGTATACTAAAAAAAGTACTTCACTTTTATTGAAAGTGTTAAAACATTTCTGCATTATAATAGATAACAAGAATTTCAGGATCAAAAACTAAACTATGAAAATAGCACATGAAGGTCATAAAGAAGCAATTTACAAGTATACTTCTATATACATTTTCGGTTACAAAAAAACAAAAAAAAAAAGATATTTACAATATAAACATTATTTACAGTAAAACTGATAATCAATCTGAAAAAGCTTTAACAAAAACAAAACTTTGTGAAAAGAGTTGCATCATTGCATGATTCTGTAATCATTTCCTTTAAACAAGACTTAATAGTTCGGCGACAACAATATTTTGCAATGCTTTCTCTTATAAAAAATTATCAATTAAGAGAAAGCTCTACAAAATATTATAAAGTCACTGAATTGTGTTTCTATTTTATCAAGTCTTGTTTAAAGGAAGAATACAGAATCATGCAATGATGAAACTCCTTTCACAAGGTTTTTCAGATTCTCACATTTTTATGTAGGAAGTGACTGAAGATGTCCCTCGCCTCCTAACTTAATTAGTAAATTACAGAAATATTTTCAAATGAAAAAAATGAATAAAATTAATTTTGTAATTAAATTTACTGATTGAAGATTGTTCCCCATCCCCTTTTTTAATCATTTTCTACATAAACATCTGTAGATGATTTCTTTATTATTTTAGGTTAATTATCAGAATTCCTTTTATCATTTATTCTTTTATCCATTTCTTTTTCCTCCAACGTACTGCTCTAATTTCCTCAAACGAAAATTCTTCCGTTCCTTTGTATATTTTATCTTCACAATACATAGCACGCTCTGTGCAATTTGTTGAAGGTTGCAACAGATTATCAACTTTGATCTTTTTATCGCTACAAAAGGGAAAAAACATTTATCAAATTATGTTAATTCGGTATAATATTTAAAGCTTTACACTTACATTAACTAATTAAAAATTTAAGTTATCGTAAATATATACAACCTTAAAAATATTAAATCCTTAACAATAAATTTCATTTATAAACCAAGCAAAAGAAATGTGTTATGTTTTACGTTTATCTGAATTTGAAAGAATTCCGTTGTATAATCAGCAGCGGAAAGAGGCTAATTTACTGTAAATCTGAAGAAGACTGGTACATATTACAGTCGAAATATCTATTATATGCAAATACATGAAAAATAGACAATCGAATGAAGTGATGTCAAATAGATAAACTACATAATGAATAAATGGGATCAAATAAGTAATTATAACCAAGAAGTCCAAACGGCCTAAATAACCCAAACCAAAAATCAATAAAACCAAAGAAAATACATAAAGCTAAGAGAAATTAATGAATGCAATAAATTAATCAATATACATGAATCAAAAATAAAACATTAGAAACAGCCTAAAAGTGAAAATAAAAATCTGAAAAACTATGTATCGCTCTTTTTAGAAGACACATGGATAAGATATTGTTAAAAAGCGTTGGAAATGGGAAAAGTTTATAAGAACTATGTATGCTTTCTATATATCATTTACATCATTTGAAGATGAATATCAAAACAAAAAGATTTTGTACATTAAATAGTGTTCAATAAATTAAAAGTTGACTTCCATTCTTGGATTCCTAATGCTCTAGATGGCAACACTATTGAGATTGGCAGGGAAAAAAAATTCCAGTTAAGGGATCGTCCATTAATCATGTGAGGTTTTTTCCTAAAAAAAACCTCACGTGATTAATGGACGACCCCTAAGAGGAAGTGTTTATCACGAATTGATATCCTGACAATTTGTTACTGGGATATTAACAATTTCATTCCGCAACCCTGAGCAATGACCCCTAAAGAAAATATGCTTGGTGCTGTTAAAAATGTTGAAAAATTCTAAACAATTTTATTGTTGCAATATAAAAGTATGACTACCTCAGTTTTTTATTAGTTCTTTTCTTTTGTAATTTTTATCCCATGATATCTTTAAATATTTTATTTCACTTTCTATCAATTTAAATCGTGGCCATACTTATGTAAATACTGGAAATGTTCTTATTATGAAATCCCTATTTGATATATTTACATGTTCATCTTTCTTTTTTAATCCTTAGCTTGTGATTGGGTTGCAGGGTTACCTCGGTAGCCAATACCCTGCTGTAGGTGCCACAGGATTCGATGAATTATTTACAACCACCTTTTATTTTTTACGATCAGTGGCAAAGTTTTTAGTTGCATCTAAGTCAGCCGTTTATTTTTAATATCCTCTTCAATTTGTATGAGCCATGTTGTCGTTGGGGCTTTTTGATGAACTTTCCAGCTTGTAGGTCTTTGCCACCAAAGACTGTAAGGGAGTGGGCGTTATCCATTCTGCAAACATGGCCAAACCAGCATAATCTGCATTTCTGCATATAGTCAGAGATAGTTTGTTGGTGATCACACCATCCACAAATTATTTTGTTTTGGTGATGGTCAAAATGGATATGCCTAGGATTTGCCAAACGCATCTGATTTAGGCACCGCATTTGCATTAGACAAGATCATCCCTCATCAATTATCTCTTAATGTTTGTTTATTTCAGCTACCATTGCCTCTTTCCGCTTTGTTAATTTAAGATACATGAATATGTCATAGCAATGAATTATTTTCTTAATCCTATGATTGCGCCAAACTGATCTGTTCATCAAATCAGACTTATGTTAGATCAGCTGGATATGCTTCTAACATGGAGAAATATCGCAAGACAATTGTAGGATTACTTAGAACAGTTGAACTAGATGACTTGAATTGCTTTTGATAACGGTTAGCAAAATAAAATTAAAAAAAAAAAAATATATGGAAGGAGTATCTGGATGTATTATATGATAGTAAAGCTGAACATTCTGAAATAGATCTGGAAGATGAATGGGAATATGAAGAAATAGATAGAGGAAGAGGGAAAGGCAATTAAAGACCTCAGGAAAAACTGCAATAAGTAGATTAACAAATTTAATCAATATGATATAAGATGCAGGTATTTGGCCTGACGAACTGCTTAAAACTATTTTAGTTCCGTTACCAAAGAAATGTAATGCCACAGAATGTAAAGGCAATTAGCTTTGTATGCCATGTTACAAAAGCAATGACAAAGATTATACTAAAAAGAATCGAAAGGATGATCGAGGAGAATTTGGGAGAAGATCAGTTCGGTTTTAGAAAAGGAACTAGAGATGCCATAGGATGCTTGAGAATGATGGGAGAAAGAATGTTAGAAGTAAATAAAGACTTATTTGTTTGTTTTATTGATTGGGAAAAGGCATTCGATAAGGTTAATTGGTATGTACTACTGAGAATTTTAAAAGACATTGGCATTGATTGGAAGGATAGAAGACTAATAAAGGAGATGTATTGTAGGCAGGCTGTAAAAGTCAGATGATGAAACTGAAGAGATGGGTATTTGGAAGAGGAGTTAGACAAGGGTTTTGTCTTTCACCAATGCTTTTTAATGTATATGCAGAGCAACTCACTGCGAAAGCTTTAGATGAAGCAAGAGGTGTTGTGATAGGAGAAAGATTGAAAACCATTCAGTATGCAGATGATCAAGCAGTGTTGGCAGAATCAGAAGAAGGTTACAAAAAATGATGGACAGTATAGTAAGAATTCGAAAGACTTTGGAAAGCACTTAAATGTGGGAAAAACCAAGGTGATGAGAATAAGCAGGCAAGAAGGTAGTGTTAATATATCCTTAGAATGAAAGATCATACAGAAAGTAAAAGCTTTTAAATACTTGGGAAGTCCGGTGAAATGGGATGGAAGTTGTACTGAAGAAATAAGTAGAATAGCAATAGGTAAAGGAGCATTTGAAAAGGTAAAAGCATTATTAACAGCACAAGGCATTTCAATAGAATTAAGGAAAAGGTTTGCTAAATGTTTGGAGTGTGGTATTATATGGTAGTGAATCATGGACTATTAAAAAGAAGGAAGCGATTCTGGAAAATTTTGAACTGTGGCTTTGGAGAAGAATGTTAAAAGTGAAATGGTCGGATAGAATTAAAAATGAGGACGTTTTAACAATAGGTGAGAAAAGGAAATTGTTAGAAACCATACGCAAGAGAAAAGCATCTTGGTTAGGACATCTGCTAAGAAGAAATTGTCTACAACAAAGAATAGAGGGAAAAGTGGAAGGAAAGAGAGGAAGAGGAAGGAGGAGGATTGGAATGCCGGATGATGTTAAAAGGGGAAGAAAATATGAACAATTGAAGAAAGATGCACAGAATAGAAGAAAATGGAGAGTGTCCAATTGAAACCTGTCATAAAGACAGTTACATCAGAGAAAGAGAGAACAAAATAAACAATGAGCCAGGCTTTTAAAGAGTCTTGCCATGTGTTGGAAATGAATAGTTTGCCTATAGAGAATTGAGTGAATCTTTTGGCAGAAGAAATTACAAATTATTTATCTTATGACAATAGATCACCTGGACACTAAAGATGTACGTGAATACTTTCGGAAATTTTTGTGAACTTGTTCTACCTAGGCTTTCCCTAGTTATTTCTATAAGTCAGCTCGTGTAATAATTGTACATTCATTTCATGTAATATTTGCAAAGATAGTCAACAGCCCTGCCACCACCTACTCCCCAGTTACTGGGGGGAGGAACAAATGGATTGAAATTGACAATGAACTCATACCTGAAAACAGTAGTTGTGCCTACACACACTGTACGAGGCTTTCTGTAATTAGAACAAAAAGAGTAAATGTAAATTAGATTTGCATAGCTAACTGCTCTTCAAATTTAAATCAAAACTTAAATACAAATACAGCATTTCATTAAAATATTTGTCAATATAAAACCTCATTAAAAACGAAAAAATTGCTTATACTAATATGCAAATTTCCAAAACATTAGCAGTAATCAAGGTATAAAATGGATTTATTCTTTTTACAATACTGGGGGGAAAAAAAGGGGGAATTAAAATTAAGTTTTTAGCTAGTCCATTTATGGATGCTTAATTGAAACACTGATAAATTTACTGAAAAATAACAATTTTCCAGAAAATGAAGATAGACTCAGCTGTTAAAAATGGAAACAATTATGTGATAAAGTATCTTCAATAGTGATTAAAAAGCAATTCCAATTTTCTAACCAAAGTAGCATGTTCATAGGGCTCTGGGACCACAATTTTCAGATAGATAAAATTTATTAATTAATTAAAATCCGTTTAACGTGTCGTTATAATAATTAACACTGCTAACGATTAAAAACACATCCATTAATTAAAATCATAAAATATATACAACGTTTCAAACCTTCATCTTATTATAGGGTCCTTTATCAAGTATCATGCTCCTAAGTTAAAAATTGATCCTCCATGTTTGGAGTCGTCGGTAAGGATGACTGTAGATTCGCCAAGGGTATAGAGGGTCTCTATACCCTTGGCGAATCTACAGTCATTCTTACCGACGACTCCAAACACGGAGGATCAATTTTTAACTTAGGAGCATGATACTTGATAAAGGACCCTTTAATAACAAGATAAGGGTTTGAAACGTTGTAGTATATATTTTATGATTTTAATTAATGGATATGTGTTTTTAATCGTTAGCAGTGTTAATTAGATAAAATTTATCTTTCAGCGTTTCTACAAGTACTTTTTTAAATCCTTATAAAATAAGAGAAACAATACTGAAAGATCTTGAATTTTACAAATATTTAATCATTTTAACAAAAATAAAAGGACAAGGATTAAGTAAAGGAATTTAAAGCTTACGTATTTAATACTACTGCATTTAAATCTGTATGAACGTTGAAATTTTGATGATTATAATGTCCACCAGCAATTGGTACAACTTCATTTTTTTCTGAAATCTAAATAAGAATATGAAATATATTAACATTTTTATACACACACACATTATTTATAAAGACAGTTACATCAGAGAAAGAGAGAACAAAATAAACAATGAGCCAGGCTTTTAAAGAGTCTTGCCATGTGATGATATTATATCACATATATATATATTTCTACATATTTAACTTCTTGTATTATCAAAAGTGGAGCCCTTCAACACTCCTGAAGTAGACTCTGAATGGCCAATCTTACTTTGTACTGATCACCAAACCCGTTTTTTTTGTATATTCTATTAATATTGTATATTATTAGTAGTGGATGGATATAAAAATTAATGTTTCTATTATGAGTTAGTAAAGTTATTTGGTTCTCTCACGGATTCCATTCATCCAACTTCTTTACATGCTCTACAATCTTGGATGGGTTTTGGCCTTTTGAACAACATTCTCCAAAATATATATATTCTTCCTTCCTTTTACTCTTGTTACCTTCAGATCAAAGGTTACATAAATCTAACCATCTCTTTTTTAGGGTGCCCTATCCTTTCTAGTAAGGTGTCCCTTTCCATCCTATTCTTAGGAATCTGGGTTTCTGACATCCTTTCTAATTGGCCTAGCCACTTTATTCTTTGTACTTTTATGAATCTAACAATGTCTTGCCCTCCAATTAGTTCATTTAGCTCATTTATATCTTATTCTTCATTCATTGGTCCATATATTCATAGAATTTTCCATTCAAAACTTAGTGCTTTCTCTGAACCTACTGTTACTGTCCAAAATTCTACTCCATTACATTATGATTGGGCATATCTTACATATCTTCAATTTGATGTTTCTTATTTATCTACTTTTAAATAGTTGTACATTAACAAATCTCTATTTGATCTCTATTTCCAGCAAGTATCTAGTTTTTAATACAATCGATCATTGAGTAAAATTCTCGAAGGTTCTGTTACAACTTCTAGATCTTGTGGGGTTTTTACAGCAAATGTGATCATAATCATTTTATTATTGCTTCATTCACAAACAGTCCAATCCTTTCCGTTTCTTTTTCCATCTTAAGGAATATATTCTTGAGTGTTGTCGATAAGTCATTGTAAGCACAAATTTGAGTTGCTTTATGGAAGATGCACTTCCGGTCTGTTTTGTTAATAGCATAATGAAGTGCAAATTTAAAAGAGTACTGTTGATAAACCATCCTGATTTACTCCATTAAAAGCAACAGGATCACTCAGTTTATTTTACTCCGAGTTTAGTAACTAGGGTCATTTGCATCAGTTTTACTAGTTTTCTTGGTATTCCCAGTTCCTCCTGTACATTATAAAGTTCAACTCTTAAGATACCGTCAAATGCTTGTGAAAAGCATATGAAGGTCAATGTCATGCTCATAGAAGTTTTCCATCATTTGACTGATCAAGATTTGGTCTATGGTATCTCTATTGAGACGAAATCCACATTGATGTTCACTAAGAATATCTTTAGTATTTAATTCTTTCATTAAGTATTTCTGACAATACCTTGTAAACATTGAGCAATGTAATTCCTCTATAATTCCCACATGCCATTTTATCGCCTTTCTTAAATTAGGGTATAATAAGCCAGTTTTCCATTCTGTTGTAAAGATCTGAAGAAAAGTCAATTCCAAGTTTTTGTATAGCTATTTCAAGAGTATCACCTCCATACTTAATCATTTCTGCTACTATTCTATCTTCACTTGGTGCTTCATTATTTTTCATCTTTTTAATGTTTCATATATTGTGGGATTCTGTAGATTGTCAGTTATCATCAGATTTATTGACCTAGCTTGTCCCATTCACTTGACTGCTTAAATAAAATTACAATGATTGACAGTCATTACTGACAATTAGCAGCTTACCTCAATATTTGCTAACCCACCGATACAGAAGCTGCTGTAAAATTGTAGGCTTTTTGTGAAAGCTGCTTCTTTCCATTTAAACATGCATCAGTCTAAGTAGAATAATCTGGGGAGAGGGAAGGAGTGAGAAAAAAAAAGGGGGGAAAAGATAAGGGGTATCAGAACCCACTGTGCGAAAAATATGCAAAAATCTAAGCAACTACCCTTCAGTAACATTTATACGATATGTAGAATAAACATTCACAGTTGTACATAAAAACATGGTTTTATTTTATTTTGCAATCTGAAGTCAAATTCTGAAGGTTTGACAGTAACTTGACAATGTGGTCTGAACAAGATGTACTGCATATATCAGCCAGACCAGATGGCAGACACTGGAGACTGATGACCCTTGCATTTTTATAAGCAAAGGCTATGTTTGTAAGCATTATAAAGTATCTTCAGTCTTGCACTGTACATTACATAATATATTAAAGATATGATTGATGCACATCAAACGTTGTAAAACATTGCTGTGGTAAGGCTGTGATTTTTACTATGTTCATGTTCATTGTAACTTCCATTTTAATAATTAGGCAAGATCCTAGAATATTCCACTGTGTTTCTAGACTATTTTGATGTGATTTGCACAATTTTTACATAAATTTTGGCTGGAAGTGCTTTGTTTCCAATTCTCCAAACTCAAATTGCCAAAGCTGACACATGCAAGAAACTATGCAAGACTTCGAAAACAGAACAGAATGTGAATTTGGTAAGTAAAGGACATTTTCATGAGAATTTGGATTTATGGGTGTTAGAAGCAAGAGGGTTAATAAGCATTTGACTGAAAATTACATGTGAATATCTTTTTGAACATGTCTGAGATATGGTGTCACTGCAGATAGCCAGTCATTGTCATCCAGCAGCCAAAACCCCAGGAACGCATACAAGCCTGTTGGATTCGATGCCACATCATATAGCAGCTCTTATGCAGCTCGTGGAGGCTTTACACTATACTGATTTTTTGCAAGTACTGTTGTTGCATTGCTCTGAAACCTTAATCATTTGTTTGTATCACTTTTACTAATGTGTGCAATAAATTTCCTCCCACTCTGATGGTTCCTTCATGGTGTTGCAATTTTCACAAACGTGTATTATGAACAGGGTGTCTACAAAATCTGAATAAAAAAAATTCCCCAATTTTTTTCCTGATTTCACGAACAATTTTTTAAAATTCCCTGATCAGAAGAGAATAATTCCATGATTTTAACTACTTGGTAAATATTTACTATTTTCCGTAAGTATACTAAAAGAATAAGCAAAAAATTCTATTCTACTGAGAAAGTAATACAGGCATTCTGAAATAAATTCAAGTTGTACATATTGACATTTCATGAATGATATAAAAGTATATTTTAATGAGCTTTTACAAAATATGCTGCATATACTATATTACACACACTGAAATTGAATTCAATATTTATTGCAACTTACTACATTTGATTGGTTTATTACTATAAAAACAGTACTTATGAAATACAGTCGGACCTCTATTAACGAACCTCTATTTTGCGAACTTTTCTTTGGAACCAAGAACATTTTGCTAATTTCTTTGTAAAATAACCTCCAAATAGCGAAGTGCATTTTCTATTTAACGAACTTTTACGTGGTATCTATTTTCTTTTCTCCTTGAAATGTTTTTATTATCAACATTCCCTTGGAGGAAATGAAAGAAATTTGGATACAGCTGAGGGAAAAAGAAGAAATTAACGATGATGTGCTGATTGTTGATTATCTTTCACTTGATTTCGAAGTTGAGACCTCGGAAACACCTAACTCTGAAGATGAAGTTGATCAAAATCGAAATGATCATGATGCAGAAATTATAAAAAACCTTCGTGTGATGAAATGCTAAAATCATTTGAAACAATCCGACGCGGATTACAATTTGAAGAAAATACTGAAGGGGTTTTTTAGTACATTGCAAAGATGCGAGACATACTATGAGCAAAAACAGTTTCTCAAAAATAAAAACCTCAGACAAAATTAACAGACTTTATTAGTAAAATTTAAGTACGCATATGGTAGTGTATGCTTCATGTCATTAAAATTATTACTTTTTTTAATAATATTTATTGTGTATTTTAAATCTGTTTTATGTAGTTTTAAGTAATTTTAAAAGGTGAATCTCTATTTAACGAATTTTCCATATACCGAACTTTTTTTTGGGATTTAGCGACTTCGTTAAATAGAGGTCCGACTGTACTTAAAAAAAAAGTATTTTACTTTATTACTAAGAATTTATTATTATTATTTTACTTTATTTTATTTCCGGAGGGAAAGAGGAGATCAACCATGACATGACCTTGAATGCTCCCGTAAGATAGGCGCTCGCATTTGCCAAAATATCATAAATTTCCCTGATTTTAAGTAATAATTGAAAAATACCCTGATAATTCTCCGATTTTTTTCCAGAATAACAAATTCCCTGACAATTCCTGGTTTTCCCCGATTTCCCGGTTCTGTAGACATCCTGATGAACTTATCCATTAATGTGCTTTCCTGATAGTAAACAGCAAGTGAAGGTCTTTTTAGTTTTGGGGGTTAAAAGCAACTTTCGTTATTATTTTTAGATATGTTCTCTCCTTCTCAAATCACTGGAAAATGAATAACCATTGTTGAGAAGAGTTTAATGAACTCAAATTATCTAATGACCCCAACATCAGATTCAACAATTTGGAATACATGAAATAATTCTTTTTTGTTTTTGTTTTTTTTACAAACAGTGTGACTACACTGTCCCATAAAAGGAAAGAAAATGAAAAGTCCATGAATTTGATGCTTAATAAAGTTTTAGAAAAACATTGTTCTAAATTGGAATGGATATTCCTATTATAAAAATCCCAATAAATCTATCTCCAAAAATCTTTCAGAAGCATTGTAAGGATATGAATGACAACTAATTTAGCACAGCAGCTCTTTCACCTCAATAAGAATGGAAACAAAATGTCTTCCATCTTCTCTTTTCAATGAAAAAAATAAATAAATAAATAAAGGGGGAAAGGAAGGAATCATTTCTGCAGTACAAAATTAATTTAGTAATGCAAGTGTTTCTTCAAAAGTCTTAAGGATATCTAAGGCAAATGTAGGAAAAAAAAAATTTACCTTTGTATTGCACCATTTCCTTGGCTTTTGAGAGTTTTCTTTCTTTAAGTCATCGGCAATTGGAGGATTTGTGGATACTTTTGTTTTTGGAGGAAGAAGTGATGCCGGGTTTTCATCACAGAATATCTGGAAATTTCTTGATGAATTTCCCTGCTGTGATTGCTGCACATGTAAGACTTAAAAATAAAAAAAAATTTCTTCAATACAATAGCTGTTACTTTATAAGGATTAAAACAATCACTGAAATTTACGTTATTAATGATAATCAAAATAAAATATTCACTTGTAATACTGGACAAACGGCAAAGAACCATATCAATTACAAAAAGAAAAAGTAGCAACGTAATTTGGAGGCATCTGGAACAGCTAATTTGATTTGTCAAGCGTTCAGCATGAATGGGTTGTTTATTGAACTGATGCACACTTTATCCAGTGCCAATTTGAATTACGTGAAATTTATTGCCACTCATTCAGTTATGGCTCAAATAGTTTTATTTAATAACTGAGTGATGTTTCCTCTAAAGAACTTGATAACTACTTTAGGATTTTTTTTTTTTTTTTTTTTTTTTTTTTAATAATGGTAAGTAATTTGCAGTTATTAGTTATTTTGTTATAGTTAGAAATTGTTGATCTGGTCTTAAATTTCTAATGATTTTGATTTTAAAAATAAACAAATGAGATTATTTAACTTTTATAAATAAATGAATCTATCCAGCTTAAGCAAGTATCTTTAGGCAAATTATATTTAAAAAAAAAAAATGCAACGAATTTACATTTTTTTCTTACAATACTAAATTAAGGATTGTTTTGACCAAATCTTGAAATTTAAATTTTGTTTAAACTGCCCGAGTAACAAAAAATAAACCCTAAAAATTATATTTAAGTTTTTTTTAAAAAAAAAAAAATACTAAATTATGGTCCTGCTAGGTTATACATCAAGATACTATATGCAGGTGCTGAAGATTACGAATAATTTTAAATCTACAATATAATTATATTAAAACGTCATAATCAACTTTAAACAAGTAGATAAATTGTAATGTTATCCATTCTATTATACAACAGAATTAGAATATCCAAAAATATAATGTGCGAGTTTATAGAAAATTAGAACAAAATTTCTTTATAAATTCAATTTTATTTTACCATAAATTATATCATTTATTTAAATTATGAGCATATGAAAATATTTACGTGTACTGAAATATCTTGAAATCGTAAGTGAAGCCGTACACCTGTTTAAAATTAATAAAAATTTAATACACAATAAAATACAACTAGTTTCACCAACTGGAGAGAGGGCTTTTTCACGTAGCTATGCGAATTTATATTATGTTTAACATTTTTTATACGAGTTACAGTTAAATATATTTATATCTAATTAGTAGGGCAAGACATTTAATGACCTATAATTTGCTAATTAATGACAAATAAAAACGCATTTATGACCTAAAAATAGTAAAAAAATGACAGAAAAATAAAACAAAAATGACCAATAAAACATTGGAATTTATTATATTAAACCTTTTTTAACTTTGACAAAAAAAGTCTACTTGTTTTCTGGAAAAATAAAATCTCAAAGTATAAAAAAAATGAAATTTGCCTTCCAAGAAACTACTAAAAATGCTCAAAATGCCCTTTCCCTAAAAAAATGCCGAAAAATGCAAGTAAATGCCCTAACGAATTGCTTTTATTTAACCAATTATTTAATGTTACACATTTTCATATATGCAAGCCACGTTTCAACCTTCATAGAAAAAAAAAAGACGCAAAATCATCAAATGCCTTGCCCTACTAATTAGTTATTTTAGTCTTTATCAGCACTACATTATTTTTTTAGAATAAAAAATAGGTCAAAGTAAAGTGATGTAATTACAAAAAAAAAAAAAAAAAAATAGTCAATAACAAGGGTTAAGGTGGGAAAAAGAATGGAACCTCCAAGAATAAATTAAAAACAAGAAAACACATTAAAAGTAAAGAAAAAGAAATTCATGTGCAAGTCTCCACCGGCCTCAAATGAATTTTCTTTAGGCATCAAATTAAAAAAAAAAAAAAAGCCTAAAAATTATTAAACACATTAAAAAAGGACCTAGTGTTTATCAGTGCAAAGCGACATCTCCGAACAGCTGTTTCACGGTAATGTGCCGATCATCAGCGGAGACTAGTCACATAAAACCCCTAGATCCTGTTACGGAGGTGGGTTTTATGCTGTTTCAAAGTAACAGGACCTAGGTGTTTTATGCAACTAGTCTCTGCTGATGTTCGGCAGATTACCGTGAAACAGCTGTTCGGAGATGTCGCTTTGCACTGATAAACACTAGGTCCTTTTTTTTAACAAGGGTTACTTTATTTAATAAATAAAATTAAAAATAAATAAATAGGTCCTACAAAATAATTTGTCAGAATTTTAGGTAAAACAAACAGTTTAGAAGGAATATTTAAGTTATTAGGCTATTTAACCTATCCGAAGATCAGCTCTAATAAGAACTCTAAGCTAAATTACATTTCATGTAATTATAATTACTTTCAGAAGCTTTGAGATACAGTAATATTCCATTTAGAAGTTTCTTGAGTTTTGATTTTCCAGCAACAAACTTGTTACAGAATCTTTATTTACACAAAAAAACCTAATTTTGTTTACAATGTAAACAAAGAACAATATAATTTACATTTTGTAGACAATTATGTTTTTACAACTTGGAAGAGACAGAAAGGTTCAGGGATTTTCTTTTTTGAAGAAACTTCTCATATATTCAAGTTAGACAATGTTTTGTCAAACATTTTCTACAATGCAAATTTTCGCTCTCACCTCTGCCCCAAATTATTGAAATGGTCCATTAATGTAACTATGGTTACATGGTTCCATTAAGTTCTATAATTAAGGAGATGCAGTGGCTCAGACAAAGAATGTCTCTTGGCACAGATGGTACGATGCCTAAATCTACGATCTCAATGTGGAAGAAAATATCCTATGAAACTGAAATAATAACAAAAGGGATTTTCCATGGATTGACTAAAATGTACATTTGCATAAGTTGAACGTGCTTACAAACAATTACACGAGGAATAAAAGAAAAATGCACCAGACTAAGAGTTCACTGATCTGTTTTTGAAATTGTGTTACCGGGAATGCAAGATGGACCATTATCGGTTTCCTGACCATCATCAGTTGGATCACAATTTCAAAAAAACAGATCAGTGAACTCTTAGTCTGGTGCATTTTTTATTTAATTGTTTATACACACATTAAACTTATGAATTGTATATTTTTCTTGTTTAACAATTAATCCCTTACATGCTAAGCAATTGCTAGTAGGATTAATTGATTAGCCTTTTTATTCTTTATTTAGGTTTTGATGTTTTTTATATATTTAAAATGGAGGATTATTGTGGTGTTTACTTTTATTTTCTTTATCTGTTTTCTGAGTTCACTGAGATGTAAGATAATGGGCAGATCCAACTGACGATGGTCAGGAAAGCAGAAATGGTCTATCTTGGACTCCCGGCATCACAATTTCAAAAAAAAAACAAAAAAAAAAAACAGATCTTTTGAATAAAGAATAACACTTAATAAAAATCTGTGCCAAACTGGTTTGTCAAGAATAAATACATGATTTAGTGTAAACAAGTCACTGGGATATTTCCCCGCATCGTTGAATGGAAGATAGACAAGGCCTTTTGCATCCTATCGTTTAGGAATAGTCTTCAGATCTGAAGACTATTCCAGAAAAGAACGCTAAAGGCCTCATCTATCTTCCATTCAATGAAGTGGGGAACACCCAAGTTTCTTATGTAGTAGCTTCGCGTTACGTTAGGACTATACGATTTAATATTTTTTTTACTAATTTGAAGCAAAAATGCACTTTTACCTAAAATCTTATGGTTAAGTATTAGTGCTGAAAAATTATTTTGTGAGAATCTGTAAAATTCCTATCAAAAATGTGACCTCTCGAAAGAAGTAACCCCAGACTAAATTTGATTTATGGATGAAATTCAAGATTTTATTAAGATCTAATACTGCTGTATTTTAACTTTATCAAGAGCTTTGTAATAAGTTAAAAATATACAAAATGTAGAAAAACTTTCACTTAATAAACACCTAATTAGTTTAAGAAGTTGCCGAGCTGAAACAATTAATATCAGGATAATACAAATATTTAAAAAAAGATTCCTTACGACTTTTTTAATGTATTAAAATAGCCATAAGTATATATTACCCGATTTTGTCGTTCCTTTTCGAATATGTGGTACAGATCCCTTCCTTTGTTGTTTGAGCTCTGCCAAAGCTATTCGGTTGTCCTCCTCGGCAACTGTATCTACTTCAGGTGCCTGTTTAATGATTCGTGCTAAGAACTGCCTGTAATTTTGTTAAAATTTGATTAAAATATATCTGTGATAAATATAATGACAGAAAATACTTTAACTGCAACCAATTTGAATCTTAAATTATTTAACAATTCCAGATGACGAGCAAGCATGACTGCAAAACAATCTCAAAAATATGGCTAGGATGATCACAAGATGCTATGAAACTGAATTTTTTAGGAATATAGTTTTATTATCATCATTCAATTTTAAAGTATGAAAGTATTATTAACAATACTTAGCTAAGACTAAACTGTTTAAAAAACCCAGTTCCTTCCTTCCTCAGATTTTAGGCTTTTACAGCTTGAGGATGTTGCAGAGCCTGGAATCAATTTTGGATCCATTTAATTAGGATTCAAGTTATTCAAGAGATCAAATTTTTTAAAATCACTAAAATCATATTGGCTTTTGGCAATGCCAGAGCTTGTGCATGAAACCTAGGATAATTCAAAAAATGAAATGAAAACTTGTTTTTAATCCACCCTGGTGCCCAAATTTTGCCTTGGGCATTTTTAATGTTTTTCGAAAACACTTAAGATACAAACTTTCCTCATGATTGAAAGATATGTTGTAGTTATACAAGCAATTGGCGGGGTTTTATTGATTTTTATGATTTGGTGAAGTATGGAATAAAAATTGTTTTGTCTGAGATTCATCCAATAATTTTATATATATATATACATATGCATAATTAAAATACTGGGTAACAAGAGAAAAGACAGTATTGTAATATGTTGAATGTATACCTACAACATCACTGGTACATACAAAAGAAGAAAGACATTGCTAATTTATATACTAGGACCTTAAAATGAAGATGTAATCATTAAGTCTCCAGGGTAATAGACCAAATAATTTGCAAGGAGCAGGACTAGCATTCCGCTTTCCTTAACAGAAACTTCGTAACTTCTTTCACAATTAACTGCCTTAGCTTTTGTTTCATTTACTTAGCTTCTTATCAAAATTTTGATAAGGATTGCCTATGTAGATATAGAACTTTATAAAAATAGATGAAACTAAGGTAAATTAAAATATAATCTATTTTTATAAATTAAAATATAAAGTATAACTGAGGAAAAAATAAACCTACTTATAAAAGATATCCAAGATTTGAATGGGTTGAGCAAATTTAGCCATTCCTTTATTGTAAACTTCATCTGCTCTGTTGCAGTGTCCTTCCTCCTCCAACTGCAGAGCCCACTGAATATAAAATTGTGCAAGCTCACAAAATACATTTTTGCTATAGAGATACTGATAGATTTCTAAAGGGTCTCCAATTGAATTTATCTGCAATAAATATAAAAGGAAATATTACCAACTGTTAATTACTAGCTTGAGGAAATCATTGACAAGATAGAAAATGGCTTTACAACGAAGTAGTCTTATTTATCAAATGATAGAAAAAGTCAAGGAGTAAACATGTGACGAGAAGTATTTTGATTTAGTACAGGGAATGATAAACATGGATAAAAATTAAACTTAAAACAGAAACGCTAATAATTTTATGATGAACTGAAAATTAATTAATTTTAATGCTCTAACTTTGTATAAGCACTTAAAAACTTATTTTATAATTTTATGATTAATCCTGATCACTTTGTAGGAAAACATTCTTAAAACTGTAAATGTTTTGTTATAAGATGTTATTTGTAATATTTTAATGAAACTTTGAATTTAAATAAGACTTCTTTATATTAACTAAACATCAATTATAATAAGCAAAAAAAAAAAAAGCTACAGTATGGTAAATTAGATGCTTGCGATTGTATAAAGTGAGCAGAACACAGAATTTAACTACTCAAAAGTTACCCATCAAACAGTTTAAACTACTCATGGAATGTTATGTATTTATATGTGAATCTGTTTCACATCTCGTTATTCGAAGCAATGTTAGTGTACCAGGAGTTTTTAAGGTACATGCAGAGCTATCAAAAGCATTAATAAAGAATAATTTCAGAAATTAATAATTTAAATGTAAAAAAATAAATAAAGGACCAGACTGACATTTCTGCCTGAAGCACAGCAGAGCTTCAGATCCTATGAGAACACTCATCTTTGAAGGCAATGGGAAATAATTCTGGAGGATACATAAATTAAAAAACTTTTTTCGATAATTTTCTTCCTTTCCATCTTAAGATTGATAAACAAAAATAACGACTTCAACTCATCACGTTAGTATTTAAAAGGTTTTAAAACCTTTTTTTAGTTTAAGTAAAAAACTTTTCATTTTAAGAAACATCAGTAGCAACCCAACATAAAATGAAAGACCAATGAAAAGAAACTTAAACTGAACTTTGCAAATGTTAAAAAAACTGGAATAAGTAAAAAAAAACAGAAAAAACAAAAAAACAAATTGTGCTAAAGCATAAAATTAAGGACCATTAAAACCCACATGGACACTGAATGTGTGCATAATTAATTTTAAAAATTAAAAATAATTTCTGCAATGAAACATCTGCAACTGGAATCAAACATGCAACCTTCTGATCCAAGTCAGACGTCTTATCCATTAGGCCACAGGGACTACATTTAAATTATTGTTAAGTATCTCGTTACTCCTCGTATGTGACACAATGAGAGAAGAATCAAAGAAATATGATCCACCGTGCAATGACAGCCGACTGTTCACCAGAAAAAGGCGAAGTTTGGGACTTTTTCCTGGATAAGGACTGACTCGATCGACTTAAGCTTAAGCGGATATGCTTTAGTTTAATGTTACTATACAATCTATTTTTATTCAACAATATCTATAACAGTTTGAGGCACAGTAGACTGTCCATATTTTTCCGGATAGGCATAAATACCCCATTCCTACGGTGTTTGAGGCCTCTGAACACAATGGCGAAGTCAGCTTAGCAATACAACCTTCTGTTTGAGAGTTATGGAGGAGGACAGACATGGATAGGACAAACACAAGAGCCCTGATATAGGTCGCTAAAAATCAACAAAATTGCAGACCTTTTCATCAGGCCAATCAATGAATATCTGAAGATTATCAGGATGCTTGTGGCAAACTGAATTTCTTAATATGACACTCAAAACAAAACCTGGAGATAGTAATGCCTTAAAGTATATGCAGTGAATTGAGCAAAAACCAAAATTCAAATGCAACAGAAATAATGGTGGAAGGAAGGGGAAAAAAAAAAAAAAAAAACAAAGCAAACAAACGCCCGTCATAATATTTGGACAAATTTCCAAGGAATCTACTATTTTTTAAAACTAATACTAATCCACTTTTATTGATAAGCCAATACCTGCAAAATCTTCAATTTAACAGTTTATTTACATCAATATGTCCAGCAAGACATGCAATAAAATTTAAACCATTTTTTAGGTAATCTCTGAAATCAAATACTAATTCTTTGATTATATCAAGGTTTCTATATATTAATCTTTAAATTACACTTCCATACAACTAAACTTATCTTGTTAGGATCTTGCAAGATATACAACTGCAGTTATAAAATAGTTATTCTCCTCATAACTATCAAGTTTCAAGTAACATTTTAGCAAATTCAGATACTTGGATGGATGGAACTAATTATATACTTTAAACAGGTCATATTTACTTCCATCTTATTCTCAAGGTGTATTAAAATACAGAAAATATTAAAATTTACTTACATATTTAAGCCATATGTCAAAAAATCTGGAATCATTGCTGTACTGTTGGTCATCTTTGAAAATTAGTAAGCATTTCTGAATCAGATCAATCAAATTTCCATCTCTTCCTCCTTTAGGGAAATTCTGTTCAACCCATTTAATGTATTGGTACCAAACACACAACGGATCATCACCTGAATAAGTTCTCAGGTCAAGTTCATATTGCCTAATAATTCAAATAAAAATATAAAACAACACTGTATTAGACTAAACAAAATGGAAATAAGAATTGCTAAGTTAAGCTCTGAAAGCCATAAATCAGATTAAAATAGACATTAAGCTAAAGTTAATAGCTAAAACTATAATTAGTAAAATAAAGATAAACATGAATTTAAATTAACATTTCATCTTATCCAATAAATTTTCACATATCTCTATCTCCCTGATACTGGAAACAAAGTAATAACCTTTCCTAAAGGAAATTTTGAGATATTATTCTGCATAATCCGTGCAGCAAAGTCGGAGTTAAGAACCCAAGTTTAACATGCAAGTGTTAAATTTAAAAAAAAAAAAAAAAAAAAAAAAGCATATAACTACTCTTTTTTATTCTAATAATTCAATATTTAATTTACTATAATATAAAAAATAGTAAAGATATGATAATTTGCTCAAAGCAAGCTTTATTTTTACTTAATATAGATTGTCAAATTAAAACATATCAATATAAAAGATTAAAGGACTAAACATTTACCTTTCTTTTATAAAAATATAAGAAATTAAATGAAATTCTTAATAAGTTTGTATTTTGAGAGCTTCTGTTACAGCATGGCTTCTAAAAGAATATCTTTGTTACCTTCCCTGGTTCTAAAGCAGTCATTTGATTTTTAATGCAAAACTTTCCACGTAAATGTCTTTGGAATGGCTTATCCCTCCAACTTAATCAAATAAGATTCAGTTCTTTAAATAAGAGCAAAACCAACCATCATGAAAGTCATCTTTGAAGACTGGATGCAAAACTGACAAAAAACTTCCAACAAACATTGTCTTAATCGAAGTTACAATTTATTGACTAAAAATATGTATTAAATTTTCCTTTATCATTTGTCCTTCAATTAATTTGTAGACACTGTAATAATTCGTTTGAAATCTTTTAAAATAACTACTATTGTTACCTTTTAATGGCTTCCAATTCTTTTTCATGGGCTTTATCGTCGGCTGTTAACTGAGCTGCCATTTGTAAATGATTCATTTGCCTTCCATGGCGTAAAGGCTGGATATTTTCTTTGCTGAGTTCCCAGTCTGTGCTCGATTTGTCCATACTTACTGATGCCAGCTCAGAAAAATAATTAATCTATAAAATTCTTTCTCCAACCTAACCAGTTGTTTTAAAATTACCGCGCTGACACAAACACGCATGCGCTTGGTCTTGTAAAAATAAAGCTAATCCCATGAGTCCAGTATTGCCAACTCGAAAACCCGAAACCCTCTGCCGGCCCTTCAAAAAAACCACTGAAACGATCCTTCAACCTTCCAGGTTTCGTAGATTTTATAAAATTCAATAGTTCAACTAGAAAAATAATAAATAAATACTGAAAACTCAATTACCAGTTAAAACTGCATCGATTTCCCGCATAATTCTCAAAGTCGTTTCACGTTTTCAGTAATTTATCGTATCACTGTTCGAAAAATTTCTGAGTACCTCAAAACTTTTCAATTACAAATCGTAAACCTCTAGATTTTCCTCTGCTTTTTGACAGGACGTCTGTCTGCAACAAAAGCCTACAGATTTGAACAGAAGCCCTGATTTTGGTAACTCTGCTTGAGTTTATCTTCAGACTTTATTAAAGTGACCAGATTTTAATATTGGTAAAGCGGGGCGCCAGTGACCAGGGGGCGGGGGGATCTTGATTAAAAATTTGGTATATATGGAGCAACAAAAATTTTCATAGAACGCAAAAATAGTATTGTAATATATTTATTTAAATTTCAACATAAGTACAATTTACAAATATAATAAATAAAAAAAAAAAATATGTATAGTATGGCCGCTGAAAACCGTACATTCCCTTCCCGTTCTCTAGCTTGTCGTGCATTCTTTCCAAAAATCAGGACTTTTTTAAAATGCCGCGGAACGTGGGACAAATTGTTAAAAAGCGGGACGTCTGGTCACCTTAACTTTATTGATCTACCAAAGGCTCTTGACAACAGGGGTTCATCCATCATCCGACATTTTTGTTCTCATTGAATGCGTACATAACCTTTTTATGGTCTTTATAGTTATAATAAAAAATTCTTAATTTTTGTATCTGTGGGCACGGCAGTGCCCCCGCCAAGACGAGCCGAAGGCAGGAAGGGCACTACGTACCTTTACTGGAAGTGTTTCGTCGTATTTTCGAACCCTCATAGCTTCGGCCTGGATAATACTAGGGAGCTCAAATTTTCAGGATAAGATGCAGTTAGCAGACTAATGAAATACGCTAAGTTTCATTTATTTAGCTTTTATACTTTGGATTTTATTAATACCTAAAATACGTCGATTTCGTCACTGACTCACTCATGATCATCAAAACCTCTAGGGTACTTCCTGAAGTCCTAGAAAGCTGAAATTTGGTATGCAGGCTAGGATTAGCACACAAACAACAAAAAAATTAAGAAATCCGTAACTTTCACCTTCCAACCCCTCAAAAGGGGTGGGTCTGGTTATGTATTATCGAACCCTCATAACTTCGGCCTGGATAATACTAGAGAGCTCAAATTTTCAGGATAAGATGCAGTTACCATACTAATGAAATAAGCTAAGTTTCATTTATCTAGCTTTTATACTTTGGATTTTATTAAGATCTGAAATGCGTCGTACCCTCAATGCTTCGGCCTAAATAATACAGTGTAATAATGTGATTTCTTACAAAAGTGCAAACAGCTTGTATATACAAGTTGACCAATAGAAAAACAGAAAAGTAGGGTATTGAAAAAAAATCCATTTTTTAAATAATCTTAAAACTAAATTTAGTTGTAATAGATAATCCCACCCAAAACATTTCATGTAAAATAAGTTGCCAAGACTCACATGCTCATAACGCTTTCACTGTTAAAAAGTTATCAGATCTCATCTTACAAAAAGAAATGAAATCCCACCCAAAACATTTCATGTAAAATAAGGGGTTGCCAAGACTCGCATGCTCATAACGCTTTCACTGTTAAAAAGTTATCAGATCTCATCTTACAAAAAGAAATGAAATCCCACCCAAAACATTTCATGTAAAATAAGGGGTTGCCAAGACTCACATGCTCATAACGCTTTCTCTGTTAAAAAGTTATCAGATCTCATCCTACAAAAAGAAATGAAATCCCACCCAAAACACTTCGTGTAAAATAAGTTGCCAAGACTCACATGCTCATAATGCTTTCACTGTTAAAAAGATATGAGATCTCATGTAGAGCCAAGCCCCTAACTCAACGAGGCCTAACTCTACAAGCCCTAACTCTAAAAACCTTATATCTTGGTCAAAAAGTATGGCTTGGCCGTTTCATGGAACTATTTCATCTCACCCAAAACATTTCATGTAAAATACGTTGCCAAGATGCTCATAACGCTTTCACTGTTAAAAAGTTATCAGATTTCATATAGTGCCAAGCCCCTCACTGTACATGCCTAACTCTAAAAACCCTACTATCTTGGTCAAAAAGTGTGCCTTGGCATACTCCATATCCTTTACATAACTCCATGGGATTGTCTGTGTGACAGCCACGAAACGACCAAGGCATACTTTTTGACCAAGATATAGGATTTTTAGAGTTAGGGCTTGTACAGTTAGGCCTCGTAGAGTTAGGGGCTTGGCTCTACATGAGATCTCATATCTTTTTAACAGTGAAAGCATTATGAGCATGTGAGTCTTGGCAACTTATTTTACACGAAGTGTTTTGGGTGGGATTTCATATAGTTAATGTAATAAAAACCAAAGGCTTGAATTAAGTTATTTAGTTAACTGTTTTCGTACATTATTTTTGTACTTCTTCGTAAAGTCCCTTTCGGGTAACACCAAAAAGCACACCAGCAACTGTCAAATTAGACTTTGCACACCAATACCTATTAAATTTAGATTTTTCACGCCTGGAATTAATAAATTAGAATTTGCACACCAAAAACTATTAATTTTGCACACCAAAAAATTATTAATTTAGATTTTGCACACCAAAAAACTATTAAATTTAGATTTTGCTCACCAGAATTCCTAAATTAGATCTTGCACACCAGAATTTATTAAATTAGAATTTATTAAAACAAATATATTCATGGATGAATAAACAATGGAAGAAGAAAATAACTTATTTGGATTTTTCATTGAAGATTGAAGCCATGAAAATTTATTGTGAACACTATGAAAAATCATTCAAAAGCAAACATAAATTAATTATCAATCAGCGCACTCTATCAAAATTAAAAAAGAAGTGATAATGAATATAAAAACAAAACTCACACAATACTTCATAGATAACCGAATTTTCGGCGATTTATTTACTCTCCAATCGCCTTCTTCATTGGTTTAAATAAATATTAAAAAGAGTGAAAATTACAGTAAAGTTAAAAACAATATGAAAACATCAGAATGTGTATGCTACATGAAAACAATTCAATACAGTTAGAAATTACATATCAACAAAAAATTTAATAAGTAGTGACACATTTATTATTTGGAACAATAACATATCGTAATATTAATAACAAAACAATGAATCATTTTGTTAGAAATTTCTTTAATTTAGTGAATTGTTGTTCTTTAAATTTTAATCTTTCCCTTTGCAAAAAATATGCTTTTGACATCGTTATAATCATTTCATCTAAATTTGTTCCTTCATATATATTTATACTTTCAATAGTATTCCTAATATATATGGCCTCCATATATATTATTTGGTTTTAACGTCATATTCACATACAAAAATAAAATTAAAAACATGTTAACTAAACGATCAAATCGAAAACAAATATGAAATGGGCATAATATATAAAATTAATTGTGAAAATTGCAAGTTTTCATATCTAGGAGAATCGAAAAGAACGTTAAAAGAACGAGTCTCCGAACATGCTGGGTATTTAAATAACAAAAAAGTTAATACAGTAAAACCTCGTTAAGTCGTCACTCAAGGGACCAAACATTTTTGACGACTTAAGCAGAGTGGGCATTTTTGGAAAAAAAAAAAAAAACCAAAAAAAAAAACCACTGAACTACAATATTTTTATGAATTGCTGTAGGATTCGGTGAGAAAAACAAGATTTTCAGAAATCAATACATGCAAATGAATGAGTGGAAAATAAAATAATAAAAAAAAAAAACACTTTATACTTACCACATTTTATTTTCTTTTACTGGCTTAAAAATAATCCAACAGTGTTGATTGATGAAGGTGCCGATTACTGGAAATAAATAATTGTGGGCGGTAAAGTTATCGACAATGATGGAACATTTCTTTTCTGACGCGAAAACTGAGAATCCAGTTTACGAATATGTCGTTTTCAAATCGTTGTAGTCATCCATGCATTTGAATTTGCTTCATATTCAACTGGCAGGGATCTAACGTTTTTAAAGCAGCGTGGCTTTTTGCTTTTGCCTATCACAAGTGGTTTAAGTTTCTCATTTCCACTCATATTAGTTCCAAGCAGAAGTATCAGGCGTTGTTTGCTTGCTTTTCCAGAAGTGCACTATCACCCTTAAATGACAGAGTTTTATCAGGCAAAAGATGGTAAAATAAGCCTGTTTCATCCAGATTAAAAATATTTGATGCATCAAACCTAGATAAAATGTCCTTGAGAACACTGTTCTTCCAGTCTTTTATAGCATCACCATCAACAGCTGCAGCTTCTCCGCAAATCGTTTTAAAAGAAAGGCAATGTCTGTCTTTGAAACGTTCCAGCCAACCATTGCTGCCGTCGAAATCTTCCATGTTCAACTCCTTAGCAATTTCCATGGCTTTTTCTTTGATAATCACGGCAGAAATCGGCACATTTTGCGATCTAGCATATTTTAGCAATCGAACTAAAACCTCCTCGATCTCGTCAAACTTCGATTTCCTCATTCTCTTTCTTTTGTTTTTGCAGTCAGCTTCTTCAATTACTTGTTTCGATGAAAGAATATCGTTTAATGTAGTCCTGGGAATATGATGTTCTTTGGCAAAAGCTGTTTTCGAAACTTTTGATTTTTCAAATAGTGCAATTAAGTCTTTTTTTTCTTTAAAAGATAACGAGGTAAGTTTTCGTTTCCCTGACATGTTACAAATGTAATCAAACCACGAAATTGCAAGATAAAAATAGCCCTTATAGCGGAGCTTTTTCGCTATGAAATGAAATCACACTCAGTAGCGGTCAAGAAAAACGTTTACACTTGACAAGAGTCGGAGCAAGAAGAGTGTAATTTTCCACGTGAAAATCCCCGTAAGGCTGCGTTCGCACTGTTCGGAACTTAGAGAATTTTGCCTGCTATCTTTTGAGCCCCGCCCCTTCGCTCTAAGAAAGCCTAGCCTTTAGGCTGCGTTCGCACTGTTCGGAACTTAGAGAATTTTAGTTCCAAAACCAAAAGGTCATAAAAATTCACCTCTGTGCATGCGACCTTTCACCCCTGTGCACGCGTGGGTAATTAACGTAATAATATGTTGTGGTTAGAAAAGGATTTTTCGTCCCGCTCGCAAAAGGGCCCTGTGTTGGAACTTCTTTGGAATTCTGCTTCCAGCGTTTTTCCCACCCACAAACACGTGCCGAGAAGGGGACATTTCTTGCGGTTTTTTTTTATTACTGGAAACTTTTCTCGTATGTGCGTAGTCCAGTCGCCCGGCATCTGTACTTTCGCGGTTGGGAGTTGGAGAAGCACGGCTTTAGTACCCTCATTTACAACAAAAGCCTGCCGTCCCTATTGTAAATTCAAGGCCGGTGGCTGTAAGGGGTGGAGAGGGTTGTAATTGAGGCCAGAGCAGTCGACTGCGAACGCCCGCAATGGAATCGCACCTTAAGATTATGTAGATAAAGAAGTTTGTGGAATTAAATAATATTACATTAATTATGAAGGATTTATTTATTTACCCTTGCTTCAAGTTTTCGCTATTTAAATCGAAATAAAAGACAACAGCTTTCAATTTGCCAGAAACTCTCATGGGAATTACTTATCAAAATCAATATCACAATTGATTTTATAATAAACTAATTTATTCTTATAAATATTTCGATTTATTTTCTATTACAACCAAAAATTTTAAGTCTTATAATAATGACTTTGAGAAGTTTCCTGAATAATAATATGAGTAAATGAATACTTATTCTGCCAGGAAAAAGAAAGTGATGTACTCATAAAATTTGTTAGAAGAATAAGGATTTCAGTGAAACACATGCTAATGAAGTTATAAAGAAGAGGGAAAATCTGTATTTTTTTAAAAAAACAACCCTTGTTAACTTTTGGGGGCAGTAAAAAATTCTAGGACGGAGGAGACTATAAGGTTCGAATGTTAGAATTATAAAAGCTTTCATTATTATTCTTTCGTTTTTTGATCATAGAGAAGAGACGGTGTGTGGATTCGGTGCCTGAATGTCGGAACACGGTTCTTCAGTATCTTTGCTCTTTTGTATTTTATTACCATAAAGACTTCAATGCCAATGCTATAACACTGAAAAAAAAGTAATACTTTAACCCTTGTTAACTTTTGGGGGCAATAAAAAATTCGTAGGCGGAGGAGAATATAAGGGGACGGTCGTATAAAGTGCGAAGTGCCTTTTTTGCCGTAGGCCTAAGCGTCTGTAGAATCTCGTGTGCAGAAATAACCTGAAAACAAACGAAGAGAAAAAGACAAATCAGATTTCGAGAAAAAAGTGAATTTAATAGTTTTTGGTGTCAAAATCTATTTTAATAAATTCTTTGTGCTAAATCTAAATTTAATAGGTTTTGGTGTGCAAATTCTACTTTAATAAATTCTGGTGTGCCAAATTTAAATTTGATAGTTTTTAGTGTGCGAATTCTAATTTAATAAATTCTGGTATGCCAAATTTAAATTTGATAGTTTTTAGCGTGCGAATTCTAATTTAATAAATTCTGGTGTGCCAAATCTAAATTTGATAGTTTTTAGTGTGCGAATTCTAATTTAATAACTTCCGGTGTGCCAAATCAAAATTTAATAGGTTTTGGTGTGCAAATTGTAATTGATTACAATAAAGTTCTTCGTTATACATTAAAACAAATATATTCCTTCCATTTTCATCTATCTGTTTAAAAATTCTTCAACGATATTTCGCGGAAAACTATCGTTCCGCTTTTTCAAGTCTTTCGCAAAATAAAATGACAATAATATATACTAATCATAATGTCAACAATGTATAAGCAATAGCTGTTCACTGTATAACCTTTGTTGATGCATGTTTTTTTAATATCCATTATTTAAATTTCTCTTTTTTGTGCCGCATTATATTCTGGAAATGAGATAATGTATTGCTATTCACTGTGTAACCTCTATCTTTGTTGATACATTGGTAACTTTTTATAGTTTAAGCTTCAATCATATACCTTGTGTGTTTGTCTTTAATTTTGAATAAAATCTCTACAATTGGGTCCGGATTATGTTTTTCATTAATGCAGTGTTCTGCCCATTCCGACGCTTTTGGTTTATTGTTCCTAAAAGCAGCAATATGTTCCTGTACTCTCTCTTTTAAAGTTCTTCCTGAATTTCAAAAATAAACTTTTTAACAAGTTCTACATTTTAATTTGTTAACAGTACCCATTGTATTCCAAATATCATTTTCGTTTTCACTTTTCTTTTTTAATAGTGATTTTTAATTTTTGCTCCTTGTGTTTACTATCTTTATTTCATTTTCTTTGCAAATCTTTTTGATATCTTTATCAATTTCGACTTCGCCAGGTAATTTCAGTATCTTATTATATGATGATTTATTTGCGTTTCTAATTTTTCTTCCTTTTCTGAAAATATCTTTAATGCATTTGTTGATAAAAAATTCCGGATATTCCTTTAACATTAGTTTCTTTTTAAAAATTTGAATCTTGTTATCCCAATCTTTTTTTATCATGGTGTTTTGCGTTATTCGGTTTAATATATTCATTATCATAGCGATGCAAACCTTTCCATAGTAGTTAAATGTAAACTCACACAACACTTCATAGATAACCGAATTTTCGGCGATTTATTTACTCTCCAATCGCCTTCTTCATAGGTTTAAATAAATCTTAAAAAGAATGAAAATTACAATAAAGTTAAAAACAATTTGAAAACATCAGAATGTGTATGCTACATGAAAACAATTCAATACAGTTACAAATTACATATCAACAAAAAATTTAATAAGTAGTAACACATTTATTATTTGGAACAATAACATATCGTAATATTAATAACAAAACAATGAATCATTTTGTTAGAAATTTCTTTAATTTAGTGAATTGTTGTTCTTTAAATTTTAATCTTTCTCTTTGCAAAAAATATGCTTTTGACATCTTCTTCTTCTTTCTTCGAATTTGGCCGACTATGGACCACGTGAAATAACTCATGATTATTTTTCTCCCTTCTTTCTTCTCTTCCAGTATTCTTTCATTCTTTCTCCATGTTGTTTCCTTCTTTCTTCCGTCCATTTTGCTCCCGTCTTCTTCTTTGCCTTTTCTTGAAAACCCTTGAATCCCCTGATCTTTTTTCTGAATTCTTCTCTTCTCTCCACCTCTTCTCCATCTATTTTCATTTCTTCCATGTCTTTTCTGACCTCCTTGATCCATGTCATCTGAGTCTTGGGGTTTCTGTCGAAGAAGGTGAATAATCTCTTCGTCAGTCTACCTTCACTCATTCTTTTAATGTGTCCGTAGAAAGTCACTCTTCTTTTCCTCATTGTGACAGTTATTTTTTCTGTTTTTGCGTAAATTTCCTTGTTGTTTCTCAGTTTCCATTTTCATATTTTGGTCCCAGGATTTTCCGTAAGATCTTTCTTTCCTTCTTTTCTACCTCGTCTAATTGTCTGGCTGTGTTTAGTGCAAGGCATTCTGAGGCGTAGAGGCCTTCTGGCTTAATGACTGTATTGTAGTGCCTAATTTTAGCATTTATAGATATGGACTTCTTGTTGTATATATTTTTTGTCAACTGGAATGACAGTTCCATTTTTCTTGCTCTTGCTAGGACCGCTTCTTTGTCAAGGGCGTTTGGTTGAATTATTTCTCCCAGGTACTTGAACTTATTAACCCTCTTGATTTTCCCATACTTTGTTGTGATCTGTCTTGGTGCATCTTTTCTATTGGTAATGTGTTCCGTCTTTTCGTAAGATAATTGTAGTCCAGCCTTTTCTGCTGTCTCTTTCAGTATATTTATTTGTCTTCTTGCATCTTCCATGTTTTCCGCTAGTATTGCAAGATCGTCTGCAAAAGCCAGGCAGTCAATTTCCAAGTTATCTTTCTTTCTTCCTATTTTTATTTTATTGATTCCTTCCTCTTCCATTCTTTTCCTCCACTCTCTCATTACTTTCTCCAGCACACAGTTGAAGAGCAGTGGGGAAAGCCCATCTCCCTGTGTTACTCCTGTTTTCACCTCAAATGGTTCTGAAATCTCTCCCAAAAATTTTACTTTTGACTTCGTGTTTGTTAGAGTTTTTTTGGTGATCGCAATTGATTTGTCATCAGCTCCGAATTCCTCCAATATATTGAAAAGTGTGTCTCTGTCTATAGAATCGTATGCCTTTTTGAAGTCCACGAATGTCACATGAATGTCCTTGGATCTCAGTCTCCTGTACCTTATTATGAGTTTCAAATTTAATATCTGTTCTGCACATGATCTTCCCTTCCTGAATCCTCCCTGGTAGTCACCTAATTGTGGATCCAGTTGGGCCTCCAATCTATTTTGTAAAGCTTTGGAAAGGATTTTGTATGTAACCGAAAGGAGTGAGATTCCCCTATAATTGTTGGCATCAGTTTTATCTCCTTTTTTGTGTATAGGGTGAATCATGGCTGTTTTCCAATCTTCCGGTATTTCCTCCGCTTCCCAGATATTTTGTATTATTTTATGTAGGCTTTTGACTGTTTTGATATCTACGCTTTTCCACATTTCTGCTATAATTGAGTCCTCTCCTGGAGCTTTATCATTTTTTAGTTCTCTAATAATCTGTTGGATTTCTGCTAGGTTCGGTGGCTTGGAGTTTTCAAATTTACATTTCGGATTTTGTTTAGGGAATTTTGTTTTCGGTTCTTCACAGTTCAGTAGTTTTTCGAAGTATTTTGCAAGTATTTTGCAGTTTTCTTGGTTATTCAGGGCTATCCTTCCTTCTTCGTTTTTTGAAACATAGGTTTGGTGGTTGATATCCCTGAATGTTTTGCTTAAAGGCTTTATAGAATGTTCTTGTGTTGTTCTTTTTAAAGTCTTCATCTATTTGTTGTAGTTGGATCCTATCAAAATTCCTCTTGTTTGTTCTTATTGTTTTTGCTGTTCGTGCTCTCTGTTCTTTGAATATGATGTAGTCTTCGTTGTTTTTGGTTGAGTGCCATTTTTTCCAGGTTTTAATCCTTCGTTCAAGGGCCTCTTCGCACTGTTCATTCACCACCTGTGTTTTTTTTTACTCATAAGTGGGGCTATTTCCATTGATGTCTTAACTATTTTCGTTTTGATTTCATCCCATTCATCTGATTTTATGTCTAGTTTTTCTTGGAATTCTTGTTTCTTTAGCTTTAGTGTTTCTTTGTTGATCCTCTGCATTGTAAAATTTTTGTTCAGTGTCTTTTTTGGGGGGATAAATTTCAGTTTTAGCGTTGTAAGGTAATGGTCCGTTTCTATGTTTGCACCTTTTCGAACTTTTACATTCATAATTTCTTTCTGGTTATTGAAAGAGATGGCGACGTGATCAATCTGGAATTCTCCCAAGCTGTGGTTTGGTGATTTCCATGTTTTTTGTTTTCTGGGTAGGTGTCTAAAATTAGTTGACATTAATTTAAGGTTGAAACCCCTGCACAATTCTATTAGTCTCTCTCCATTTTTGTTGGTTCTTTTGTGTGCGGGGTATTCTCCTACTGTCTTTTTGTATTTTTTTTCATTTCCTATCTGCGCGTTGAAGTCGCCTAGTAGGATCTTAATATTTTTTCTTGGGATCTTTAAGAGTTCATGTTCCAGGGACTCCCAGTATTTCTCAAACTTTTCTGCGTTTCTTTTGTTGTCTTCGTTAATGGGAGCGTGACAGTTTATTAGGGTATATGTCTTATTTGCACATCGTAGTGTCATGATTGCGAGTCTTTCATTTGGTGAGTAGAAGTCCGTTATAGAATTGATTATCTTCCTGCTCACGACGAATCCATTTCCTAGGTGTGGTATACCCATTCGCATTGGGTTTAGGCCTTTTTTACCCTTGAAGATCCTATATCCTTCGGATTCCGTTATAATTTCGTCTGTGAATCTCGTTTCTTGGAGGGCTAGGATTCGGATCTCATATTCATCTAGTACTTTGATTAGTTGCCTTAGTTTTCCTGTTTTTAACAGTGAGTTTATATTCACTGTTCCAAAGAAGCATATTTTTTTTGTTTTGAGCTTCAAAGTTGGTGTTTCCTGTGGCTTTGGTTTGTTGCATGTTGTTTCGGGCTCTCCAGAATCCGATGGCCCGATTGCGCCGCCCTTTGCGACGGAGGATTTGTACTGTATCGACGGAGGATATGTGAGACAGTGGTTTGCCCACTCTGAAATATTCTTGTTGTTTCCCTTATACGCTCGTATGTGTTCTTCTAATCGTTCCTTCATTGCCCTGCCCGTGCTCCCTATGTATATCCCCTGACAATCTCTGCATTGCAAAACATAAAACCACCCCCATCCTATGTAAAAGTTTTCATAGACACTGATGATTTTTCAAAATTAAAGGAAGATAAAACTTTTCAACTTTACAAGAAAGCGAAAAATGAAATTCTGGATATGAAAAAGAAAGGTATCATCAGTAAGTATCAATATAAAGATATGGTAAAATGCATGACTAAAACTCCAGTTTTGGAACCAAAAATTAAGACACACAAAAAAGATTATCCAATTAGGCCTGTGATTAACTCTTTCGGTTCCCTATTACAAGAGTTAGGAAGATTCCTTAACACAATTTTAAAAGAGATGAAATTAGATGATCCTAACGTAATATTGAAAGACACGCAAGATGTAATTAATACCATCAAAGAATATAGGGACCTTAACAAAAAGAAAAAGATAAGATTGTACTCTCTTGACATCGATTCAATGTACACCAATATCCCGGTTAAAGATGCTTTGGGTGTTGTAGAATCAAAATTTACACATGAAATACAACAAAAATTTAAAATAGATAAAACTCATTTTATGAATTTATTAACTTTAATTTGTAGTATTAGTTATTTCAGGTATGATGAAGATCTATTCTTGCAGCAAAAAGGTTTTCCAATGGGTAGTCCCATTTCGGGAACTATTTGCAATTTGTATGTGAATT
>JAFIDM010004315.1:30891171-30915337 GCA_023159025.1 Thereuonema tuberculata | reverse complement strand
ATGTGAGTCTTGGCAACTTATTTTACATGAAATGTTTTGGGTGGGATACTACTTTACATTTTTTCATTATTTTTGCACTAGTGCTACATTGCCATATCATACTATATATAAAATATATATATATACAGTAAAACCTCGTTAAGTCGTCACTCAAGGGACCAAACATTTTTGACGATTTAAGCGGAGTTACGACTTAGGCGGAGTGGGAATTTTTGAAAAAAAACAAACAAAAAAACACTGAAATACAGTATTTTCATGAATTGATGTAGGATTCGGTGAGAAAAACAAGATTTTCAGAAATCAATACATGCAAATGAGTGGAAAGTAAAAAAAAACAAAACACTTTTTATAGTTACCACAATATAATCGTTTTAAAAGAAAGGCAATGTCTGTCTTTGAAACGTTCCAGCCAACCATTGCTGCCGCCAAAATCTTCAATGTTCAACTTCCATGGCTTTTTCTTTGAGAATCACGGCAGAAATCGGCACATTTTGCGATCTGGAATGTTTTAGCCATCGAACTAAAACCTCCTCGATCTCGTCAAACTTCGATTTCCTCATTCTCTTTCTTTTGTCTTTGCAGTCAGCTTCTTCAATTACTTGTTTCGATGAAAGAATATCGTTTAATGTAGTCCTGGGAATATGATGTTCTTTGGCAAAAGCTGTTTTCGAAACATTTGATTTTTCAAAAAGTGCAATTAAGTCTTTTTTTTTTTTTTTCTTTAAAACATAACGAGGTAAGTTTTCGTTTCCTGACATGTTACAAATGTAATCGAACCACGAAATTACAAGATAAAAAATAGCCGTTATAGCGGAGCTTACTCGCTATGAAATGAAATCACACTCAGTAGCGGTCAAGAAAAACATATACACTTGACAAGAGTCGCAGCGAGAAGTGTGTAATTTCCCAAGTGAATTTCCCACGTGAAAATTCCCCATAAAGGCTAGGCTTTCTTAGAGTGAAGGGGCGGGGCTGAAAAGATAGCAGGCAAAATGGAGAAGAAAGATGCTTTTCGCCATTTTTGAGGGTGACGAGTTATCCGGAGTAGAATTAAATTTGGTGACGAGTAAAAGAGGGTTATTTTACATTATTGTCTATGAGACCTTGTCGGGACCAAAGGAAAACGACGACTTAAATGGAGTGACGACTTATCCGGGTGACGACTTAACGAGGTTTAACTGTATATATATAACTTATATGATTAAGCTTGTAGACTTCTAAAAAAAATTGAAACAAAATATTTTTTTTTTAACTGCAAAACATGGAAAAAGGTACCTAAGTCACCTATAATCTGGAAAAAGATACTAATTCAAAATTTTTAATTATGTCTTTGTACATTTGCATACTGACCTAAAAATAAACAGATGACAGGCATGGGTCGGCTTCACAGTCGTTTCACACCACACCAATGGATTTTTAATTGCTGAGTCTAGTTTTGAATGTGGAAGGTTTTTTTGTGTTTTCTCAGTTTGGTATTTCTATGACTTAGTATCTTTTTCATATTTGCGATTCGATTAATTCTAGCATTAGTTTAGTATTTTTAATTCTTAATGCATACTTTTGTCTATATTAGTCTTATATACCGTTCTTTAAGAAGTTTTTAATCATCAAATTCATGCTATAGTAATAAAATCAATTATCTTTCTTACTACAGTAGACACTCGCTAATCCGGCACGTTCGGAACTTCGACAGTGCCGGATTACTGAGCGCCGTCTAAAAATAGCCGTTATTGCGAGGATAGCGGAAATACCGCTAAAATAGAGAGTCAAAAGGGCTATTAATAGATATCAGGCCTCTTTTTCGTGTTCTATTGTGATTTCTCTGATTTCGGTAGTGATGGAAAATCAACAACACTGAACGTTCACGGCAAAGCGACACTGTACCGCAGCACTGACAAGTGAGCACTAGACGACACAAAATGACGGACGAAGATTTGTCATCACTGCCGAGTACGCCCGACCTCAGCCGATTGCCTGCGAACTCTGCCGAACGCGCCCGGAAGGCTTATTCAGTGTAAAAAAAAACAAACCTTAGACCGATGCCGGATTATTGAATGTGCCGGATTATCGGATGCCGGATTAGCGGGGTTTTACTGTAATTATATTGCTTCCCTCGCTCCTCAAAGTTTACTAAAAAAGTTAGACTATTATGTAGTTTTAAGTTAAAAAAAACTAATAACCTTAATAATCATTATAAAAATTTTAAGCTCTTTGACATGATTCTTTTTCAACTAATCATAGGGACATTGGAACAATTTATTTAATTGTTCTTATTAGTTCTCAAAAGTCACTGGATTCAACACCTGCAGTTTGATCCTCCCAGGATAGGGATTGTAAAGGTATCCTAATAAAGCAAGGCAAGAAAAGCCTGCCTACTAATGACTTCTTTTATTTCTGCCAATGGAGTGCTTATAATGTTAGCTTCTATTTCTGAATATTTGTAAATATTTGTCTTACAGCAACAACCAGGCTTCTTCAAAGTTTTGGTTTATGTTGCAACTTATTGATTCAACAGGTCTTACTTGGATTCCAGGAGTAGGTTACGACTATTGAGAGAAATCTATCATAATGTGTAAATTATTATTTACCTTTTGAAACGTTTACATATTGTCCATATTCCATCTTTCTTTTCAGTCTTCATGTAATCATTAAAAAGCATGCTGTGAACTGTTGCAGCCAGGCCAAAAAGATCAATCTAAAACAAGAGAATACAATTTACTTAAGAAATACTCACATTAAGTTCAACTTATTATGTCCAAATAATTCTACATTGTGCTACTCCAGCAAATCGTAAAATATTCACACATTTACTTGAAATAAAAAAGTTACTCACACATATTATATATGTGTGTGTGTTTAGCCTTTTATTTCAAACTACACATAGTTAATACAAAGCCTTTACATTTATGTTCAAAACATTACCAAACAAATTAATAATAGTTTTGATATTGGAACGTTGCTTCAACAGCCCATTATTCAAACTAACATAGTGATGTAATCAAGATACACTAAAAACTTGTTTATCCAAAAAGATCTTTAGCATATTTTAAAAATAAAGTAAAAAAATTTTTCCGGCACAGAATCAATATTTAATAGCATAGAAAAGAGATTATGTAACCAATAACTAACTATAATTATTGAATAATATGTACAGTGCATGTTTTGTTAATACGATATATCCGGATTATCCCAAATTACGCCAATTTGATTGGACCGCAACAAACTAGTTTTTAGTGTAGATACATTTGTTTGAAGCATCAGAAAGATTAAATAATGCTGTTACATGATATTCATTGTAAGTAGGTTCAGCTTTTAGACTGGAAACACTCCTTATGTCCTCATTTGATTATGAAACTTTCACCTAGCTTTACATTACACATCTTAACCAAAAGTATCACAGAAATTGTTAATAGTCAGCAATATTTAATACAGCAGTACTATAATTTCATAAATTAAAAAAAAAAATCCTACACAGCAGTTTTGACTGAAGCTATCTACAGTACAATGTTAATGAAAAATAGAAATATGAAGACAAAAGTAGTTATACTATAGGAAACTGAGTAAGGATTGCTCTTAGGAATATATATATATATATATATTTTTACTGTTTTTAAATGCTTATTAGTCTAAATGTTGTCGTAGCTTGACTGGAATGCTTGACTAATTGACATTCAGACACACAAGAACACTTAAATGACTTAAAATACAACTTCGTGAATATTGTTGTAATATTTTGGAGTAACAACAAGAACAATTGTTATTGTGCTGTTCATTTTACCCATCCCCACTATCTTGTTAGCTACTCCTGCCTAAAACTTATTATTTTCCTATTCAGCAACAAGTCTACAGTACATACAAACACTTGTAAGCTGTAACAGTTGGTCTTATAAGTGGTTTTAGAAATTTTCATATTTGATTGTGCTCTGCAAAGAACACACTGTTCTTTTCAGACATTAAAACTGAATTAGCATCCGTCTATTTTACTGCCTCCATTTTACCCAAAAGATTTAAATCTTGCGAATTTCTACTTCCTCGAACCTTCATACTCTGTTCATAATCCTCTTATCCATTTGACTAATAGATTGCTTGACATTGTATGCTTATATTATTCACACATTTGAATTTCATGAAGTTTTGTAGTTTTCAATTACTCCATCAACGTATTCAAAATACTTTTATGCTAGGATACCTTGTTTTATAGTTTTGCAAGACAATTATGCTTATAATCTGCTTTGCAATTTTTATGTGATTAGATTTACTGCATTAATTAAAAGTATTCTATTTTTGTCTTATTACAAAATTCAGTTCAATATATAGGCATTTTTCGATTAATTATACCTAGTATATCATGAATTAAGTATATAGATAGGGTGACCAGATTTTTACATTGGCAAAGCGGGACACCATTGACCCGGGGGGACCGGAAAGAAAAAAAAAACAACGGAATCTCCAGTTCGACAACCAAAAAAAAAAAAAAAAAACAACGGAGCCTCCAGGTTCAACAACCAAATAAAAAAAAAAAAAAACACGGAATCTCCAGGTTCAACAACCAAAAAAAAAACAAAACAACGGAGTCTCCAGGTTCAACAACCAAAAAAAAAATCGGGACTTTTTTAAAATGCTGCGGGACGCGGGACGAATTGTTAAAAATCGGGACTGTCCCGCCAAAATCGGGACGTCTGGTCACCCTAATATAGAGTGTGTTGCCATTAACTTTTGTTATGAAGTCAGCTCAAATATCTTATGTAATAAGTTACAGAAAGTTGAAATTTATTTTAAGAATTAATTCATTTTTCTTTCTTTTTAAAATGTTAGTTTTGAAAAAGTAAACGTGTACTTGCCTGATATGTCCATGGCTTATTTTCTTTCATTTCCGTGCATTTGATGCCATCAGTTTCATGTGTTGTGAAAACTGTACCATCATCAAATAATGACATGTCAATGCTACGCCCAAAATTTATCACCCGCAGACTTACGACTTCTTTAGGGAACATGTCTTCTACATCAGTATAACGAACATTTAAAGATGGTTTGCTGTAAAAATAACATTTAAAATTAACGATTTTTAAGAAATGAAAATAAATGTCAATTAGCATCTAAACAATCATTCATTCAACCCAATCTTGAATCATATTAAAGTGCTCGCGCTGAGAGTTGAAACTCCCAGAATGCAAAGCAGATTGTAGATTGTCCTTACCTGGCCAACATTCCGCTAACATTCAAATAGAAGAGGTCGCTTCTCTTCTATTTGAATTTTAGCGAACGACCAGGAAAGGACAATCTATAATCTGCTTTGCATTCTAGGAGTTTCAACTCTCAGCGCTAGCACTGTAATAAGGTAAAAATATGAGAATTAAAAAACTCGAAAGGTTTATTCTTAACTTTAATTTATGACAGATGCCAAAATTTTAATTGAAATTACTGAAATTAATTTCTTTGACTTTCTGTATTGCAACATCTTCTGATATTAGCAGTCAAACATACAGCAGGATCTCTATTCAAAGTTATTCTGATGTTCTATTAGAAGGTATGGGAATTTAGATGTGCAATTACGTATACTGCAGCCTTCTTTGCAGATGAATGACTTAATAATAAAAGTAGTTAATTCAAACAGTTTGAAAGGATTTAAATTAACACCATAGAAAGAAAAAAAAAGTGTTAATTACATATATTAGTATTCTTAGAAAAGAATATGGAATGACAATTTAGTTTTAGTAAAATCTAAATTTAATAAAAAAAGGAAACATTACCCTTCTCGAATCATTATATTATCAGGCTTGAAGTCTCCATGAATGATTTTACATGAATGCATCTGTTCTAGAACATGCAGCAATTCAATTGTGAAATACATTACCAAGACCTCCGGCATTGACTGGTTTTGTTTCTTGTACAGGTTTACCATATTCTGAAAATTAATAAATAAGCAATATATTTAATTCCAACACTAATCTTATTTGGAATTATCAACCAAATGTCATGAAGTGAAGCAAATGTTACTCAAGTAGTCATACTTCTGAATGTAAATAATAGAAGTTGGGAAAAATGATCCATTAAAAAGATTTATATCTATAAACTTAGCTTGATTCTAAAAACAATGACAAAATATTTCAGATGTAGCAAGATATAAGGAGTTATATGAAACTAGCAGCAAAGCCTGTCGGACGACAGGCATAAAAAAAATCTGAAAACTCATTTTATTATCAACTATCAAATATAAAGTAAATGCAATCTAAATACTGTGCTAACTTATGAACGAAGCTTCTACGGCAAAAATGGTTTTGAGTTTCGAAATCAGCGTAAACAACTGAGTAAATATGCCAAATTTCATTAAAATGGATGCAGTGGTAACAAAATTATTTGGTTTCGAACGTATGTTTTGTTAGAATTTCAGTTGTCGAGGTCAGTTCCCAAGAATAAAATTTCATGGAAACAACATGGAATGACACAATGAACTAATATTTTCATCCAATTTCAGTACTTTTGATTCAATGGTACCATTGAGAACCGTTGGATCTATCTTAATAGCTTAATTATATCGAGTTACAGACAGACAGACGAACTTAACCAATTTATATGTATATATATATATATATATATTTGTTTCGATTGATGTTTATTTTTAAATTTAAATTATTTTTTTTTTTTAATGTTCATCAGATCTATTTAGGTGTATTTCTTACCTGTACACCTGTAATATAGGTTCTGAGAGTTTAATCTAAAGGATCATTTTCCACCCAAAAAGAAAAACGAAATACCAACCATATCTAATGTTTAATTTATTTAAAGAATAATTATTATTTTTGACTCATAACGCCGAAAGGCATTTAAAACTCACCTTTGTATAATCTAAATACTGCGCTAACTTGTGAACGAAGCTTCTACGGCTTTGAGTTTTTGAGTTTCAAAATCAAAATGGTTTTGAGTTTCAAAATCAGCGTAAAAAACTGAGTAAGTATACCAAATTTCATTAAAATCGGTGCAATGGTAACAAAATTATTTGGTTTTGAACGTATGTTTTGTTAGAATTTCAGGTAAAATTTCATGGAACCAACATGGAATGACAAAATGAACTAATATTTCATCCAATTTGAATACCCTTGATTCAATGGTACCATTGAGAACCTTGGATCTATCTTAATAGCTTAATTATATCGAGTTATAGACAGCCAGACGAAATTAGCAAATTATCTAAGTTGATTGGTTGTTTGTTAAATGGAGTTGTATAGAGAATTATGGTAGTCTCACGATTGGAATTTCAGAAGAAATAGTATAGACAGGTGTGAGTTAATATGTGATGTAAGTCGTTGTAATGAAATAATTAACAGAACAGTATGGCTCTACAAGGTGATGATAGCATAGATTTGAAGATATACTTAGTAAATTCACTATTTCTGCTTCTTTTATATCAAAAAACCTATTCCTATGATAGGACAGTTTTTATAAGATAAACCATCACAACTACGAACCAATTTTAACTCTTTCATAAAGCCTCGACTACATCTTTAAAAATACATAAACTAATAAAGCGAGGTGAACCCTAAAACCCTATATTACTGGAACTAAGGTTCTAGAAATGGTTCTGGTTAATGATGATCAGATAGATTAGATTTATGTATAATTTGATTGTCTGCTTTATATACTAGGTGGCCATAATTAAAGAGCAGGTGTTGAGAGCCCAATTATCAAAAAAACCTGTTGGGCCAAACTCCACCAAATTTGGTGTGAACACTATTTACATCTTGGGGATTTTGATTTCTAAAGAAAGAAAAAAGAAAATAGTTGAAAATCTTGCCACCAGGGGAACAAATGGCACTGGAAGCTCGGAAATATGGACATTACAGTAAACTGATGTCACAGATTGAAGAATATAGAAAGATGAAAACGAATAGCATGTGTTAGATCCAACTGATGAGCTGTGGTTGTGCAGTGGTGCTTTGATGTTAAGCCTTTGCTATGCTAAATTTCAGTGACTGTGCTTTGCTGGTGAAACTTTACTGCCAAAAAACAACATTGCTTCTGTCGCACTTTTGGAATAGCAGAGGTTGAAGAATTTAAGGAAAGACCCAATAACAACCACAAATTTGTGAAAAATAATTTTGTGATTTGAAAATACGGGATTGTTACAAGTGCTGCCAGGACGAGATTCAAACCGACAACTTGAAACGGCTGCAACTGCTGCACTGTAACCAAACAATGTAAGGGCAATATCCAGGTAATTTGATAAGCCGTACGCAACGGTGTAGGAAATTATGCGTAAATTGCTGAAGTTTTCCAGTACAAGATCAGCCACAAAAACTGCTTCAGGGAGATGTTCGTTTGAACTTTTCTCTGATGTTCCTATCTCGAATAGAAGTTGAGGATGCATGGCCTTGGAAAATCCTTTGTAATGATGAGGCTCATTTTTATGTTAATGGAACTGTAAACACACAACTGCCAGAATTGGGCATTGAAGAATCCTCACGTGTATCAACATATTCTTTTGCACATTTCAAAGAAGACAGAATAATTAGTCTAGCATTTCCTAAGAGTTGGCCAGCCCATTCGCCTGATGTTGCTCTGACTTTTGGTTATGGGGATACGTTATGGGGTACGAAAGAGGCGTGGATAACTTAGTAACATTAAAAGATTGAATAACGCTGTATGTGAGGTAAAACACTGGAGATCTGTTGCTTTCTGCTGTAGGAAATGCTGTTCACAGAATGCAGTTATTGGAAGTTGCAAGGAAAACATACTGAATCACATCTGTCAATGATGCCAAATAAAACTTACTCTTCATAACCACACGTTATCCTTTAAAACTCTTTAATCGTGATATTTCGCAATCTTTTATCAAGATTGCTTCGTCGGACGTTAGGTATAAGTTTCAAAAACTTATTCCCTAAGATACAGAATTCATAACAATGATAGAATTTACAATGGTATAGCATTTGTAAAAAACAAGGGTAATACATTAATAATGCTACATTATTATCAAGATACAATATAATGGGAACATAACATTCTTGTCTAAAGTACAAGGGGAAGGTATTACATCATTATCATTCTTTAGACAAGAATGTTATGTTCCCATTATATTGTATCTTGATAATAATGTAGCATTATTGATGTATTACCCTTGTTTTTTACAAATGCTATACCATTGTAAATTCTATCATTGTTATGACTTCTGTATCTTAGGGAATAAGTTTTTGAAACTTATACCTAACGTCCGACGAAGCAATCTTGATAAAAGATTGCGAAATATCACGATTAAAGAGTTTTAAAGGATAACGTGTGGTTATGAAGAATTTTTATAATATTCAGTGAAATTCAGTTTTTAAAAAAAACTTACTCTATTTATTACACCCAATTTTCTATATAAATATAGCTTCCAGCACCATTTTTTTCCCCCCGGTGACGAAATTTTGAACTATTTTTTTTCTTTCTTTAGAAAATCAAAACCCCATGGTCTTAATAGTGTTCACACCAAATTTGGTGAAGTTTGGTTCTATAGGTTTGTGATAATTGGGCTCTAAACACATCCTCTTTATTTATGATACCCCGTATTTAGTTAGACAAATCTTCTCTATCTCTGCAGTATTCAACTCAATTTGAGAATTCCTCCATGTTAACAAGAGGTAAATTATTTTGTATACAGTTTCTAAGAAGTCAGTGAATAGCATTCTGTTGCCGTAAACATTAAATTAATTCAAAACCTTTATTATCTAAGTAGCATCATTGCAAAACAAAAAATGATGTTTTATCATAAAGCAGAGGCTATTATTGAACAATTCAATAAATTCCAATAATCAGTAATAAAGAAGGAGAATTAAAATTGTTTCTTACCGAAAGTGTTCCATATTTCATAAATTCACAAGCTAGTATGCTGCCATTACTGTAAATGCAAGCAGGACTAAACTGCACAACTGCGGAAGTCTAAAATGGAAATAAAATAATTCTTTTTTTATTAGTTTATTTATTTATGGGTTAAACCTCAGTATTCGGCTCCCCTGTCTGTTTTAGGACTATATTCAAGATGCCGGACAGGTTTGAAAGGTTGAAAATTGTTAGGAAATTTACCAATATATACATCCTGCAGCTGAGCAGACCTAATCTTACCTAACCTACAGCTAATTGTAGTAAACGATTCGGTCCTACAAACCTTATTAGCATGAAAGTTGTTTTGAAGGCCGTACGAGGGTGGTGTATCACTCCGCGCGATGACTTACGAGGGGAGCCGGATACTGAGGTTTAACCTATTTAAGTATATATGTATGTATGTATATATATATAATCCAACACAAAACTTGAAGCTGGTGGTCTTCAAATATCAAATCACATATCACTGTCTGGCTTATATATATATATATATATATATATCATTTCAGAACAAGTAAAAGAAAATTCAATGTTAAAAAGAAAAGAACAAAATGGATTTCAGTTAAATTCATTTGTTAAGTCAATATCTCATTTTGGGATTGTTAAAATCTGATTCACTGAAAGATGCAATCAGTTCTATTAAAATCACCTTTTGAAATTCGGAAGGAGAGTATTTTCTCATCTGAAATGTTACTTTCGTCCAACATATACAACATCTGCTAGATGATATCCTTTTTGTTACATTATACTTGAACACCAAAATATGAATAGATGAATTCCTTTTATTTTGCACAATGGAGACAACGGGTTCCATTCTGAAAATCTCGCTTAGCGAGCAGCTTACAATGTGAATGACATGTCATATTTTAAAGTTTCAATATGTACACTATTTCTTTACCTTATTTTTTCTGATTGCAAATTACCAACTTTTCAAGGTTTTCTGTTGTCATACTTCGTGCTTTACCAATGATATTTTTGAATGCTGTAAACGATCGTTCAACATCACATGAGGTTATTGGACAAAATTTTAGGGCACAAATTTGTGAGTTTGTAAATTTGTTCAAGCAATCCACTTTTTCTGTACTTTGAGCACAGTGCTGTCCCAGAGGTTTTGGATAGCACCGTGTCTAGTTTCATCTTGACAGCCTCACCAGTGGCCCTTGTGCCTGGGAAATGTGTTCGGGATTCTACTACTTTTATTGATTCATAGAATCGCATTCCTGGGGTCTCTAGGTTCTTAATGAACTCAGGAAGTTTTCCAAAATATCGAAATCGCAGAACACTTGTGTTCCGTCTGTCCTGTATTCTTTATTTCGTATCCATTACTTCAAGGCACTCTGCTTCGACAATTTTACAGAAGGCATCACAAACGCACTCTCACAAAATACAACAAAATCAATTGACACTAGCACCACTGCTGCTGTGGCGTTTACTGAGAATATGACGAATAAGCAACAAAAAAAAACAAAGCAGGTAGGGATGGTATAGTGTGTCCACCAGCAGATGAGACTTGGCCACGCCTACGTCACGTGGTACGGAACGGCCCTATAAATCCATTTAAGGGGTAGATGTTTTTTTCTATTTTCAGTGCAAATCGTTTCTTGTTTATAACAGAGGAACTGATGATATGAAATACGACTTATATATAATAATAACTATGTTAAATTTTTAACCGTAACGATATAGAAAACTGATTTGTTGTTTAAAAACTGTTATATTTATATTGTTTCTTATTTATTTAAATTATGAAAAATCATAATTGTATAAAATTATATTAATTTAATGTAAGTAACAAATATATACAAAAGCAAAAGAATGGGTTAACGTGCTGACAAATTTCACTAAAAATGTCTGTTAAGCCCAGCACAGAATAAACAAAACAATTGCCTTTTCCGATTCATTTTACAAGGTGGATTAGGGAGCAGCTGTTTCACCCTTCTACGGGATCATCAGCCCTAACCGGCCACCCTCGATAAAATGAATCAGAAAGGCGTAGCCTATGGTGAAGTCAACAGCCAACCTGGCTGTGACCTCCCAAAGGCGAAAAGGCAATAAACAAAATTTCCAAAAAGCCGAGAGGCAGATTTTTGTTTATTGCCTTTTCGCCTTTGGGAGGTCTGAGTACATGTCCGTCGTCCAGCAGCAGCAATAAACTGTCCCCGCAGCTCATTCGCATTGCTTCACCGTTTCCTTCATACTATTAGCATCAAGTAGTGATCATCTCTTGAAGTGGTAGCACTTGGGCGATCCTGTCCTGCTTCTTCGTACTGTGCCAGTCTTTTTGAAGCAATTTTAGAGTCTGCTAATCATACTTTGGGAGGTTCCCACAGTTGCTGCCTCTGTCATCTGTGTTTGGTCAGCTTCAAGACGCCCTATGATTCTCCATGCTTCAGTTTCGGGTAAATCACATTGCAGGGGCATTTTCAGGTGACACTCAACGATTCTCCCACTTGTTGTTGATCGAGGAAAATGGAGATAATCCAGCAGCGCCAGGCTCTTTAAATAGGGTTGTGGGCAAACATGCAAATTAACGTATTGCATCACATTTGCATCATAATTCAGGCAACTTCCATTTTCGTGTCATTTGTTTCTCTAACGATATTCTTTAATAAATAAACTCAAATGTCTCTTAGTATTTTTTGGGGGGTATTATATTCATTTTGCAATATCCCCATAATTTTGTGAGCAATGTACCTCACACTGGAACTGATGAAAGTTGGAAATAAGATATAAATCTATATTACTAAAATCTTTTATTTCTCTTTCTATCTGGTGCAATTTCCTTGTGAGAATGTTAAATGGAAATAATTTTTACAATGAAACGACCGCGACGGGAGTCAAACCTGCAACCTTCTGATCCGAAGTCAGACTATGTCTTATCCATTAGGCCACGGAGACTACAACTCACTTAATATTGTTTTATGACTTATGTTTCCTTCCCCATCAATAATGAATGTATTCAACCTTTTTTTTTTTTTTTTTTAATCTCAAGATTGTTTATTTATTTCCGATCCGTCTATTTATTTGTAATTCGAAAATGACAATTAGAACTATAATTGCCGAAGCGTTGAAATATTTTAAATATTTCTTACTTAACAAAATTCTATGTGGTATTGAAAAACAAGCGCATGTACACGGGGGATGGCCTAGTTTTATATTAAAACTAGCTGTACCCGGCATGCGTTGCAAAGCCACTCAAAGACAGAAAGGGCTCGTGAGAAGGGGCCGTAAATATAAGGTCCCAGTGTCGATCGGGGGTGGGACACTTAGGCCCTTTGTCGCCATCCCCCCACCCAAGTGTTGTGTCCCTGCCCCCGTAGGAGAGTGAAGTTTTCCCTTTTTGCAATTGACTTGGGGGGGGGGCCCGAGAAAGGGCCCTAAATATAAGGTCCCGATGTCGATCGGGGGTGGGACACTTAGGCCCTTGTGTCGCATCCCCCCACCCAAATGTGGTGTCCCTGCCTCCTATAGGAAAGCGAATTTTTCCTTATTTGCAATTGACTTGGGGGGCCCGAGAAGGGGCCCTAAATATAAGGTCCCGGTGTCTGTCGGGGGTGGGACACTTCAGCCTTTGTGTTGGCTTCTTCCCACCCAAGTGTGGTGTCCCTGCCCCAAATAGGAGAGCGAATTTTTCCCTTTTTTGCAATTGACTTGGGGGGCCCGAGAAGGGGCCCTAAATATAAGGTCCCGGTGTCCATTGGGGGTGGGACACTTATTCCCATGTTTCGCCATCCCCCCATCGGAGAGCGAATTTTTCCTTATTTTCAATTGACTTGGGGGCCCGAGAAGGGGCCCTAAATATAAGGTCCCGGTGTCCATTGGGGGTGGGACACTTACGCCCATGTTTCGCCATCCCCCCATCCAGGTGGGGTGTCCCTGCCCCCCATAGGAGAGCGAATTTTTCCTTATTTTCAATTGACTTGGGGGCCCGAGAAGGGGCCCCAAATATAAGGTCCCGGTGTCGGTCGGGGTGGGACACTTCAGCCTTTATGTTGGCTTCCTCCCACCCAAGTATGGTGTCCCTGCCCCCCATAGGAGAGCGAATTTTTCACTTTATACAATATTTGTGTAGTTCTTATTTTCACCACCAGGTGGATATTGGATTTTTCAGGGCTTTTACCCCTTTTCAATCCCCTTTTTGGGTCCGGGTTCTAAGGTAGCCTATCTTTTGCGCAGGGTCCTAAAGAGTAATTCTGCAAAGTTTGGTCCAGATAGGTCAAAGGGCCTAAGAGTGTATAAAGGACAGACAAAGAAATAAAGAAAGATACATTCATTTTTATATATATAGATATAGATAAAATAATGATTTATTTAATCATTAGAGATGGTAGCCTCTAACATTATGATTCAAGTGCCTTTTGCCATGTTAAATTTTGGCAGTCGATATCTCGAGCAAGTTGAATCTTTTGAATGAAATTTTGCAGACTAGTTCAAAACGTAATAATTTACAACTGTATCAAGAAATAATTAAAATTCGTTTTGGACTAGCCGAATTTTAATTCGGACTAGCCAAAAGGAAAATCTGGACTTTAGAAATTTCGTCACTGTTCACATCTCATTCTTGTTCTTCCTGTTTTACTTGGCCAGACCTAGAGCCAAAACTATAACACCTACAATTGAGTAGTGCCATTTCAAAACTCGCCTTCTCCATTTTTGAAAATTTTTAAGGAGCAACAAAAAACTGATAATTTTAAAATTGTTAATATTATTTTGACAATTTTTTTATCTTATTATAACCAGAGAGCCTGCTTATTGAGAAAGGTTATAGGCTATATAACATTACGCTACGATCATTAGGAGCGGAGCAGTAAACATAAAAATCAACAAATCTGGCAATCAGAGATTCAAAAAACAGGTCCAACACACTATTAATAGGGGGAAAGGGAAGGAAGCATGAGTCAAAAAACAATATAAAATAAGTTACAATTATAATTATATATAATAGCAAGGACATGGTATGATATAGCGAAATTAACATATTAAAATAGTCATTAAAAATTTAATTAAGTAATTAAAAATATTTAAATAAAGGTTTAAATTCAACGCCGAACGGCTCAGTCATGTGGTTGGCCCTTAAGCAACAGTTCTGCTTCAACGAACTAATTTTTGTGGATGTGTTTGGTTAATTTCATTGAATAATTCTATACGTTTCCTATATAATAGGTACTAACCGTAATAGGTAAGCGTACGTTTGACATAATATATAAAAATTTATATATTTTTAATGTTTATCAGACCTATTTAGGTGTACTTATTAGCTGTACACCTGTGATATAGGTTCTGAGAGTTTAATCAAAAGGACAATTTTCTACCCAAAAAGAAAAACAAACAAACAAAATAAATAAAAAGAAATATAAATAATAACTAAGGATTATGTAATTAATTTTATATTTTTATCGATTATATCAATAATTAATTATTTTTTTTATGTCTCCAATTTTTTGACTATTGTAATTATCCCACTTAATTTGATGAAACAGTTTGAATATAATATTACCATTTAGACGGTACCCAAAATTGTTTTTTATTTCTTATCATTTATTGAAATGAGCCAATTATTTCTATTTATATTATTTTTATTATAATTTTTTTCATTTTTATAAATAGGTACTAAGCGTATTAGATAAGTGTACGTTTGACTTAATATATATAAATTTTAGTTTTTAGTTAAGTTTAATAAAATCAATTTGGAGGTAATTTTTTTTTTAATAGGTTGCAACGATCGTGTTATGAATAGGTAACAATATATTATAGATAAGGAGAAAAAACTAAAAATATCGTCTACAATGAATAAATAATAAAATAGATAATGAGGTTTTCTTACAAATACGATATATTTTAAATTATTTAATGAAAATTTACAGTAATTACTGTAAATTTTCATTAAATAATTTAAAATATATCATATTTGTAAGAAAACCTCATTATCTATTTTATTATTTCTTAGTATATAGCCATCAAACTGAAGACACTTTCTGTCAAGTCGGTTTATTTTTTAGTGATTGGTCCTTTTATGTTTCCACATAATTTGCAGATGGTATTTATAGTTAATGCGATGCACTTAGTTATGTACTCATAATGTGTATGAAACAGATATTTAATTTAACGCGGGTGAAACCGCGGGGCACCGCTAGTTGTTAATAAAGTGGGAAACAGGATACTTATTATTATTTGTCAACAAATTCGATTCTTAACATATTGGAAAAATTGCAAAGAACATTTTATTTCATGTAAAAAAAAAAAAAAAAAAATATTTTTAGGATCTTATTCTTTAAATTTTAATTATACAAGAATTTACTATTTTGGCATAATTATAGAATAGCTTGAGCTGAAATATAATTTCAACATCAAATGAAAATTTCATTGAAATTATTGATTCCTAAGTTTAATGAAAGCACTGCCAGTAAATTTATAAATAATTTTATTAAAAATATGCTTATTTGTACATTTCATTGAAGTTTAAATATATATTATAACTTAATATAATATTGTAATTTTAAAGTTATTAGAATATTCCTGAATTTCTGTGTATAAATACTTTTTATTACGTAATTCATATATGATGTCAAATTATTAAGAAATACATAATTTCTTATTTTTATATAAACAAACTTAATCTTTAATTAGTTTTAATTAAAACTTGACTTAAGTCAGCTTAATTATTCATTTCAATCTCCTGAAATTTTATTTGAATGAAGTAAGAAAAAAATACTTAAATTTCAGTGATTGTCATTACATTAAAATTAAATTAACAGTATGTAAATATTTTAGTAGTATAAAAATTGAACGATTCATGTTATTAAGTAAATAAATAAACGTTTTTAAAAATACGAAACAAGATATTAATTTCTTTTCGTTTATTACTCATAGAACTTTTTTAAAGATGTTGACAATTGATAAAGAATTAATTTTTTTATTATTATTATAACGATATAAAAAACTGTAAAAAGTATTTAAAATTTTGTTAAACTTTTATACTCGAATAATTTTGTATCTACTTAGAAATGTAATATATATATATATATTTATTTTTTTGCATGATTCGAAATGAAAGAATTGCTTGAGCTATTCTTGAGCATGGTCTTGAGTCACGTCGTCCGGTGGCTTGAGTCATATATTCAAAGTGCTGAGCCGAAAGCGGCTTTGTGAATCGCGTTTCTGTGCAGCGAGAGCGATTTGACATCATGCGCTGTCTTGACGTCATTTTGCGTAGTAAGTCAACTCAACTGTGTCGTTCAGAATTGAGACTGAGTGAAAAGAGGGTAATTAGGTCACAAAAAAGCAAAAGTTCTAAGCTGAGCATGTTTTCACAATGGGGTCCAATGAAGCCAATTTTCTGTATCTGTTAATCAATACATTAATATGTTATGTTTATTTCAGGATATTTCTCAAATCAAAATTTATAAAAAGGTTTCAGGCATAATCAATACATTAGTGTTTTGCTGCATGATAATTTAGAGAAACAGATAATTCCATTCATTTTGAGAGCATGAAATTATGTTGTAACTTACTTTATTGAGTATATCGAGTAACAAAAGAATCAGGAACAAGTAAAATTAAAAAGAAGCTTAGGAAAAAAATAAATTATCAAAAGTACTTCATAATATGAACTTGCTCCTTTTAATTATAATATTATTAAGTTATAAAAAAATAGTTTATAGTTAATTTTTTGATTATGAAGGTAGTAAAAATAACTGTAATTATACTCACTATCTCTGTTCTAAATTTTGCTAGTTCTAGACGTTCATGCAGTTCAGTTGTGATATAATATTCCCATGGACAAGGAGGTTGCTGAACCTAATATAAAGTTTATACAAATAAGAAAGTAAATAAAAATTAAAAAGTATTCTTAGACAAATTAAAACCAGCATAAATATTCAACACCTTTTGGAGGATTATTTTTCTTACTTTGAATATCTTTGATACATCAGGTCCACTATAATTTAACTTTGTAGTTCTGTATATCCTTGTAAAAGCTCCCTTTACTAGGATAAGCTTTTGTATCCTATATTCTTCACTGCCTATAGAAAAAAGTATTTAATAATGTAAAAAATAATGCCTGTGGTTGCTTAAATTTAAGGTAAATTCAGGAAAAAACAAAAATTTTGTCAAACATATTTAACTTAAGTTCTTCTAATTACTCCTACGGGTTCATGATTTTCAATATGGGAATTGAGAATACCAAGACAATCAAGTTATCCAGTGCCTAAAAGTATAAAGAAACACTAACTCCAGGAGATATACAGTGGAGCACCGTTTATACATTTTTCAAGGGACTGAGAAAAAAAAACGTATAAATGAAAAAACGTATAAACGAAATTTATAAAAGTTACGAACAATTTCGTAATAACCAACAATAAAAAGTCAGAGGTAAATTAAAATATTATATGAAAATGAAATATATAAGAGGTATGTAATACAAAACCTTTTATTCCGGATTTAATATACAACTAATAGTACTATTCATATTCATTCAGCATTTACAAAATATTTTGTTATTTTAGGTTGTAGGGCTTTTTTGGAATGCACAGAAAAAAGTTCATTATGCACAGTTAAAAGTGCCATCTTAACTTTATCATTTAAATCACTGCTAATGAGGTATTTTTGCATGGTGTTAAAACCCGCCAAAGCTTATTGAAAACTTGGCAGAGGTTTTTCAGTGCAATTTTCTAAGACTGCGTGCCTTTTCTAAGACTGGACAATCGGCAGGTGGGAATCTGAGGTTGAAATGCGCATTTTCTCTCTTCTTGAGGTCTTGAAAAAAACGTATAAATGAAATTTGCGATTTCAGGAAAACGTATAAATGAAATTATTTAACGTTAATATGCATTAGATTTTGCCGGGACCATTCAAAAAAACGTATAAATGATAAAAACGTATAAACGAGAAACGTATAAACGGTGCTCCACTGTACTTAAGGTTTAGTAATCCACAGCCTGCAAACTTAGTCTTTTTAAAAATCCCAATGGACACTTCAATTTATTAAGATGAACTAGATATGGAAAAGTGAGTTTTAAGAATTTATTGGAATATTTCAAAAATCTTGTAAAGCTTGTCTTGTTCACCTATAAGGCAATAAGAAAGCAGGACAGTGGCGGCTATTCAGGGGAAGTAGGTGAAGTGGCACTTCACCAATTATTTGTAGTAAAATATTATTTATTTATAATATAACAATTATTATAAGGAAAAATTTATTTTCCTTATCACGTATGTTGGTTTTAATAGAAATGTATTTTTGTATTTTGTAAGTCCCGCGCCGTCGAGTTCTGGCACCGAGCGCGGTGCGATTCTGACCGACCAAGTGAAGTAGACTTCATTTCAAGTTTCTCAACCTCAGGGGCGGAGCTTTTTCTTTTTTTTCTTTAGCTTAAATCGACAACCGAGGCGATGGTTGCTATGACAACCGTGAGGTCACCCGCTGTAGAGTGCTGTACGCTGCTGTATGGGTGAAGTTGAAGTAACAGAGAACGATGTTCTCTTCTCCAGTGGCTTGTTTCGTAGTGCTAAGCTGTTTTAAATATGAATCCTGTTTATAATATAGTATGTGTTTTATTAGAAACATCATTTTCACGTTGGAAAGATGAAGATAAGAAGGAAGTTATTATAATATTTTTTATTGTAATATATTTATAATATATATATATATATAATTGCCGGACAGCTTAGTTAAAAAAATTTTATTTCATTTAAATAAATCCAAGCTAAAATATTTAATGCAAAATTATGACTTTAGAAACATTAAAAATACACATTTACTTCATCTAATCATGGATATTATCAAATTTCGTCTAAAATTAAATAAAGTAAATTTTAATACAAATGTTAATAAAAATAAAGAACTAATATTATTTCATTATTCATCTACAATTTTTGATAACATTAATATTAGTAGAATACTTAATTCTTTTATTAGATCCAAATTTCCTTTGAATATATACTTAATGCCTATTTTTAAATATAATATACCAATTCGCAAATACATATGTAACTATAATACCAATATTAGTTTTAATCTAAATTTTAATTGTAATTGTAAACTATATGATGACGAATACAGATGGAATTCACATATCGTCACAGGTAATTTAAATTTTATAGACAATATTAAATTAAAAAATTTTTTAAATTTAGGTATAAATTATAGACTTCGTAATTACAAAACACACAAACAATTACTTAATATATTTACAAAAGACATAAACAATTTTATACTAAAAATCAGTTATAAATATAACTTATATTATCAAAATTTTATAGAATGGAAACAAAATCTTATATCCAAAATCAATAACATTCAACATCATTCATATGACAGGGTTACCAATGCTATAGATTATAAATTTAAATTACACAAAATCAAAAAAACTATATCAACATATCAAGATAAGTATATTTTCACAACTATAGACAAGGCACACAACAATTTAGCTATCATTTGAAAACAATTTTATTTTTACAAAATTAAAGAATTATTAAATGATCAAACGGTTTTTTTAAAAATTACTAAAACTAAAGAATTTATTTTAAACAATTTAGATAAAAGTTTTTCTAAATTTCAATCACAATTTAAAACACTTAAATATAAGAAAATTAATATCAATAAAAATCTAAATTATTTATTTTTAAATCCAAAAATTCACAAAACAGGTAAATTTAGAATGATATGCAGCACAACTAATTCCATATTAAAGCAATCAAATATTATTTTGCAAATTTTTCTTAATAAATTACATGAAATTATTAAAAGTAAAATTAATCCGGATTTTTATTGGCTCATTAATAACCATGATGATATTATTAATTATGTGAATAATAACAAAATTTTTAATATAATTACAGTAGACTTTGAAAATTTATTTACAAATATACCATTGGATTCATTATTACAGCAAATAAAATTTTTAATTTCAGAATTTAATATTACTAATCTATTTAAAATTCCTATTAAAACATTTATTAATTTTCTTCAATTTAATTTATACAATAATTATATTGAATTTAATAATGAAATATATTCCCAAATTAAAGGTATTGGAATGGGAGTAAACTACAGTAGCATTCTTGCTAACTTATTTCTATTGGCCTTTGAATATCAATTTTTTATTGAATTCCCTTTCCAATTTAAAATTTTTAGATATATAGACGATTTAATTATTTTTAATACTAAATTTAATATTAATTATATAGAAGAAAAAATTTATAACAACATTATTAACTTACAGCAAACCAATATTCATGCTGAATTTGTGGATTTTTTAGATTTGAGAATATATTTCAATCACCAAATACCTCATATACAATTATTTAATAAAACATTTTTGTTTCCTTTCAAAATAAACAGATTTCACAAATTTACAAGTAATGTTAGTTTTAATTTATTTCAAAATATCTTTTTACAAGAATTAAAAAGATATCTTACCATTAACTCTAAAATAGATGATTTTTTGAATAATTTGAATTATCTCATTAATTAATTTAAAAATAATAATTTTCCAAACAAAGTTTTAAATACTTATTTTACTCGATTTCAAAAGAAATTTAAATTTCAAATTTACAAAAAATATAAAATTAAATATATTCATTATTTTATTTAATCATTAATCTTCTAAACAGGACTTGTTAAATTTTGATCATTCAAGTTATCTCATGACAACTTAGAATTAAATCCTCTATTTGAGGAAGTTTTGAGTTTGAATTGATAACTCCCATCTTTTGCTTTTAATATTTTGAAGTATGTTTTAGGAAATTTTCTGTGTATGTATGAGGAATAAATGATTTTTCTATGTATGTATGTAAAATAAATGATTTTTCTATGTATGTATATAAAATAAATAATTTTTTATATGTATATATATGTGAGAGGTTTTTATACATATAGACAAAAAAAGCATATAATTTAAAAGATAATTTAAAAAAATAAAAAATAAATTTAAAAAAACCTAAAAAAATATTAAAAAAAGAGAGCAATCTTCTTATAATAAAGCGCTTTTGTGATTTCTAAATTTCTAAATTTCTAAATTTTAGCTTAGTTTCAAAATTCAACACCAGATGCCGCTGATGACGTGTTTGTATATTCGAATGTTAATACTTACACAGAAACAGCTTTTTGAAATTAATTTGGTTTTTAAATTTCAGAAAACTGTCCGGCAATTTTATATGTTTAATAATGTAAGTTAATTTTATTCTTATATTCTTTACATTCTGAATTCTAAATTGCAAATCATTAAATAAAATATTTGCATTACGAAACTTGAAAAGGTGTCGATTCAAGTTTTGTGTATTGGATTTATATATATATATATATATATATATATATATACACATATAATCCAACACCCAAAACTTGAAGCTGGTGGTCTTCAAATTTCGTAAAGCAAAGATTTCAATTAATCATTTGCAATTTAGAATTCAAGAAGCGTAGAATATAAGAATAAAAATTAACTTATATTACTAAACCTATAATAAGCCAGACAGTGATATGTGATTTGAAACACTAATATCAAAAAAACTAATCACTGTTTTAGAAGTGCCAATATCAAAAAACAAATCACTGTTTCCATGGAGATATAATTTGAATATCCCCACTTCTTCAGTGGCGAATTTTGGAAATAATTTAGAAACTAAAGCGCATAATTATGTATTCATGACTACTTATTAAGGTAATTCAATATATTTTAATATATTTTATGTTTATACTTTAACATTTTAGATTTTGCTCTTTTAAAATTTTTTTTAAATATTTTAATAATATTTTAAATTAATTTAGCATTTCTAATATTTAATAGTTCTTTTTGTAATTTAAATTTGATAATTTAAATTTAGATAATTTGGTAGAATTTAGCTATTAAATTGAATAGTTTAATTTTAATTTTGAATTTAAATTTAGATAATTTGATAAATTTCAATAAGCAATAGAAAGGTATCGTCCACTTTTTATTGCTTCATTTTATATTTAGTCAAATTTATATTTAAATTTTAGATAGTTAAGATAAAATCTTTTAATTTCAAATTTAGATTTATATTTTAATTTTTAAGATTAATATTTAGGTAAATTTTAAATTAAATTTAAATTTTGAAAGAGCAAAGTCTTATTATGTTGCGCTTTAGTTTCTAAATTATTTCCAAAATTCGCCACTGAAGAAGTGGGGATATTCAAATTATATCTCCATGGAAACAGTGATTTGGTTTTTGATATTGGCACTTCTAAAACAGTGATTAGTTTTTTTGATGTTGGTGTTTCAAATCACATATCACTGTCTGGCTTATATATATATATATATATATATTATAATATAATTATTTTCCTACTAGCTCTTCACCTAACTTCACAGTCACGAGCCGCCACTGAAGCAGGAGTGGTCATATTAAAGTTAATGCAACTACAATAAGTTATGTAACAATTACTGTTTTTTTTTTTTTTTGTTTTATTATTTAATGCTAGTGGAATTTATGTCAGATTGATTCAAGGATAAAGAGGAGAAATTTAAATATATTCGTTATAAAACAACACGATCATGTATAGTTGGAGTCATTTGGTGTCTAACCACGTGCTGAGGTAAACTGCCCCCATCAAAGCAGCTCAGCAATTTTCAAAGTGGAATAGTCTTAGGCTCCCACATTAGTGGCCAGTGTGGCAAGCCATAGGAGCAACACTGAACCTGCCAAAGTTGACCCCGCAAAGGAAACGTGAAGGAGTGGAAACACGATGTCACAGAGGTGGCCGAGCCCGCTTGCTGACTAATAGAGACCAGAGGGCCCTGAAGCGAATGTACAGCAGAACAATGGCGGCAGGACTTCCAGCAGGGAATGGGAACAACTGAGAGTGCCATGACGATTCGTCGGGAGCTCCATGCCTTAGGGTATATCGGTCCGGGCTGCTGCCCACTAGCCTAACACCACCCCTGTAAACGCCCAGCGTTGTTGGTCTGGTGTAAAGAGGCCTTGGTCGATGACCGCTGGAAGAGCATTATGTAGAGCGACGAATCATGCTTCACACTCGGATGGGCGCACCTGGGTGTCGCGGCTGCTCCCTGAGTGTGTCATCCCAACATTGAAGTTTGGCGGTGGTGGTGTGATGGTGAAGTAGGGTTTCTCCTAGTTTGAGCGTGGTGCCTTGGTTGTTATCGATGGGAACATGGCATCCACACAGTAGCTGGACGTTCTAGAAAATTTCATGCTTCCTATGTTGTGATCGCAGTTCGGTGAAGACGAAATAATGTGAGATGTTCAGAAATGTATTGGACGAATCGTAACATTCAGTGACATACAGAGTAGAACGGTTTCTATTTCTAAAAAAAAAAAAAAAATT
>JAFIDM010004315.1:30797643-30860909 GCA_023159025.1 Thereuonema tuberculata | reverse complement strand
CTCTAAAACTAGACTAGTTCATTTACAAGTTTCTCCAGGTTAAGTTGAACTGTTGTACTGTAGGTCACAGTTGCTATCACTTTCATATCACTACAGCTAAGGAACACTGCTGTACAGTAAGAGATGCATTTAATATCACGGAGAAAGCAAAATGGTGGGAATGCTACTGCAGTGATCAGAGCATATAGGCATGACAAAACATGCCCTTTATAAATACTCAACAGAACTCTCCAAAGGACTATATAAAATTTACTATCAATTTTTTTAAGTAAACATCCTTGACATCAGTTGTAATGTATGTTGATATCAATAGTAGGAATTCACAGTTAATGAAAAAGAAAACAAATAAACCATTATTCAGATTCTGCATCAGTAGGAAGACAACATTCCTGATTAACAAGCGAATTTTTAAACTAACTTGAGAAATATACTTCAACTATCAAGATTTGGTTTATACCTGATCGTTATACAGTTTGCCAGTCCAGTTTTAAGAAATAAAATACTGAAATTTTCATTAAATAAAATGCTTCGTATTTCTTGAGTTGTATAATTTAATATTTACACCTTCACCTCTTAAGTCTCCTCAATTAAAATTTCTGCACCAAAATTCCATTGATGAACAATGACTTTCTAAGCCAAGGTCCTGAAATCGGATAAGGTACATAAATGTAAGCCAGAAAAGAAGATTTCAAAAAAGGTTTCAGAACAAATTACAACAATTTTTATTGACATCTTTGATTTACTATGTTCTACTGAAAAGAATTAATCTTGTCTAATGATTTTGATGGATTGGGAAATGCACGAGTTCATTTTTGTTAATGCTTTTTTTTTTTTTAAATCTCTTACAAATAAGGGACAACTATTCTTTAATTTTTTATTAATTAGCTTTTTAACTTTTAGGTTTTACATTAAAAATTCATTAGTGCATCAAACTTACATGCCTGTTTATGTCAAATATACAAACTTTTTTTCAAATTTAAGCAAGTTTTTAAGTAAAGCTTACATAGGTTTAAAATTCAATATCTGAAGGATAAGAAAATATAATTATTTACTTTGAACACATGCTTCTTTACAATTAAACAAAAATGCCTCAATTTAAGATCTATTACCTTCCTTAGAAATTGAAACATCTATGTAGATTTGAAAATCAATACAAATCATTTATTCTTACATTATTTCATAAAAGTTGAGCTAATTAAGGCTTGCCAATTTGTTTTCTAAGCATTTAAAAATCTCTTGAGAATATTGAAAATTCTAATCCACTAAAGATTATGTTTTTATATAATTACAATGAAAGACATGATGAAATGAATGTTTAAAATGCTTTAGAAAACTTACTACAAAAATCACACATTGTTTACATTAGAAATCTAATTATCTATTATTTAAAAAATATCCCAGTGCATGATTCTATTTACATAATGGAATATCAACGTGTGAATAAAAGTAAAGTTGTTTCCCCCTCAACTATTTTACATGCATCAAACTTTATTAAAAAATAAAAAAAAAAAAAAATCACAATTAAAATCTTTTTTATTTTAAAAAATGACAATATATAATTAAAATGCCTTTAAAAGAATAAAGAAAGAATTACAAGAAATGCTTATATTAATATAATCATTTCCTGAAATCCTTTTTGTTTTTTTTTACATTAATATTAACGTCTGCTATCTTCTAAAAAGTTGCAGAGTTGACGATGTTTTGAATAAAATTCAGTGGCCTTAAAATGTTGAGCAAAGTGTAATTGAAATTCTCGTCTCATTTCACCTAAATTTGGCTGTTGGTTACAGGTGGGAACATTCAGGAGTGTGAAGAAGAATTTCTTCCAGATTTCAGCATGCCATCTACAATTTTAAATAAAAAACAGAAACAATATTTTAACAATAACATTAAAGATTGTTGGGAAAGGGGAGAAAGAAAACTTTCAAATGCATAAACTGAAGTATGAAGAAATGAAAATTGAAAATGTACATCAATGAGAGCTTCAAAAATTTTTAGACAAAATAGAAATGTTAAGGCCTATTGTAGGTCATCATTAACTAGTTTATTTGATCCTAATTTTCCACAATATAAGTTTTATCACTTATTCTCAGAAGGGCTTTCATGATTCAATTGTATTATTTTATTAACATGACAAAAAAATTGCTACTTTATTTGTACAGTAAAACCTCTCAAATCTGATCTAATGTGGCGCCCAGTAGGCCGGATTACAGAAAAGCTGGATTGCTGAGAGTGTTCTTAAAATAACTCAACAGCTCAATTTTTGTGAAGACATAACGCCAGGTTTAATTAATTTAACCCCATTTTCAAAATTTTGCACTCAAATGTTTATTAAAAACAATACAAATGTGCTTTTTCCAACGCCAAGCTCTAGTGATATTTGTTTTGCGGATTCCCTGTATCCAATCTCCTTAATGCATTAAGCTTCTGTTCCATAGTGACTAAGTTTTTCTTTCTTTTTTTCACTCATAATGAATACGCGCCGATAGGGAAACGAATTTAGTTATTAAAAAAAAAAAATTACTCAGGACCAGGCCGGATTACAGTGGGTGCTGGATTACCGAGGGCCGGATTTGAGAGGTTTTACTATACCGGTACTAAAATTCCTTAATTCTTTTATTATTATTTTATCAATGTTTTCATGAATTATTGGAGCAATTTGTAGTCTCAATCAATCATTTCTTTATAGCTTATTGTTCATGCCCAGATCACACCAGCCTATTTTTTCAACATTGTTTTGCTACATTGAAATGAACATTATTTTCAGTGAAGGGTTCCCCATCCTTGATTTCCATCTTTATCGACGAAATATGGTGAAACAGTGCATATGACTGGCAGAGCGCTAGCCAATCAGAGTTGAGCTGAAAAGGTTTTGGCGGTAACTCCAAAGCTTTTCCCAGTTACGAAAAGACTGCGTTTAATCTTTTTTTTAGAGGTTAAAATTGTGTTTCGGCAACGCAATTTAGGTAGAATTTGAAATGACTTTTAACAAGCTGTCAATCTGTTCGAAACTAATTGTACATTGTATTCAAGCATCTCTACTAAAGTGAAAGCGAACTGAATTTCGATTGACAACAGCGGGTATCCCACAAGCCCCTGCGACCTTAACGCAGCTCAAGAAGAAATGAAATCTCTCTTTAAAAAGTTGACATCTGCACATTCTGACGCATAGAATTAATTTATTTCAGTAAAAATATTGTTTATATTCGAAAAATAATCTCCTCACTGTGATATTTAATTCCTAATAGCCTTCGGATTCAATCGAAACGGTGGCCAAAATGGTCTGGTCGGCTTGTTCGTTCTCAAAGGTGGTCTGTTCTGATTGGAGCTCACCAACGATCAGCACTGAAAACAATGTTGCGAATAGAGCAGTTTCTAAATTTTTCCAATGATGAAATCAGTGACGAAAATGGTCAACAGAGGCAAATCACACGATCATAGAGCGTCCATGGTAGGGTCAATGATGAAAACAATGTTGAAAAATATGCTGGTGTGATTTGGGCATCATGAATTAATAACATATGGATGCAAAAATTTCATCCTATTTGTCAATAATAAATTAATATTAACTTTTTTTTTTTTTTTTTTTTATTATTTACTGCTCCTTAAGAATCCCTATTATGCTAATCTTTAACCATTTCAAGACAATACATATTTGAATTAGGTTAATAAGAATGCCTTTTTGAATCGAGCTGATACTCTGGGACGGCAGTTTCGAGCTTGTTGGGCTCTCCTCAGCCAGAGCTAATCAGCCAGTGCAAGACTCAAAAGGCTACGAGGGGAAGAATTAGGAATTCATGATGGAGACAGTGATCCCTCAATAACTAAAAGTAAGAAAATAAAAAACAAGAATCAAATGTGGAATTCAAATCCTTGATAGCACTCAGGCTACCACAAAAGGCATTTGACCACAAAGAAAAGAAAATAAAGAAATAAATAATAAACCCTCTAATTTGAATTAATTGCTTTTCTTTTACCCATTAGAGGGTTTATTACAGTGAAATCTGTCAAGTTGACCACCTGTCTACTGTCTTGTATGTTGACCAGATAGAATTTGTCACGAAGTATAGCTCAAAACCTTTGTAAGTTGACCACTTCCAGAATTTTTCTATGTATTTCTAACAACTTTTATACTGTATTTTTTTTCTAATTTTCTAAAGAAAGAATTGTTAAGGCGCGTTTTAACGTCCATTCCATAGACGAAACCTACTTTCGCCGACAACTAGGGTGTCGAAATAAAATTCCTGCCTTCAAATCTCACTTGTGTGCTTCAACCCTTGACCAAGGAATAATTTGTGCAGTGATGCAGAATTAACGCAAAATGATGTTGCAGTGTTTAGTGAGAAAAGCAGATGAATGTAAAGATTCATCCGAATTTCAAAATCCGTCACAGTTTATGATGCAATTCGTTGGTTGAAAACCTCCTGGCAAAATGTACAATCATCAACTTATTTCTGTTTTACTTTGTACTGTAGTACATACAGTAGTAACTATGACAATATCCAATAATTAATAAGTATGTATAATTAATGTTTAACCCTAATAAGCAATATTATTCCTATTTTGTATAATTTTGTAGTACTATACTATGTATATGTATAGTAGTAGTACGTAGATGATAAAATATGAAAGTCAAGAAGTACTGTACCCTTGGTAAGTTGACCGTGAAAACGTGGAACCACTGGGTGGTCAACTTAGCAGGTTTCACTGTATTTCTTTCTTTTCTTTATGGTCAAATTCTTTTATTATTTTATCAATGTTTTTATCAATTATTGGAGAAATTTGTAGTCTCAACCAATCATTTCTTTGTAGCTTATTGTTCATCAATTAATCACATATGGATGCAAAAATTCATCCTATTTGTCAATAAATTAATATCAACTCATTATTAAAAACCAAATAATATTAACTCATTTTTTTTTTTTTTTATTTACTGCTCCTTAAGAATCCCTATTATGCAAATCTTTAATATAGTGTGAAGATTCTTTTCTTTCTCTTCTCTTTTTTATTTTGTATATTTTTAGTTTATTTACATTTGAGACCTTGAGTTCGATTGACGAAATATTGGTCATTTCAGGAGAGTTTATATTTGTTTTGAAATAAAGTAAGCATTTATAGAAACACTTTCATAAATTTTATAATCATACTTAATCTCATATCTTTAGATTGTTTACCCTCTTTTTTAGGATTTTTACCTAAGAGGATTACTTAAAAATACTAATGCTAGAAATAATTGATTAAAATGTATAAGATAATTTGAATTCGTAATTACATACTTTCATCTATATTAGTCTTATATATCCTTCTTTAAGAAGTTTTTCCTCATCAAATTCATGCTATAGTAATAAAATCAATTATTCTTTCTTAGAAATTATATTGCTTCCCTCGCTCCTCAAAGTTTACTAAAAAAGGTAGACTATCATATAGTTTTAAGTTAAAAAAACTAATAACCTTAATTATCATTATAAAAATTTTAAGCTCTTTGACATGATTCTTTTTCAACTAATCATAGGGACATTGGAACAATTTAATTGTTCTTATTAATTCTCAGAAGTCACTGGATTCAACGCCAGGATAGTTTGATCCTGCCAGGATAGCGATTGTAAAGGTATCCTAATAAAGCAAGGCAAGAAAAGCCTGCCTACTAATGACTTCTTTTATTTCTGCCAATGGAGTACTTATAATGTTAGCTTCTATTTATGAATATTTGTAAATGTTTGTCTTACAGCAACAACCAGGCTTCTTCAAAGTTTTGGTTTATGTTGCAACTTATTGGATTCAACAGGTCTTAATTGGATTCCAGGAGTAGGTTACGACTATTGAGAGAAATCTATCCTAATGTACAAATTATTATTTTACCTTTTGAAACGTTCACATATTGTCCATACTCCATCTTTCTTTTCAGTCTTCATGTAATCATTAAAAAGCATGCAGTGAACTGTTGCAGCCAGGCCAAAAAGATCAATCTAAAACAAGAGAATACAATTTACTTAAGAAATACTCACATTAAGTTCAACTAATTATGTCCAAATAATTCTACATTGTGTTACTCCAGCAAATCTTAAAATATTCACACATTTACTTGAAATGAAAAAGCTACTCATACATTACATATGTGTGTGTGTGTGTGTGTGTGTGTGTGTGTGTGTGTGTGTGTGTGTGGCCTTTTAATTTAAAAATATACACAGTTAATACAAAGCCTTTGGTAATGTTTTAAACATAAATGTAAACAAATTAATAATAGTTTTGATATAGGAACATTGCTCCAACAGCCCATTATTGAAACTAACTTAGGGATTTCATCTAGATACACTAAAACTCGTTTATCCGAAAAGATCTTCAGCATATTTTAAAAATAAAAACAAAAAAAACTTTTCTGGCACTAGAATCAATATTTACAAGTGATTATGTAAGAGTCATTCCATGTCAAATCACCCAATTTTGAAAAAAAAAAAAAAAATAATAATTCATATCTCAGAATTTGATTTTGATTTTTTTCAAAAGAACTGAAAAAGAGAAAAAGAACTCAAGGGTATATTCTGCTGATGATTCCATAATAAGGATGAAACAGCTGTACAGAATTCCCGTTGATGTTGGCTCAATGTGCGAAGGCATATTAATTGTCCGGTTGGCGATTTTCTCTCCATCTATTAAAAGCCTATTTGTTATAGGCTAAGGCCTTTCAGTTGAGTAAAATAACATAGCAATTTATTTTCTTGCTTCTTTTGCTGGAGGCCACTGGCAGGTGTGATGGTGGCCTTCAGATAAGCTCATGCCTTTCTGAGTCTTATCAGGGAAGGCAGATTGGGCTGATGAGTCCCTACAAGGACGAAACGGCCGTTCCCAATTCTTTCCGATAATTGATTCAGAAAAGTAATTTATTTATCCATGTGCTGTTCTTTTTTTCCTTTCTTGTTTTGATTTTATTGATATATTCACAGCACGTTAAAATGTTTTATTTGGGTTAATATTATAGTGACTTTGATAATTTTTTGCAGAAGAAGGGATAGTGGGAGCAACTTAATTTTTTTTCTACCCTAAGAATAATAGTACTTCATAAAAAATTTCATGCTGCTACCACCTATCCCTTTGGAGCTATGCACCTTTCTCTTACACCTATTTTCCCATTGACACTAATGTTAAATGGGCGTAAATTAGGCTTAAGAGCATGTTTTGGAAAATTTATAACTTCTTTAATTTTTTACATATGCAAAAAAAAAAAAAAAAAAATACTGGTCTCATAAATTTGTTTCTAGAACTTGGAAAAAAATCAAAATCAAATTCTGAGATATGATAAAAAATGACTGGTTGATTTGACATGGAATGACCCGTAACTAGTAACTACAATTCCTTAATAACAGGTACTATGGGTGCCATTCCAATTTCACGTTGCAAAGTAGTGCTTTCCTGCATTGCTTTCCTTAAACCAGTCTAAGAGCGGAGAGCTTGTTGCATGCGGGGAAGCATCGGACAGCTAATGTGACATTGGGAATGCCACCCACAGTACAGTACATGTTTAATATGAAGGGCGTTCAAAAAGAAACGAGCAGGAATGTAGAGTGGACAAACCGGTGACAGAAGGGTAATATCGATGCATGTGTAACCAAGATTGATTCCGACACGAGTGAGTGCGGAAGTTCACAGCCCACCGCTAGAGGGCACGGGTGCAAGTCATGTGACTTAAAGCTAGCAGAAACATGCGGCAATCGTCCAATGCGGTCATTCGCGTTGTAAACAGTGAAACAGTGCAATGGAGGCGTCCAAAGAAGAGCAAAGAGGTGTTGTTCGTTTTCTGACAGCGGAAGGAGTAGGGGGAACGGACAATAATTGAAGAATGTCACAAGTGTACGGTGAATACTGCATGTCCCTTGCAAGAGTCAAGGTGTGGCACAAGCGCTTCAGGGAAGAACGGGTGTCATTAGCCAATGATGCACGGTCTGGAACACCATATCGCATTACTGATGACATCGTCCAGCTGATAGATGGACTCGTTATCCAGGACCGACAAATTACAAGTTACAATACGAGGTCGGATTGAGTGTCGGAAGTGTTCACATTTTCATTACAAAAAGATTGAACTGGCGCAAAGTGTGCGCCCAATGGGTGCCCCACAGTCTTCAACCTCAACAGAAAGCTTCTCGAATGGCCCACTGTATTGATCATCTGCAGCGCTATGCCAGGGAAGGGAATGAGTTCCTGGCACGAGTGGTGGCTGGAGATGAGTCTTGGTGTCATCACTTCGAACCAGAATCGAAACGGCAAAGTCTCCAGTGGAAGCATCAAAAAAAGTCACCACCACCAAAAACATCCTAGGCCATCCTCACAAGTGCAGGAAAGGTTATGCTGACATTCTTTTTTGACCAATACGGCCTCCTTCTGATAGACTTCCTGCAGCACGGGACAACAGTGAATGCCCAGCTTTACTCGCAAACCTTGACCACCTTTTGCCATCAAATCGAAACGACCAGGCAAGATCACCCGTGGGGTCATTCTGCTCCACAACAATGCAAGGCTCCATACGGCCAACACAATCACGGCACTCTTGCAGAAATTCAAGTGGGAGGTTCTCTATCACCCTCCATACAGTCCAGAACTCTCTCCCTGCGATTACGCCAATTTTTCGCTCCCTAAAAAAGGCTCTGAGGGGCAAACGATTCGCCTCGGACGACGACGTCAAGCAGTACGTGCGGAACTGGTTCACAACGCAGCCCCGGGAATTTTACGAGACAGCCATTCACCGCCTTGTGTCGCAGTGGAACAAGTGCGTCAACAGCCAGGACCAATACATCTGACATACAGGTACTTGTTTCTGTTCCTAGGCCTCCGGCTCGTTTCTTTTTGAATGCCCCTTATACAATATATCTGGAATATCCAAAATTGTCGCGGTCCCATGAAATTCAGATAAACGAGATTTTAGTGTAGATACATTTGTTTAAACATCTGAAAGATTAAATAATGCTGTTACATGATATTCCTTGTAAGTAGGTTCAGCTTTTGGGCTGGAAACACTCTTCATGTCCTCATTGGATTATGTAACACAGAAATTTAAAGAAATGTGCAACTTTACTGTTATTGATAAACTTTTACCTAGCATTACACTAAGCGTCTTCATCAAAAATATCATAGAAATTGTTAATATTCAGCAATATTTAATACAGCAGTACTATTATTGAAATTAAAAAAAAAAAAAAAAAAAAAAATCCTACACTCAACAGCTTTGGCTGAAGCTATCAACAGTACAATTATAGTGAAAAATAGGAATTTGAAGAAAAAAGTAGTTTATTATACTATAGGAAACTGAGTAATGATTGCTCATAGAAATATATATTTTACTGTTTTTAAATGCTTATTAGTCTAAGTGTTGTCGTAGCTTGACTGGAATGTTTGACTAATTGACATTCAGATAAACAAGAACACTTAAATGACTTAAAATACATCTTCGTAAGTACTGTTGTAATATTTTGGAGTAACAACAAGAACAACTGTTATTGCGCTGTTCATTTTACCAACACTATTTTGTTAGCTACTCTTGCCATTTCTTTTTCTTATATTAGAAAATTTCCATATTTGCTTGTGCTCTGCAAAGAACACACTGTTCTTTTCAGACATTAAAACTGAATTAGCATCCGACTATTTTACTGCCTCCATTTTACCCAAAAGATTTAAATCTTGGAACTTCTACTTCCTCGAACCTTCATACTCTGTTCGTAGTCCTCTTATCCGTTTGACTAATAGATTGCTCGACATTGTATGCTTATAATACTCACACATTTGAATTCCATGAAGTTTTGTAGTTTTCAATTACTTCATCAACGTAGTTCAAAATACTTTTTATGCTAGAATACCTTGTTTTATAGTTTTGCAAGACAATTATGCTTACAATCTGCTTTGCAATTCTTCTGTGATTAGATTTACTGCAATAATTAAAAATATTCTATTTTTGCCTTATTACAAAATTCAGTTCAATATTTAGGCATTTTTCGATTAATTATACTTATTGTATCATGAATAACGTATAGAGAATGTGTTGCTATTAAATTTAGTTTTGAAGTCAGCTCAAATACCTTATGTAGTAAGTTACAGAAAGTTAGAAATTTATTTTAAAAATTCGTTCATTTTTCTTTCTTTTTAAAATGTTAGTTTTGAAAAAGTAAACGTGTACTTGCCTGATATGTCCATGGCTTATTTTCTTTCATTTCCGTGCATTTGAAGCCATCAGTTTCAACCTGTGTTGTGAAAACTGTACCATCATCAAATAATGACATGTCAATGCTACGCCCAAAATCTATCACCCGTAGACTTACGACTTCTTTAGGGAACATGTCTTCTACATCAGTATAACGAATATTTAAAGATGGTTTGCTGTAAAAATAACATTTAAAATTAACAATTTTTAAGAAATGAAAATAAATGTCATTTAGAATCTAAACAATCATTCATTCAACCCAATCTTGAATCATATTAATAAGGTAAAAATATGAGAATTAAAAAACTCTAATGGTTTATTCTTAACTTTAATTTATGACAGATGCCAAAATTTTAATTGAAATTACTGAAATTAATTTCTTTGAATTTCATGTATTCCAACATCTTCTGATATTAGCAATCAAACATTTCAGCAGGATCTCTATTCAAAGTTATTCTAATGTTCTATTAGAAGCTATGGAAATTTAGATGTGCAATTAAGTATACTGCAGCCTTCTTTGCAGATGAATGATTTAATAATAAAAGGAGTTAATTGAAGCAGTTTGAAAGAATTTAAATTAACACTATAGAAAGAAAGAAAAAAGTGTTAATTACATAGTAAAGTACAGTATTCTTAGAAAAGAATATGGAATGACAATTTAGTTTTAGTAAAATCTAAAAAAAAAAAAAAAGGAAACGAAACATTACCCTTCTCGAATCATTATATTATCAGGCTTGAAGTCTCCATGAATGATTTTACATGAATGCATCTGTTCTAGAACATGCAGCAATTCAATTGTGAAATACATTACCAAGACCTCCGGCATTGACTGGTTTTGTTTCTTGTACAGGTTTACCATATCCTGAAAATAATAATAAATAAGCAATATATTTAATTCCAATACTAATTTTATTTGGAATTATCAACCAAATGTCATGAAGTGAAGCAAATGTTACTTAAGTAGTCATACTTCTGAATATAAATAGAAGTGGGGAAAAATTATGCATTAAAAAGATTTATATCTATAAACTAAGCTTGATTCTAAAAACAATGCAAGATATTCCAGATGTAACAAGATACAAACAAAAATTGATTGTTTGTCAAATGGAGTTGTGTAGAGAATTAGGTTAGTCTCAGGATTGGAATTTCAGAAGAAATTTTAAGTAGTATAGGATGGTGAGTTAATATGTGAGTTAGGTCATTGTAATGAAATAGTTTATAGAACATTATGGCTCTATAGAGGTGATGACAGCATGAATAAAAAGCAAATTCATTATTTCTGCTCCTTTATATATATAAACTATTCCTATAATGGGACAGTTTTTATGAGATGTACCATCACAACGATGAACCAGTTTCAAGTCTTTCATAAAGCCTCGACTACATCTTTAAAAATCCACAAACTATTTAATACAGCGAGGTGAACCCTAAAACCCTATATTACTGGAACGAAGGTTCTCGAAATGGTTTTCCATATTTCTGAGCTTCCAGTCCCGCTTTTGTCCCCTGGTGGCAAAATTTTGAACTATTTGTTTTTCTTTCTTTAGAAATCAAAACCTCCATGATGTAAATATTGTTCACAACAAATTTGGTGGAGTTTGGCCCAACAGTTTTTTTGATAACTGGGCTCTCAACGACTCCTGTTTAATTATGGCCACCTAGTATAAAAAGCAGACAATCAAATTGTCTATGAATCTAATTTATCTGATCATCCTTAACCAGAACCATTTCTAGAAACTTAGTTCCAATAATACAGGGTTTTAGGGTTCACCTCGCTGTATTAGGTAGTTTATGGATTTTTAAAGATGTAGTCGAGGCTCTAAGAATGAGTTGTAAATGGCACTGGAAGCTCAGAAATATGGACATTGCAGTAAACTGATGTCACAGATTGAAGAATATAAAAAGATGAAAGAGAATAGCGTATGTTAGATCCGACTGATGTGCTGTGGTTGTGCAGTGGGGCTTTCATGCTAAACCTTTGCTATGCTAAATTTCAGTGACCGTGCTTTGCTGGTGAAACTTTATTACCAAAAAACAACATTGCTTCTGTCGCACTTTTGGAATAGCAGAGGTTGAAGAATTTAAGGAAAGACCCAATAACAACCACAAATTTGTGAAAAATAATTTTGTGATTTGAAAATACGGAATTGTTACAAGTGCTGCGAGGACGAGACTCAAACTGACATCAAACCAACAACTTGAAACTGCTGCACTAGAAACAAACAATGCACGGGTAATATCCAGACAATTTGATATGTCATATGGAATGGTGTGGGAAATTATGTGTAAACTGCTGTAGTTTTTCTAGTTCAAGATCAGCCACATTCAAAAACTGTTTTGAGAAGATGTTCGTTTGAACTTTTCTCTGATGTTCCTAGCTCGAATAGATGTCGAGGATGCATGGCCTTAGAAAATCCTATGGAGTGATGAGGCACATTTTTATGTTAATGGAATTGTAAACACACAATTGCCAGAATCGGGCTTTGGAGAATCCTCACGTGTATCAACAGATTCTTTTGCACTCGTCGAGTCAGTGTGGTGTGACTTTAATGCTACGTTCATCATCGATCAATACTTTTTTGAAGAAATTACACCAAACTGTCCCGTGAATTCTCCTGCGATGCTGTGAGGTATGAACGAATGCCACTTGATTTTATTCCACAACTTTAACAGCGTGGATGCCTTGGATCCACTATATTTATGCAGGATGGAGCACCCCCTCACATTGGATGGGTGTACAGCAAATCTTTCGGCAGCATTTCACATAAGACAGAATAGTTAGTTTAGCATTTCCTACGAGTTGCTAACCTATTCGATTGATGTCACGCTTGACTTTTGGTTATGGGAATATTTGAAAAGCTTGGTGTACCAAGAGGGCATGGAAAACTTCGTAGCGTTAAAAGATTTTATTAGTGCTGTACTTGAGGTAAGTCACTGGAGATCTGTTGTGTTCTGCTGTTCACAGAATGCAGTTACTGGAACAGTTTCAAGGAAAACATACTGAATCACATCCATAAATGATGCCAAATAAAAATTAGTTCTGATAAGTAAACTTCTTTATTTATAACACCCAATTTTCTCTAAATGTAGATTCCAGCACTATTTCCACCACTCCCTTGGTGACAAAATTTTGAACTACAGTAGAGTCCCGAAAACTTGGCCTAATGTGGTCCGAAGGGTGGCCGAGTTTGTGAAACTGCCGGGTTATCGGGAAAAGTGTTAAAAAAAGAATAAGTACTATTTTTTTCGTCATAAAATACTTTTATTTGTTGCTTGAGAACACAACAGTTTACAAAGAATGCTATAACTCAAACTTAAACTGTCCAAATAAACTAATACATGAACTGTGTATAAATGTAACTTGTAACAGGTCTGCGCGTGGGGTTTTTCCGCCCTGCCAGGGGGTGGCCGAGTTATCCAGACTGCCGGGTTATTGAGTGCCGAGTTTTCGGGACTCTACTGTTTTCTTTCTTTAGAAAATCAAAGCCCCATGGGATACAGTTCACACCAAATTTGGTGGAGTTTGGCCCAATAGGTTTGTGATAATTCGGCTCTAAACACATCTTTAATTATGATATCCGGTATACAGCTAGATAACTCTTCTCTATCTCGGCAGTATTCAACTCAATTTAAGAATTCCTCCATGTTAACAAGAGGTAAATTATTTTGTATACAGTTTCGAAGAAGTCAGTAAATAGCACTCTGTTGCCTTCAACACAAAGCCTATATTATTTAAGTAGCATCATTGTAAAACTAAAAACAATGCTAAAAAAAAGTAAATGCTAGCATAAAGCACAGGCTAATATTGAACAAGTCAATAATGAATAATAAAGAAGGAGAATTAAAATTGTCTCTTACCAAAAGTGTTCCATAAGGCATAAATTCACAAGCTAGTATGCTGCCATTACTGTAAATGCAAGCAGGACTAAACTGCACAACTGCGGAAGTCTAAAATGGAAATAAAAGAATTATTTTTTTTATTAATTTATGTATGTATATATACAAAATTTCAAAACAAATATAAGAAAATTCAATGTTTCAAAAAAAAGAAAATGAAAAAAGTCAAATAAAAAAAAAAAAAATTAGAAAAGAACAAAATGGATTTCAGTTAAATTCATTTGTTATGTCATGATCTCATTTTGGGATTGTTAAAAATCTGATTCACTGAAAGATGACGTTCTATTAAAATCACCTTTTGAAATTTGGAAGGAGAGTATTTTCTCATCTGAAATGTCACTTTCGCCCAACATATATAACATCTGCTAGATATCTTTTTGCTCAGGATGCAAAATTTTTGTTACATTACGCCTGAACACCAAAATATGAATAGAGGAATTCCTTTTATTTTGCACAATGGAGACAATGGGCTCCATTCTGAAAAGCTCGCTTAGCGAGCAGCTTACAGCGACCACTGCTAAGTCAGTGCTTAGAAAGTGTTATGGATCGATTCTGAAAACCTGCTCTGAGGTTTTCTATGCCTGCTCTAGCTGCATAGGACTCATCAATCACTTTTTGTCTATTTCCTTGATTGAGAATACCTGCATTTAAAACCAGTGGCTACGGTTAAGACTTTTTTCACATTTTCCCAGGAAATTTTAAAAAGTGATAATCATCTTACTACTTTTTATCTGATGAATTTTAAATTTACATGGAATCAAAATTTAGATATATTTACATTCATTTAATTCACTAAATAAGAGGTTCAAAATGAAATCTATTTCTGTAGATATTTTTTTAATTGAGAGCCATTAAAAAAAAAAAAAAAGTTAAGTGCGAAGAATTGTAGTACAGTATACTCTCGATATCTCGAAGTCGAAGGAATGCTAAAAAAAATTCGAGATAGCGAGTTTTCGAGATAACAAGGTCATAACCAAAACATAAAAATTCACGTAAAAACACAAGATATGGAATAATATTCTAAAAATTAGAGTCTTGATAGATGAGAATAAGTCTAAATACAGCAATGATAATTTTAATTTTTAAAAGTAGTCGAAAATAATACATTAAATTGAAAAGAATTAGTAAAATACAATGAACTTACATTGCTATAATTTCTTAAAAAAAAATACCTGAACAGCGAACAGTGATACAACTGAATGGAGATTTTTCCAGAAAAATTCATTTTTTATTTCGAAAAATATTCGACATAACAAGGTATCAAGTGAAAACTCTTCGAGATAAGAATTAAATTAACATTAGATGAATATGTAATATCAAGGGGAAAAATAATTTTCAACATATCAAGGTTTTCGAGATATCGAGAGTATACTGTAATTGAATTAATATCCTTATCACAAACGCATCTTAGGTACAAGTAATCATTCTTTAAACAGTTATTTATACTTGGAAATAACTTTTAGATATCCGATTATTTAATTCGAAAACAAATAAGATTTTGTTCCCCAAAGATATATATTTATTTGCTCATCAAAATGATAAAAAACTTAGAACTGAAATTTAGTTTTAAAATTTTTAAGCGAGATATCCTTGCACAAAATAAAAATTGAAGTAAAATTGATGATCTAGCTTTTTCTGTTCATTTGTTTTTATTTATAATTTTCCATTTTAAAATGATTGGATATCTTTTAAAAAATGATTATTTATATTAATAATTTCTATTGTATTATAGAAAGGATAACATTGTTCTATATTTTGCTTTGTTATTTTTTATTTTGATTTCTTCAACTATTTTATTGTTAATTTAATTTGCCTTTGTATTAAATGTAATGTAACTATGTAACTTCAGCACTTGCACACAGGATCTCTAAGTAGAACCTAGCAGGACTGTAATTTCTTGGTATTTTAAATAATTAAAAAAAAAAAAAAAAAAGAAAACCTTCCAAAACTTTAATTGAAGTTAGGAAGCCATCTTCATCCTATTATCTATTATTTATGATTATATTACACATATATGATTATATACATGATACATATTATATTATCCAACACTATACATAATGTTGGACATTATATGAATGTGTGTGTAATGAATTATAAGATTAAAAATAATATGATTTAGCTATGAAAGTAAATGATTGTCGTGCTTAATTACATACTCCTGTTGTGTTTGTGTCCATATAACATGAATTAATGAAATATTATTTACTTAATAAGATTAATTGAAAGAAACTCTCAAACTCCACATGATACCGATATTTGTCTTTACTTACCATAAAGACATTTACTAGGTTTTTTATTTAAATACAGAAAAGGAACAAACATTCTCCACTAACAAAACTAAATAATAAATGTATATGAAACATTAACAATATAACATAACCTTCTAAACAGACCATTATTAAACAATACAAATAAAACAAAAAATATCAACAATAAAAACATAATCCCCTTCCACATTAAGCCTTTACTAAACAATCACAAAGAAACCAAAATTTTTTTTTACTAAAACCGGAGAGATGATTATTTGAATTGCAAAATATCTTAATTTCTTATTCTTCATTAAGAACTTTCTATAAATTCCTAAAGATATTCCAGTTACTTTTAGAGATTTGTCTTTATTGAAACAAATGCAGCAATTTATTAAGCAAGACTCTAAAATTAGCCTTTTCCTCTCATCTTGATTATGATATATAAGATACACAATGGGGTCTGGACTGTGTTTATATTTAAAACAGTCGTCCGCCCACTCTGGAACATTTTTATTTTCATTTTGAAACGCGCGTACGTGTTCCCGAAGCTGCTCTTTCATTGTTCTGCCCATATTTCCAATATATACCCCTTGGCAATCCCTACGTTTTCAAAATAAACTCTACTTTTGAATGAATATCCTGAAGTCTATCTTTAAGGTTTTTAATTTTGTCATTCCAAAGTTTTTTGTCTTCAGTATAGTTTGTGATCCTTCTTAAGTTGTTAGTAATTATAGCTCTTTTTGTAGAGGTACGGTGGTTAGATGTAAAGTTTAAGATATAGTTACTTTGGTACAATTTCCTAAAATGTTCATAATTAAATTCTTAAACTTTACATCTAACCACCGTACCTCCACAAAAAGAGCTATAATTGCAAACAACTTAAGAAGGATCACAAACTATACTGAAGACAAAAAACCTTGGAATGACAAAATTAAAAACCTTAAAGATAGACTACTTTTGAATGAATATCCTGAAGAGTTTATTTTGAAAACATTTAAAAGAATTTTTCAAAAAAAATTATAAGAACAAAGAAAACTTGGAATTTCAGAAATGTATAAAATTACCGATTGGTATTAATGTCAACAACTGTGTAAAAGAAGTTTGTAGATGTAATGAGGTAAAAATAATGTATTTCAAAAACAAGTCTATTTAAGAAAAGCAGAAGAGATGATGAAATGCTATGTAGAATGGGGGTAGTACATGCTTTAAAATGTAGGGATTGCCAAGGGGTATATATTGAAAATATGGGCAGAACAATGAAAGAGCGGCTTCGGGAACACGTACGTGCGTTTCAAAATAAAAATAAAAATGTTTCAGAGTGGGCGGACCACTGTTTTAAATATAAACACAGTCCAGACCCCATTGTGTATCTTCTATATCATAATCAAGATGAGAGTAAAAGGCTAATTTCAGTCTTGCTTAATAAATTGCTGCATTTGTTTCAATAAAGACAAATCTCTAAGAACTTTCTATATACTCCTAATGAAGAATAAGAAATTAAAAGATATTTTGCAATTTAAATAATTATCTCTCCAGTTCTAATAAAAAAATTTTTGGTTTCTTTGTGATTGTTTAGTAAAGGCTTAATTTGGAAGGAGGATTACATTTTTATTGTCGATATCTTTTGTTTCCTTTGTATTATTTAATAATGGTTTGTTTTGGAAGGTTATGTTATATTGTTAATGTTTCATATACATTTATTATTATTTAGTTTTGTTAGTGGAGAATGTTTGTTCCTTTTCTGTATTTAAATAAAAAACCTAGTAAATGTCTTTATGGTAAGTAAAGACGAAATATCGGTATCATGTGGAGTTTGAGAGTTTCTTTCAATTAATCTGCTAATTTGCTAATTCAAGAATGTTGATTATTTACTTACTCTTTCATTTATTCTACTTTTTAACAGCCATGTCTCTTACTACAATAATTTACCCCCTTCAAGAGTCTTTAAACAAGACATCACAAATTTGAGGATATTTATTTATTATTTCAAGAAAGTAATTACGGAATTTTTCTTAAAGTAATGAGATACAATTGATGTTTAGTTTTCTAAAGTATAAAAATGCTTCAGTTTATTTTTATGCTATTTATTTGGAATTATGGGCGAGAGAGCGGCATTATCGTCCATAAAAAGAAAGTTGGCCCAGCTCCTCCAGCTAGGGTACACTATAGACTGTAGAATTTCATACCGATATCTTACAGCATTCACCGTTCCATTTCTAACAACATGGAGATCAGTATGACTAGCAATGTTGATGACTACCCACACTATGATTCCACCTCCAAAGGAATGTCTTTTCTTGCACGAAACGTGGATTCTCCCGTGTTCCACGATCATGCCAGATCAGGGCACGATGATTGTCAGACTGCAGGCCGAATCTTGACTTGTCACTGAAGAGAACCAAGGAAGATGCATTTGAGCCCACCTTCTGTGGGTTCTCAGATGTTCAGCAGTTTACCATTGGTCGCCGGGCATACAGTCCACCATGACTGAGTCGATTTCACAGTCTGAGTACATACCAGTCGTTCAATAGCAGCAAGAAACTGTTCCAGCAGCTCAATCACATTGCTTCGCCAGTTCCTTCGTGTTATTAGCATCAAGTAATGATCATCTCTTGCAGTAGTGACATGTGGGCGGCCCTGCCCTCGTCTTCATTGTACTGTGCCAATCTCTGAAGCAATTCCAGTCTTTAATCACGCTTTGGGAGGTTCCAACTGCTGCTGCCACTGTCATCTGTTTGGCCAGCTTCAAGATGCTCTATGGCTCTCCATACTTCAGATTCAGGTAAATCATGTTGCAGGGGCATTTTCAGGAGACACTCAACAATTCTGCCACTTGTTGTTGAGCCAGGAAAATGGAGATAACCCAGCAGTGCCAGCTTCTTTATACAGGATTGTGGGCAAACATGGAAATTAATGTTTTGCATCACATTTATATATTCAGACAACTTCCATTTTTGTGTCATTTGTTTCTCTGATGATGTTCTTTAATAAATAAACTCAAATGCCCTAGGTTTTTTGGGGTGTATTCATTTCGCAATATCCCCTAAATTTTGTGAGCAGTGTACCCCACACTGGAACTGATAAAAGTTGGATATAAGGTATAAATTTTATAATTATTTTATAATAAAATAATGATTTGTTTTTATTTTTAATCATTAGAGGTCTCTACTATTATGATTCAAGTGCCTTTTTACAGTGTTAAATTTTGGCAGCCGATATCTCGATCATGTTGCATCTTTCAGTGGCAAACTAGTATAAAATATCATAATCTACAACTGAATCAAAAATAATTAAAATTGGAGTATCCAAAACAAAAATCTGGACTTTAGAAATTTTGCCACTGTTTACATCTTGTTCCTGTACTTTGTTTTACTTGGCCAGATCTAGAGCCAAAACTATAGCACCTACAATTGTGGTTGATAGAATGTCATTAGATTTGTCTCGTTGTCGTGGAGGGCCCTAGTCATGTGCATTTTTTTTTTTAAATCTATACTGGTTTCCGAGGTATTCCAAAAAATGTGGTAATAGATACTAGCCTACAAGCTTAAGTATAGGACAAACACAGTGCTGATTTTTAGTTCTTATTTCTAATAATAATAGTGATTAGATTAAAACATATTAGAAACAACATTTAATGAAAACAATAGCCAAAAATGATTTGGATATTAATTTATTAAAATAATAATTTTTACTCAGGATATCTTAGTAGCAGTTGGCAACTAACCACTAAGCCATAGGACCTTCCAAAAATAAGCGGTTTACTAAATTTTAAATCAGTTATAAAATGAAGAAAAAAAAAAATTGTCTCGCATTATCAAATGTGCTATAACTTAGCTAGGCTATACTGGGATACATTCAAAAATAATAGTTAGATTAAATCGTTTTCTCAAAGCCAAAACAAATTTTTTTTTTAACAAATTAAGATACAAAAGCATTGCAGCTGGAGACAAAAGGAGAATTACGATTCAATTTTATTAAGACTGTAAACCCTAAAAGGTTCATAAATACAGTTTTAATTTGGGGTTGAAAGCTAAACAAAATTATGAATAACAAGAAACTTGAATCATAATAACAAAAGTTTAACGTGCTGCGAAATTGGTTAACATAAACAAAGATAAGAAACAAAAGAACAGCACCTGAATCAAATTCAAATTGCCTTTCCGATTCAATTATTAGGAGAGGAGTTGGGTACGGCCGTTTCGTCCTTCAACGGACTCTCAGCCCAACCCTGCCTCTCCCGATAAGACTCCGGAAAGGCAAGATCCTACTGATGAGTCACCGACAACCTGGAAGCAACCCCCAACAAAGGAAAAGCAAGAAAAATAAAATGTTGTGTCTCACGACATCAACGAAAGCCTTTTCCTACGACCTGCAGGGATGAAAGGACTTTTAAACACTGAACTGAAGGCTCAAAAAATAATTAATTGAATAATAACAAAAGTTTAAACGTGCTGCGAAATTGGTTAGCATAAACAAAGATAAGAAACAAAAGAACAGCACCTGAATCAAATTCAAATTGAGTCTTTTATCGGAAGAGGCAGGGTTGGGCTGAAGAGTCCGTTGAAGGACAAAACGGCCATACCCAACTCCTCTCCTAATAATTGAATCGAAAAGGCAATTTGAATTTGATGCTGTTCTTTTGTTTCTTATCTTTGTTTGTGTTGAATCATATAGTGTTCATATTTGGGTAAATGGTCAGAGAACTAAGGTATATGCACTATCAGTTTGTTTTGTCGAATAAAATGACTGGCAATTACTTGATGACTGAATATTCCTGTGAGAAAGTCCATAAAAGTTCATAAAAGTTGCCAGAGTACTTCTATCATAAACATAAAAATTAAAATCCTTGTGGTGGACTCTTAACACCACAATATACAAAATAGGGGTTTTGACAAATAATTATAGTCCACTTCTGTTTGTGGGCTACATTTTATTGTGAACAGCAATGGCCTGCGTTTGGTGGGAAACTATCATCGGAATTCCATCGACTGGCTGGCTTGTTGAGCTTTTTTGTTCAATTTGTCTTAGTCTGCTTGTTGTTGATCAGCTCTCGGGTATCTGCTTGTCGGCTGGATGGTCAGACTATCTTTGTTTGCAAAGATGACTGGACTGAGTGTAATGGCTACTGGGAGATATGAGTATCACTCAATTGCTGAGCTGCTACTCTCCTCCACTGCAGCAGACATTGGATTATATAAGGAACCCTGATGCCGAGATGGTATGTGATTGGTTGTTGCCATCTCTGCACTGCAGCAGGGCGCGTCCACTGCGATATTGGGGTCAATGGTGATGCAGAAAAGCATTGTGGGGTTGACCCCACACCTTTTTAATAATTTTTAACTAAATAAATAAATATATATTTAAATTAAAAATACTTGAGGTTCCTATTAAACATGCACTTCAAGATTATGGTAATACAAGAATCTAATTTTCGAAAATAAGTTCATTAAGCAGGATCTATCCCTAAAATGCACAAACTAAATGGAAATTCTACAGTTTAATTCGATTTTAGCTAGACTATGCTAACCCACAAATCTCCAACTGTAAGTTACTATTTCCAGGTCCAAATTGGAAAGGTAACCAATTGCATTTAGAGACCTCTATACCCAATGCGAGGTATTTATTCTGCTGACTTAGGATGTTTATACGTACACACTATATTATTCAAGTTTCTTGTTTTTCCTAATTTTGTTTGGCCTTCAACCCCAAATTAAAACTTTCCGTGGGTCTTTTAGGGTTTAAACTCTTAACAAAAATTGAATCATAATTCTCCTTTATGTCACACCAATTGTGACGTTTTTGTAAATATTAATTTATTTATTTACCTAGTTTACATATAACAGTGAAGCAAATTAGTATTTAGTGTATATATTGTTAATAAAATGTGAGACAGGATACTTATTATTTGCCAACAAATTTGATTCTTAACATATTGTAAAAATGTCAACAAACATTTTTTCATGTAAAAAAAAAAAAAAAAAAAAAAAAAAACAACATTTTTAGGATCTTATTCTTTAAATGTTACTTATACAAGAATTTACTATTTTGGCATAATTGTAGAATAGCTTGAGCTGAAATTTAATTTCAACATCAAATGAAAATTTCATTGAAATTGTTATCTGCTAAGTAGCTTGCTGAAAGCATTTCCAGTAAATTTATAAATCATTTCATGAAAAATATGCTTAATTATACAATTCATTGAAGTTTAAATATATATTATAACGTATTACAATATTATATTAATATTGTTAAAATTATCAGAATATTCCTGAATTTCTGGGTATCAATATTTTATTATGTAATTCATAATAATTTGACATTATAAATGCAATACATAAGTTCTTTAATTAATCTTTAATTCTTTTTAATTAGATAATTTTTAATTAAAAATTGAGTTAAGAAGTCAGCTTAATTATTCATTTCAATTCTCCTGAAATTTTATTTGAATGAAGTAAAAAAACAACTTAAATTTAAGCGATTGTCATTAAATTAAAATTAAATTAAATGAATGTAAATATTTTAATAGTATAAAAATTGAATGATTTAAGTAAATAAATAAATATACATTTTTAAAAATACGAACCAAGATATTAATTTCTTTTCTTTTACTACTGATAGAACGCTTTTAAAAATGTTGAAAATTGATTTAGATTTAATTCCTTCTTTTATTATTATTACAACTATATAAAAAACTGTAAGAAGTATCTAAATGTTTATAAGCTTTTATATTCAAATAATTTTGTATCTACTTAGAAGAGATTAGAAGAGATGTATTTATATATATTTATTTCTGCATGATTCGAAATAAAAGCATTGCTTGAGCTAGTCTTGAGTCACATCGTCCAGTAGCTAGAGTCATATATTCAAACTGCTGAGCCGTGTCTTTCTGAACCATGTTTCTGTGCAGCGAGAGTGATTTGACATCATGCGCCGTCTTGACGTCATTTCGCTTAGTAAGTCTGCTCAACTGTGTTGTTCAGAATTGAGACAGTGAAAGAGGGTAATTAGGTCACGAAAGAGCAAAAGTTCTAAGCTGAGCATGTTTTTAGAATGATGCCAATGAAGCCAATTTTCAGTATCTATTAATCAATATATTAATATATACAGGGTGGGCGGAATGTAACTAGGTATTATTAATTGGCTGTTAAAATTTTAATATCAATGGAATAATACTGAAATCAGCATATACATGTAGAACATTAAATAGGATACCGATTTTTCATTCCGCGTAGTACAGACGGCGGCCGCCAGAGGACATACACGCAACAACATCAAAGATGGCCGATCGCCTTACAGTGAGAGAAAGAGCGCAGATTGCTTCACACTACGAGATGTGGAATTCAATCGTTCTTGTGCAGAGATGGTGGCATACGGTGAAGGGCAGGAATGCCACAATTCGTCCGGAGACAATAAAGAATTGTCTCACGAAGCTAATGACCACAGGTTCAGTAAAGGATGCAGCAAAAACAGGTTGTCCATGCACATCTCGGTCAGCTGAGAATGTGGCGATTGTGCGCAACATGTTCAATCGTAGTTCGGCTAAATCAACACGCCAGGCAGCTTGCGAGAGCGGGCTCACAAGGTACACTGTGTGACAAGTATTGCATAAAGAATTAAACTTTCGAGCATGGAAACCCCATTATGTGCAGCAACTGACACCAGAAGACTGCGATCGCAGAATGGAGTACGGGGAGATGATGTTGGGTTGGCATGAAGATTGGCCTCAATTGTTCGACAACACCCTCTGGAGTGACGAGGCCATTTTCCGTGTGGGAAATTTCGTCAATCGGCACAATTGCCATTACTGGGCAGCACAGGATCCTAGAGTTACGGTGGTGAAGATACAGTCTCGACTGAAAGTGACCGTTTGGTGTGGAATAACTGCTACAAATGTAGTCGGTCCATATCTCCTGCATGACACAATGAACGCGGATCGATACCTTGAAATGCTTCAGGATTACGTTTGGCCCACGGTATCTGAATGGGAAAATACCGACGACATTATCTTCATGCAAGACGGTGCACCGCCTCACTTTGCAAATGTCGCCCGTAACTGGTTGGATGAGAAGTTTCCGGGACGTTGGTTGGGGAGAAGGGGACCTCATGAATGGCCTGCAAGAAGTCCAGACCTGACACCCTGTGACTTTTTTTTATGGGGCTGGGCAAAGGACGAGGTGTACCGGATGAAACCTCGCACATTGCACGAATTGGAAGCACGGATTCGGGAAGTTCTTGCCAACATCCCACACAACTTCTTCCAGAAATCTGTGGATTCCATTCCAGGTCATTTGAGGTCATTGGTCAACGTCACGGGTGCCTACATCGAATTTTAAGGTAGGCAATCACATTCCCATATATCTGTGTACATGCTGTATAAATTTCAAGTAAATAACTCTATAAACATAAAAGATTTTCGATATCTAGTTACTTTCCGCCCACCCTGTATATAAACTGTACATGATGTTCTTCAGATAGGACTGGATGTTTATTTCAGGGTATTTCTCAAATCAAAATTTATTAAAAGGTTTCAGGCATAAACAATACATTAATGTTTTGCTGCATGATAATTTAGAGAAACAGTAATTCCATTCATTTTGAGAGGATGAAATTATGTTGCAACTAACTTTACGAGTATATCAAGGAACAAGTAAAAATAAAAGGCAGCTTAGGAGAAAAGTAAATTATCAAAAGTACTTCACAATATGAACTTGCTCCTTTTAATTATATTATTAAGTTATAAAAAAATATTTTATGATTAATTTTTTGATTATGAAGATAGTAAAAATAACTGTAATTATACTCACTATCTCTGTTCTAAATTTTGCTAATTCTAGACGTTCATGCAGTTCAGTTGTGATATAATATTCCCATGGACAAGGAGGTTCCTGAACCTAATATAAAGTTTATACAAATAAAGTAAATAAAAATTAAAAAATATTCTTAGACAAATTAAAACTAGCATAAATATTTAACACCTTTTGGAGGATTGTTTTTCTTACTTTGAATATCTTTGATACAGCAGGCCCTCCACATTTTAACTTTCTAGTTCTGTATATCCTTGCATAAGCTCCCTCTCCTTGAAGCTTTTCTATCATATATTCTTCACTGCCTATAGGAAAAAGTATTCAACAATATGAAAAATAAAGCCTGTGGTTGTTTAAATTTAAGGTAAATTCAGGAAAAAAAAAAAAAGTACAAAATTATAATTTTGTCAAGCCAATTTAACTTGTTCTTCTGATTACCAATGCGTCCTATGGGTTCATGATTTTCAATATGGGAATTAACAATACCTAGACAATCAAGTTATCCAGTGCCTAAAAGTATAAAGGAAACTAACTCCAGGAGATATACTTAAGGTTAATAATCCCACAGCTAACCTGATCCTGCAAACTTAAGTCTTTTAAAAAACCCCAATGGACGCTTCAGAATAGAAATAATTTATTAAGATAAACTAGATATGGAAAAGTGAGTTTTAAGAATTTATTGGAATATAACAAAAATCTTGTAAAGCTGAAGCCTTTAAAGTTAAACAATTCTTATGATTTATTATCTAATTAACGTTAAGAGACAATAAATGGCAGAAAAAAAGCAGAGTGGTCATATTAACGTTAATGCAGCTACAATATTAACATTACATTAACTTTTTTTTGTTTTTATTATTTAATGCTAGTGGAATTTATGTCAAACTGATTCAAGCATACAGAGGAGAAATGGTTCCATTGCAACATAATTGATATATATATATATACACACACACACACACAGTAGAAATTGGTTTATATGTATTTCAAGAGAAAAATTTTAAATTACACAAAAATAAAGTTAATTCTCAGTTATAAGAGTTTAACTTTATTTTTAATAAAACTTAAATAAGAATACTTGTAAATAAACAATTGTATATTAGGTACATGTTTTTCAGCATATGTTACGTGTAAATGTAAAACTGTCAATTTCGAAATAGTGTATTCATTTTCATTGAGGTTTTCTGATTTCGGGTTTTAAGAAATTTTAAGGGAATGAATAAAATACTGTACACCCATTATACAATTACAGTTTTAAAATAAATGAAAATCACCAAATTTTCACTAATTTTCCATCACATTGTTACTCACTTGTTCCGTATCTGCAAATTTTCCCTTTTGTTGATGGCTGTGCTTTACAGATTTTGAACCTAACTTTCAACATTCTTCTAAAATTGACTCCTTACTAATGACTGCACGTAATGTAGCACAACTTAAATTTAAGCTATTCGCTATTTCTGCTTTAATTTTTGCAGGTTCTTTCACTTCCCGAATAAATCTCACTTTTTCCTCTAAAGAGGAGCTTTTACTCCTATTATCCGTGGCTGCAAGAGAGAGACTTAAGAAAATGAAGGGAACACATTTTCATCAATTGAAAAATTCATTCAGTTGGATTCCCGCAGTTTTTGTCTCTGACCTACCTTTCATTAAAAGCCACCCAGAAACCTCATGAATGCAACAATTATATATTGATACGGACGCCGAGCTGTATATCGGGGCACCTGGATAATATCTATAGTTGAAAATATGCACAATTCAATCTCGTTTTCAAAAATATACTACAAAGAAATGCGAATTACCGAAACTCAGTTAGAATTATCTCAGAAATAATTTATATGCAATTAAATACAATTTTCGCCAGGACCTACAAACCAGTTTTTACTGTATATATTATATATACATATCACACACACACACATAAAATTAGTATGGAACTATTGAAATATTGGAAAGAGCAACGCCACTATGGTGAAAAACTTTTCTTTAAGCAATATATATTATCAACATATAGTAATAATACATGGACATTTAACAAGGGCTGTGGAGTCTGAGTCTGTAAAAATGTACCGACTCCTAACAAGTTTAAATTATAAATAATATCTTAAAATTTCTTATTTCATAGACAATAATTTGATAAAATATCCTGGAAAAAAAAAAAGATTAAATTTTAAGTTCTTTGTAAATTTCGATATTTATATGAAATGAAAACAGCACCCATGAAAAATTTCACAATGGCAAAAAAGTTCAACAAAGTCAGAGGTTTTTGAACACTTTACAGTTAACAACAGATGGGAAACATTCTATTTTGTTATCATAAAAAAAAAAAATATCACGTGACAAGACTGCAATCAAAATGTATGGACGAGAGCAAAGCAGAGCGTCTGATATTATCATAACTATAAAGAAGTTCAAATAGAATTGGGTTGGCCATTTAACAATGCATAGTGATAATAGATGGCCAACAGAAACTCTACACTGCATTCAGAAGAATGAAAGGAGGTCAGAAAGTGTCCACAAGATAGATGGTTGGATGAAGTTAAGTTTTGTTGGTTTCGACTGGAAGAGAAAAGCGTTTTAACTGAAAGCACTGGAAAAAACTTTGAGACCTTCATTCTGCACTGGATTGAAAATGGTTGAAAATGATTATTATGACTATGATGATATATTGGGTCAGGGAAAAAGTTCATGGCGTTTTTTCCTCATAGATGGCGTCAATTGCAAATAAAACCGGAAACACAGATCGCAGCGACACCGCTAAACGCTTGTTGGAAAGGTTGACACTTCGAGCATAACTTTGAGTGTATAAACATCAAAATTGGTGCAATGGTTGGAAAGTTGTTTGCGTTTCGAAGCATTGACCACAAAACCGTTTTGAACCATTTACACAAAAATGGCTACAAAAAGAAGCTCGATGTCCGAGTTCCTCATGAGTTGAGTGAGAAAAAATGATAGACCGAATTAACATCTGCGATGCACTGCTGAAACGCAATGAAATCGAGCCATTTCTGAAACATGTCATAACGGGTGATGAAAAATGGATCACGTACGACAATCGGAAGCGTCAAAGATCGTGGACAAGGGATGGTGAGCTGTCACAAGTGTTCGCGAAGCCAGGATTGACGCCAAAAAAGATGATGCTGTGTGTGTGGTGGGATTGGAAGGGAATCGTCCACCATGAGCTATTCCAGTTGGTCAGACGATTGATTCTCAACTCTACTGTGCATAACTTGAGATATTACGCCAGGCAATTGAAAGAAAACAGCCCGAATTCAATAATAGCAAATGTGTTGTCTTCCATCATGACAACGCCAGACCGCACACTTCTTTGACGACTCGTCAAAAATTGCGAGAGCTTGGTTGGGAAGTTTTGTTGCATCCACCGTACAGTCCAGACAAAGCACCCTCTATCACTTGTTCCGATCTCTGCAGAACTCTCTCAATGGAAAAAAAAAAAACTGCTTTCAAAAGAAGTCTGTGAAAACCACATGATTCAGTTTTTCAACTGGAAACCACAGAAGTTCTTTACCAATGGCATCATAGCTCTTCCCAAAAAATGGCGACACATTGTCGATAATAATGGGAGCATATTTGGTTTAAATAAATTCATTTTCACACTAAGAAAACTAGTTGAATTTTACTAAAAAAATGCCACGAACTTTTTCCCTGACCCAATATACACACGCACACTTCAATGCTTTATTACAAATTTCAACACTTACCTAAATGCAGTTTGGAAGATTTTTGAATTAAAGGCAGTTTTTCAGTGGGCTTGAAAATGAATCCAGGACGACTCAAAATCTTGTCTTTGTACTGAAGTAGAAACCCATTAATGACGTACTCACAGAATGGATCAATATCTTGGGTTTCATCCATTTTCGAATAGGATTCCTCAACAAGAGAGTTTACGCTTGGCAAATATTTATCTCTGCCAGAATTAATAGACCTGAAAGCGAAATAAGAATTTAAACAAACTGCAAACTATGGACAATTTTAAAACATGATTCCTTATCTTTTATTAAACTAGAAAAACAAAAGCCTTTAATTATTGTATTAGATTTTAATTAAGAAAAATAATTTTGATTTGAATAAAACTTATGGTGTAAGAATATTTGCAGCAGGGTGGTTAGGTAGAGGGCCAAACCATTGATTGCAGAATGGGTGCATATTGTCTATTTGTAAAACAATTACTGTCTGTAGAGTTGTCAGTTTCTAATTGGTAAATAGAAATGAAATGAAGTTTGGAGTCCTGATGATGTTTGGCAAGTCCAAATGAAATAGACTGGTTTTTTAAATGTATTCCTTTTTTTTTTTTTTCTTAGTCGTATGTATTGGCAGAACTTATTCAATGAAAATAAACCTGATATTGATACAAATTAACTTAATTTAGAATAAAGAGAAGGAAAATAACGATATTTTCATAATCATGCCAATAATCGACAATTGTTTTGCTCTTATTAGGGCAAAGTTGATGAACCACTCCCATATCATCAGGTTTTCGTCAACTGGACAAAGCTCATTGACGGCCATCTAATAATCTTATCCTTATTCAAAACTCAAAAAAAGCCTATGAAAATTTATGTTTTACTATTGCAAGTTAAGCCCATTTATTACCCTATTATAGAAGCCACATCAACTTATGAGGCTGTTTCTTTATTAGTTCATCGAAACACTACTACAGTGTTACCTCCGAATAATGGACAGTCACGGGACCGGAAGTTTCGTCCGTTATTGGGAGGTGTCCGCTATTGGGAAGGACTATCTTTTTTTCATTTTTTAGCTTATAGCATGTCATTTAATGAAAAATTACATACAATCTTAATTAAATGTCTACAATTATGAGAGAATATGAACAATTGCAAATTATTTACTATATTCCTTTTCAAATGAGTGCTAATCCGTTTGTCTTACTTAAAATAATGATAAAATTAATTACAGTATATAGAAAATTAATTTCTAGCATCCATTTGATGCCTTAAACATGTCCAATCCTAAAGTTTGACCGAATTCTCTGGCTTTTTCTTGAAGCAAAACACCGCTTATAGGAATGTTCTTTGCACGAGCAGAGCGGAACCATTTTTATCACCACTTCGTCAATTTTGCTTCTTTCAGTTTTACCAAACTTCAAATTCTTCAAATGTTCGTTTGAATTCATCATCCACATTTTTTTAATCTCATCTTTGTCCTTCAAAAGTTCAATTGTATGAGTTTTTCCAACTTTAAAATGTTCAGCAAAACAACGCACACTTAGCTTTTCTTTTTCAGCAATTTCAAGAACATAAATTTTTTCTTTCAGTGCAAATCTCTTCCTTTTTGACGCCATTTTAATTCGCACTAAATTTTAATCAACACGTTTATAGGATAGTTTTATGAGGTATTGACATTTACAAACCAACTGCAGTGAAAAAAGGGCCTCAGATTCGTGCATTGAATCATGGGACACAGATACAATGTATCGGGCACCGATGTATATACAACCAAGATGTGTTTGTCGAAATGTTAATCGAAAAACATTTTTTTTTTTTTTTTTTACAGTTAAAATAACTGTCCGCTATTTGAGTGGATAACATGGAATGTCCTATTTTAAGGGACTGGGACCCGCAACAATGTCCGCTAATTAGAGGTGTCCGATATTCGGAGTGTCCGTTAAAGGAGGTAATACTGTACTTTCAAAAGTGCATTCTAAAATTCAAACTTACTAAAGATGTAATTTTAGATAACGAATTTGGTCTTTCTATCTGCAAATGATATTTTGCATGCAATACTGCTGGACATAGATTTAAATGAAGAGTTTATTGCTTCTTATTTAAAGCTGGATTTCTTCTATTATTAACTGACAATTGCACTCCTCTACAAAAGGATATTTAAATTCACTGGATTCAAAGTAAATTAAAATCATCATCTAAACAAATGCAATGAATGAAGGGCTTCAAAATTTAACATTTAACAATTAGCTATTATTAAAGGAAATACAAAAAAGAATGCCTCAAACTTCTAGTTGATGCATCTTTGAATAGTAATAATTTGTTTTAATGTTTAATCAAATCCCACTACCTCAGGGTCAGAATCTATTTGTTAGCTTGAATTAAGTAATTCTTGCACTTCTTGTAATAAAATAGCTCTGTGCTACAATTAAAAAAAAAAAAAAAAAATCTGACCTTGATTGGATTAGCTGAGTGTAAGTACTCTTGTCAATTATATTAGCAATATTTCTGCTATAGTCCAATTTATTTTTTTTTAAATATGTATGCATTGTTTATTCAAAGACAAATTCAGTCTTAAATACATATCTCAAATTTCAAATATTACAAAAGAATAATATACGAACAGTCAAGACTGACAAGCGAGATTTATGTTACATATACCTTTTAAATTTAAAATAATTAGTAGTAATGAACTCATTGCTAAGTTTTAACATATTTATATTTACAAAAAAAAAAAAAAAAAAAATAAATAAATAAATAAATATTCATGCAAGTTTAAAAAGGAAAAAAACAATATATACCTCGATTTTTCAGATGCATGATTAGAAACTACTGAGCAGCCACCAGTAGAAGGACAACTAGATTTGCTGCTACTACTGTACGATTCATTACTTGCTTCTGTAATTGCACTAAATAGAAAAGTGAAAAATAAATAAATAAATAAATAAATAAACAAACAAACAAACAAACAAACAAAAGGGGAGGGGAAATAGAAAAATCATTCACACGTAAATTTGTTTTAGTAATTAGCTTTTATTTCTGATAGTTAATTTAACACGGAACTAATTGGCTGAAAATAACTAATAAATTTGAAGATAAATTCACATAAGCAAGAACTGAAGCAGCATGGAAGATAAGACTGGTTGCTGCAAAGATGGAATATACTTTTATCTATATGAGAAGTGTGGTTAAAATTTTTTTTTTTTTGTTGTTGCTTCAAAAGTAATTTCAGTAAAATTAAAATAATAAATTTTAAAAAGAAATTTTTATTGAAATGTTTTCCTCAACATAAAGTAATAGACATCATGTATAATTTATTTATTTACAACTAATTTATTTCCATAAATGAGATGGAATAGTGTTCTGTCACTGCCAGTGCATTATTAAATATTAGTGCTTCTATGTTATTATTTGTGAATTAATATAAGTGCTTTGAAAAATATTTATACAAGTCGAATTGATATTTTCACAGAACTGGAAGTAAATCCACGAAAGTTTATTTCCAGAACTTTTTAAAAGTTTTCATTCTAGGGAAGAACATTCTATCGAACTTAAGAAGAACTTTAAGTGAACTTTATCAATTCTAAGAAGATTAATTAATATCTTTATTTTCAATTTATTATTTTGTGAATTCAAGCAAATAAATATTTTTACAGTGTTATTTTACATCACTCTGCATTACTAAATTATTCGAAGTGAGGTCGACTATACCCCCCATAAGAAGTATGATCTTTGAATCAAGATACAAAAGATTATGTATAGTTATTTATCTTTGTACAACTGAAGACTATTCATTGCAGTATTTCCATTTAAACTAACCGTGGTTTGGGAAGATAGTGGAAATGTGGGAGACTACTTCATATACTTAAGAAACCAAATTAAGTAATCCAACTTATAAAAAGTTAAAGTTTCTCCCTTCGATAGGCCATGGCTGGCCTGTGGGATCGCGGGAGGTCAGGCTCCCGCAGCTCGACCAACGGGACGAAGTTGGGGCCGGGGGGTCAGCCCGACGCCCGCCCGCCTTTAACTCCCGGGAAAGAAACCCGGTACCCATTCTACAGAGGGCTGGGTAGACCCTAGGACCCGTTTGGAGGAGAATGGAGCGTGGAAAAATTCCCGCCTCCACCGAGGCCGGGAATCGAACCCGCGACCTCCAACCCGCAGCCAAGCGCGCTGACCACTCGGCTACCGGGCCCACATCCAACTTATAAAGAAACAAAAATTACAACTTTTAACAACAACATTTTCCTCCCAGCTCTCCCCATTTTAGTACTATAGTTTAAAGAGTTACTGTCAATTTTTAATACCTTAAGGAAGAGGCTGCATATATATCTTCATGCACTCCAGAACTGCGGCGTGATTTGGTTTTTAAGTTCGAAGTTTCTGGCTGGCTGTCCTTCATTGGGAAACTATTGAGGAAAAATAACTTTGAAGTCCTTCTCTAAATGCAATACAAATTTTTTATGAAAGTAATACTTATAAAAATACATTTCACATTCACCCGTAAGGGAGAAAATTGGAACTTTTAAAAAGGAAAAAAGAAAGAAAAAAAATCAAATATCAATATAAAGTCTTTCATTGAAAAGTCTTTAGTTAATTTGAAACAAATTTGGAAAAAAAAAAACAAAAAACAAACATCACTACAGAAACTAATGCAAGTCAATAAGTTTACATTCCAATTCTTGTAAGCCTAATTACATGTTAAAAACATGAATTGTTCACATTACCCTTACAATGAATTTGTTTTTGCTCAAGATACAACCATTAGTTTTCAAAATCAGCTTTAAAAAAAAAAAGGAACAGCAAGCAATATTTTTCAAATATTTCTCCAACCAATCATATTTTTTTTTCTTTCTGCTGGGTATATATATTGAGGGGAGGGGAAGTTAACTATTCTGTTGAGCAATGCATCATACCAAATTTCTCTGTGTATAAAGTTTGATGTAAGCAACAACTGAAGTGCTTGAGAGAAAAAAACCCCGATAACCTATAAATACACAGCTTTCAAATATTTAGCTTTGTTAGAAAAAAAAAAAAAAATCGTTTAATTTCTATATTAGGGATACTTTGGATTAACATCTTGCAAATATAAGTCTCGTAAGGCATATTCTGCTTTCTGTAAAATATAAAATGAACTTCTTAGGAAGTCATTTCCTATTATAATTAATTCAATTTTTTTTTAAATCCGGTCTTTTTTCTTTCCTTTACAAACTAGTATAAGAAAGAGGAAAAAAAGATTAAAAAAAAAAAGTTTAGCTAAGTTGCATATTTTATATTTAATAAATTAAAATATTTCTAATAAAAAAAAATAGAAATAAATAATATTCTCCTTAACTAATTGTATATTTCTTTTCCTAATATATCTAACAGTCAGGAAAAAAAATTAAATAAATAATAATTATAAAACAAAAGTTGTTTTCCGCCATGAAGAATCGAACGCTGGATCCTTACATCTCAGCCCAATGCCTTAATGCATTTGCACAGCAACAACACTTGCTTTGGAAAAGAACAGGAAGTTAATAAGCTAAATACTTGAAAATCGATAAAAACTATGTCAAATATCTCAAAAACGCTTGAGTTGGCCATATATGTTTTTAAAGTAGTCATGTGTACATTCATCAAATAAAAGGACACTGATTTTCGTGATGTGCAAGCCGTATCCCCTCCTTGTAAAATAATTTATTATGCCAAAAATAAACAAATTATTGCATTAAAAAAATAATCTAATCTAATCTAGGATGTTCATAAAATTACTGTATACTGGATGCGTACATCTTGCTTGAATCAATTATGCCTGTATGCCGACAGGAGATGTTGGAATTAGCCCTCACAGACTTTCAAACATGTCCGCACATGCGATCGCATATTTCTGAATACATTCTGCAGGGTATCAGGTGGAATTTCTGCAATATGGTTAGTAATTAATATTTTCAGCTCCTTCAGTGTATGAAGGTTATTCTCATAATCCTTCCCTTTCAGTTCCCCCCAGAGGTAAAAATCGTGCGGCAGGGGATTGTGCAGGCCATATTACATGCAAGATAATGCAGCCTGCAAACCAAGTCCTCCAGGTAGGCGAGCGACACATGAGTGGTGTGTGCTGTAGCAACATCTTGCTGGAACCCGGCCTGTTCAATTTCTCTCTCATTCAGTTGGACTATGAATAGTTCCCAAATCCATGTGCGATAACACTCGGAGTTAATGGTGGCTTTGAAAGTCCCAATAATGCTCGTTCGACTTATGGCACACCATACCCTGACTTTCTCATCATGTAGAGGGATTTACTGTAAATTTATGGGGGTTTTAACTGCTTCACAAACAAGTGTTCTGACTGTTGATGTATCCGGAGAGATGAAACCATGCCTCGTCTGAGATAAAGATAACATCAAGGATGTTTCACCTTTCTTCTTCAGCAAGTTTTAAAACCACCTGCAGTATTCCACACAAGCCTCATTATTCAGCAGGTTGCAATTGATGGACCATAGACATCTTGTAAGGGTGCATCCTGACAAGGTCACGGCTATATGTCCTCTTTCTCGCAATCTCTCTCAACCAGTGTGTCTACTGAATCTCAAACAAAAAATTTAAGGACAATTCCCGTACATTTAAGGACATTTTCACAAAAAATTTAAAAAGCTCTAAACCGATCTGCTCAAACCAAAAAAAAAAAAAAACATGCTGAAAATTTAAGGACATAGTCTGATTTTTAAGGACATTTCCCGTACATTTCATGTCAACCCAAATTTCCCGTACAAATCCTGGATTTCCCAGTTGGTAAACACCCTGTCAACCCTTATCACACTAAATTCATTCAGTGCACAGAAACTTTACGGACACCCTGTACAATATTCGAATCAAATTTAATAAAAACAAGAAATAAAATAAATTAAAATTTAAAAAGGAGTGGACAAAATTATTTTCAATTACATTTTATTCATTAAACATCATAACACCAGAAAATAAATGTCAAACTACATTTATTAACTGAAAAAACGAATTTTCAAGGAGATAAAAAATTAACCGTCTCCTCTTTTTCAAGCCTTTTTCTTATAAAAAGAGAAGATTTAAGGAAGAAGTATGGTTTGTTTGTACATTTTATTCAGTTATTTTCAGTTTGAATAAAAGGCAAACTTTTCTAAAAAGGGTTATTAAGGTTTCAGATAGGCTAATTTTGTTATACATTTCATGAAGAGTGGAAAAAAAAAGTTTTACAGACAATTTTATCAAACTAACTTGATAATCAAAATTTAAGTTTTTTTTTAGATCCTAGAAATCACTATGAAGAAGTTCTTCTGTGGTTGTAGTTCTACAAAAACTGCTTTTTGCTTTTATTTCAAGTTGTTATATGCAATTCAAAATGCCAGAATAGTATAATCATATTGGAAATCATTCTAGAAAATTCAAAACATTTCAATATCTAATTTGTATACCATTTTCATTTAAAAGTAAAAGTTTTTTTGTAACATTAGACAAGTTTTATTACAGAAATATTTTGCTTCCCAACATTTACTACAATGGAATATTAAAAACAATAGCATACTATTTTAACTTCTTTGGTGCCATCAAATAAAAACTTTGTTTTGTTATAAAATTCTCTGAATATCCAAAATGCACAAAGGGGTTCTTTGCAAATGGTAAACCTACTTTAATGACTATTGGAAAAATTAATTTCTTTCTCTTAAATTTCCAACCTGTACTAGTTTACCATAGTGAATGCCGATGTCATTATTTATTTATCAACTTTATTGACTTAACTACCATATGATAGACAAAGACAGTAAAACTTCGATATAGCGCTGTCCCACTTATTACGCTTTTAAAGTCACGGTCCCTTGATGAGCACAATAACGGAGTTTTACTGTATTTCTAAAAAACAAACCAAAAAAAAATTACTCTGGTCTCTCCTTTTTATAATCGAAGAAACCAGATAGATTACCTTAATCTTTCATTTTCAACTTCTTCTTTGATGGAAGGAGTTTCGGTTGCCTTTGTTGGAAATGGAGTAGAAGAGCCACAAGCTAACAATGCAGCAAACATAGCATCGTTACGAGGAGGCACAAAAGTCATATCATCCCTGTCCATCATGGGAATTGGCTCAATGTCATCCAAATTGAACTGAAAAAAAAAAAATCATAAGTGAAGCAAATTTTCTTAAATATTACTTCTATTTTTATTTAATAGAAAATTATTTTAAATTTAAATAAGTTATTTAAAAAAAAAAAAAAACCTTACAGAATTAGCTATGAATTTTTTGTCACTAAACTTAAGTTGATTCATTTAATCTATTTTGCCTCCCTTCCCAAAGTAAAAAATAAAAAATAAAACTGCAAATATTAACTATAACCAAAATATTCGCAAATATTTCTACAATCTGGCAAATATGGGTTTACATATTATACCTGATCTTCCATATTCAGCATTTTTTCTTGTTCCTCAAGTGGCACATAGTGTATATTAGTAGATGGTTGTAGAATTCCTGCAAGAGGTCTCTTCTGTTCAAGATGAGGACGATGCCTTAAAATAGAAATAAAAATTAATACAGTGCAGCTAATTTCATTTACTGGTAATGGAAAAGAATCCCCATAATTTAGATCACAAGTAACCCAAGGATCATTGCAGGTAAAGCTCCTAGCATTACATGATCAAGGGGCCTAAGTGGGAGTCAGATGGTCAGCCTGAGACGAGTCATCCCTGAAAGCAGTGCAATCTTTATTTTTCAAGAATCAGATAAACCCTTCAATCCAAGAACAAATTAGAGAAAAATCCTTAAGATTCTCATCATCCACCAAACCTGGGTCCTGCAGCCTTGTTACCTGGCTACCGGGTCCACTATCTACAACTTGGCAGATCCAAATAATGAACTTACACTTTAGAAAGTTTTCTGTACTCCCTTTGAACCTTGATCTATCTCCAGTCATATTCTGAATAATCTTTTCGTTTTCATAAAGAATTTTCTGAAAACGGAGATGCAAGAATTGAATTTACTTTATTGAAGCAGGCTTTGTTTATGATGGAATCTATCAAATTCCATGGAAAAAATGGAAGAAAGGATGCAAACTACACTATTAAGAAATATGCTGGTCATATTTGAAGCACTTGTTCAGATTTCTGCATGTGGCAAATGACATTCAAGCATCTACCAAACGAAATTAGAACTTTAGACGAGTTAGATAATTAAGTTAATCATACATAACTGGTTTATTTATTTCTTTATTTTCTAAAAACACCATTTCTATTAACTACAAAGTTCCAAACCTGAAATACATTATGGTAGAAGACTTATTCTCACAGAAGGATCTGAAAACACCAAGTTATACAGGGTACTCCAAAAGCTTCGATGTCATAGCAGCTAGATGTTAATTAATAATTTTTAAGACACACATCATTAAGACGAATCAACTAAATAATTTTAAGAGCGTCACTTTCTGAAAATCAAGCTAAATTACCTTCCACAGCTCGTAGGTCCAATCGCTATTTATCACAAATAATTATTTTTATAAGATATTACTGAAGAATCTCCTAATAATAAAGTCACCTAGTCACAATTAAACATTAATCTGAATTATTATTGTGGAATCAAAGAACATTATCAGATATGTAATAACAATTGAAAGAGATTTCGATAATAAAAAAATATGTTAAAAATTATTAAGACTTTTATTAGAAAGGACCATAACACAAGTCTTTATAATGCGTTTCGGATTGACACATCTGTGTTGTAGCATCTATGCGTGTTGATTAGTAAAGACTCGTGGAATTTTCGGAGATAACAATCCTTTTCTGTGGCATAAATTACTGGATTATTAGTCATTATTTCATGTCCTGTTTGTTGGTTAAGAATCTCCGTTAAATATTGCTTATTACGACCTTTCACAGCCCTCTCGTGCTCCTTCATACGCGTAGAGACCCTTCTTTTTGTCTCTCCCACGTATATACACCTATAACTAAATCTCCATACACTCCATATCTTACAAGGAGAGGCCACAAGTTGTACGACACAGAAATTCATGCCCTTTCGGGAGATGAAAGTACTCATGAAGTACTTAAAAAATATAACAGGTTTTAGGGTCCAACACTCAAGCGTTTTGGAGATATTTGATGATTTTTGGAGTGTTTTTGCCATTCAAATGTAAAAGCTTCTTGCCTCATAAGTCGAAACAGGAAGTTCAGAGATGGCTCGGTAAGTAAGCTCTTGGATTGTTAAGCTCGAGGTCGTTGGTTCAAGTCAGCTATCTGACAAAAAAAATTTTTTAAACCTTTTTTTTCTTCTTCTTTTAATCCATGTCTTATATGTTAATGCAGTTTCTTTTCTTTTTTTTTAATTTTTTTTTCTTCTCTTTTTACCTTCCTTTTTGCTTTTGCTTCTTTATTTCTTTTTCGTGTCTTTTCTAATAGGCAGAAATAAAAATAAAACTAAAAAGTATATAAATTTATTAACTTTCATAATTTAAGTTACTTTCAGTTTAGAAAAATAAAATCTGCATATCAATATATTTATTTTTTTTGGCTGCAAAACAGTTCGTTTCTTCTGTAGACAGGAAGACTAAGTTCACGGGAGAATGCACTTAAAATGCATTCAATTATACATTTTCAGTTGTCTGCACCAATATTCAAAGCAATGATACAATATACTTGGTTTGCTTCCAAATTAATAAGTGAAAGAAGATTTTTTTATAATGCAAATGAAATTTGTTTTCCTGATGAACTGCGAAAGAATCTGTGTGATTGTAAAGAATCTGCTTTTGTACGATGTGCTTTGTGTCAGAAAAAAATATGTTTTGTTTGTTTTTACGATAAATACAATAATCAACAATGTTTAAAATCAATGTAATAATGTATCAAATATGTTGATAATGCAAAGAATCATTGGTGAAGGCCTGATTTAGGAGAGGCAAGGTGAATCGCAGTTCCGAGCAGCATGTTTAGTGAAGGGGCAGCAATTTTTTTTTTTTTTTATTTTAACACAGAAGCCTGGGAAGTAATGATGTCGTCGACAGATGTCTGAAGATGATCAAGGACTGCAATACAAAAGGCAGAAAGGAGGTCTAAAAGGAATGGATACATAAAAATATATCCTCTCAAAACATATCCTTTATCTGGAAAACAACTATATTAAAGAAAAAAATTAATTCAGAAGATTATGTTATGAATCATATTTCATAATCAAATGCGATTCATATAATCAATCCCTCCCAATACCTAATATCAGAAAATATTTTATTCCAGAATCGCAACCCTAACAAACTATTCCGAATAATTAAATAATTTCCCTTCAACCATTGAGAAATGGTTTACTAATAGCTTCCCAACCATGGATCTCCTCTTTATTACAACCCATTGCACAACCCCAAGGCCTGAAGCTCACCCACCCCACCCCCTTCCTCCCTCGCCGGAACGGCAATTCACTTTGTCTCTCCTAAATCAGGCCTGCACCAATGATTCTTTGCACAGATATGCTTTGAAAAGTAAAAAATTTGAATGTTTCAAATATAGCAGAACATTGTCTAAAAAAGGGACATATAATGAACAGTAAGGTAAAGATATTATATAAAGAAACAGATTTAAGGATTCGAAAAATATTAGAAAGCTGTGTAATAAAATGTACTAAAGGAAATAATTTTGATAGATACGAGGGTACCAAAGTAGACCCTTCTACTGTTGTGTTGGTAAGGGATTTAATAAAAACAGACGTGAAAAAAAATAGTAAATATTGATGTGTTAAATATTGATGATAATGTAATAAGTAATGTCCAGATTTTGTTTAAAGTAATGGATTAAAATGATGTGGATATATTATTGTGAAAACAATTAAATTTGTTGATCTAAAATGTTAATAATTTTGTTTTTATTGGAAATCTTACTTAGTTGTTAAATATTAATTTTCAAAATTGTTTTAAGTAATGAATACGAACATGTATGATCTTTCATTATAACAACAATTGTATTTATTGCTTCAACGTGTTTTTAATTAGTTTCATATTCAATACTATTTTGTTGTATTTATTCCAAAGAATACTTTAATTTTTCACTTGAAGAAGGGATGATGTTTCAATTTTGTCCCGAAAATTCGCATAGTATTTGAATAAAACAATTTTAAATACTAAGATATGGAGTGTATAGAGTTTTAATTTAAAGAATTTAAAGTAGTAATATGAAAAGTTAGGAATTGATAGAGGAATACGGAACTTTTGTATATACACTTATTCCCACCCCCTTTACCATATACAACTCCTGTTTTATCCAGTTTGTCAATTTCCAATTTTTTTCTTCTTGTGAGTCAATTACCCAACGTGTTGCTAGCTTTATGTGCTGTCTTAATTTTTGCTGTACCTAGATTTTGTTTACAAAGACTTGTGTGTTATGGTCCTTTCTAATATATAGTCTACACATGATGAATTACAATTATTAAGACTATTTATGCTGTTTAATTCTGGAACTTTAACTAGAAAATTTTGCTTCTTCATTTAATCCTATAACAAAACTACACTCACTCAATTAAACAAAGATTAGAAAAAGCAACAGAATTCTTTTGGTTAATATAATCAATACTTATTGAATTCAATTAACAGAATTGAAGATATAAAAATATTAAGTATTCACAACATATTTCTATTTTTTAACTTTTTAAATTTATGTAAAGACTGATGTAAGAATGTAGATACCCTACTCGATGATTTCCTGAAGGTATAATTTCATAGGAAATTTATAAACTTATATTTGTCGAAATATATCAGTTATCGCAAACTTCTATTTTCTAACATGAAAATTAAAACCAAATATGAAAATCCAGAAAAAAAAAAAAAAATTCCTTTTGATTTACTCTGTTACTTACAAATTTTCCTTGTCCTCACTTTCAAGATCTTCAATGGGACTCAATTCACCCGATTTTTCAGATGTTGCTTCAGAATCATGGAAAATTGGAAAAACAACCTTTTCTACAGGAGCTGGTTCTACATGTAGGTAAATAAATAAATAAATATATTTATTAAAATTAATTAATTAATTATTAATTAAAAATTGCATTATTATTAAAAATCTAATTTTATATTTTAGTTAGGGGAAAAAATTATTATACACTTCATATTAAATATACAGGGGAAATGAGAAAGGGGGGATAATTAAAATTAAGTTATAGTGTAATGAATCAGGGAAAGGAGGGGGAAAAAAAAAAAACAGTATTACATTAAAGCAAACATCAAAATTGATTAAGCAAATTACCACAAATGGTAAACGAGATGAAAAAAATTCCTTCTGAAAAGGCTACAAACATTTTGAACAGTTACAATTTCATCCCCCTCTGCTTTATTAAACATTTTTTTTTTTTCCTATAATCACTTACTCTTGTAGGAACACATTTACTTTAATACAAGTATATTATTTACTCGTATTTATTTTTAAAACAGACATTTTAGTATTATCTTTGTATAAAATAGCCTTATTAACTAGTGAACCAGTGTTATTGAGGTTGGACTGCTATTAATAGCCAGGGAATAGTCTGCAGTCGTTTACAAAAGGCTGGAGCAGTAAAAAATTGCAATATAGATATGTCAAAGGTTTTTTTTGTTTTTTTAGCAATAAAAAAAATGTTTAATAATAATGACAACTTGCCTACAGTTGATTGCATTAAGAAATTATTTTCATCTGAAGACTCTGATAACTTCTCAGGTGAAGAAAACTGAAATGATTTTGAGAACATTTTGTAAACATCTCCTATAGCTACTTTTGTATTCACTGTTGGAGATGCCATACTAAAGCCGAGTTTATCCTCTACTATAGGTTGTTGCACAGCTGCAGAGAATGACTGGCGTTTATCCTCTACTATAGGTTGTTGCACAGCTGCAGAGAATGACTGGCGTTTGTCCTCCACTAAAGGCAGTTTCATATTTGCAGATAATGAAGGCTGCTCTTTTTTTACAGGCAACTGTTTTTGTGAGGAAGTAGACAATAGCTGGTCTTTCCGATCAACCACTGGTGGTTCTGCAGTGGCAAACACTGGGAACTGCGATTTATCTTCATTCTGTTTAAAAAAAAAAAGAAGCACTTAATTAGTAATATTTTGAAATGAGTAAGAAATGTTACAAAGTAAAAGTAAAAAGGAAATCATACTAACTCTATGTTCATTTTGGACAGGATCCTCTGCAATCGTCATAGGTAAACATCTGGAATTGTTTCCAGTCTATAAAATTGATAATTTTTAAACATTAATGTTTACTTTCTTTAACCAAACTGAAAATAAACTCCAAGAAGTGCAATTTTGAAAAGGCAACGGATCATAAGCAAAAAAAAAAAAAAAAAAATCAACAAAATAAGGTTGTTGTTGTTTTTTTTTTTAATATTTTAGAAATTAAGTCAGAATAAATAGAATCTTAGATGGAGAACAAATAGATTTAATGAAAAATAAGGCACGAGTTTTTTGATTAAATCCGATTAATTTAGGGCAAGAAAGGTTTCTTGAAGTTAAGAAAACAATTAAGGTTGTAGAAATGAAAATTTAGACATCTTACTAATAACTGTTGGATACTCAAGAACAGATAAAAAAGTGGAATATGGATGTTAGAAGTGAAGCAAAGATAGAAAGTCTTGTAGCTTTAGATAAAAAGGAAATAGCAAAGAATGATAAGCAAAGATGATCTACAATTATTTTAATTCCAGTCATGAGAGTAAGGAACAAACAAGCAGTCAAGATGGACTGACAATTTGTTTTCAGGAGACACTACAGAACATTTTATAATTAATTCAGTTTCAAAGAGAAAGAAAACTTCCATACTAACTTGAATGTTAACTTGATGTTGATCCACAGTGGGAGGCTGATTTGCAATTGTAAACATATTAAGTTTGTCTCCAACCTTTAAATTAATAAATGTATGTAGTAAGTACTTCCGTAAGTTAATCTCAAGACTTCTTTTTATATTTTTCTGTTTTTCCTAAACTTCATGAAAGATTATCTAACTTTCATAGAATGCAACAAACAGGAATCTTTGACAGTGCTTATATTTTAAAACTGCTCTTATAGTATATGCATTTATATTTTAAAATTAATACATAAAATTATTTACAGCCAAGTTCTAAGGTGATTAATATTTATAGTTAATAACCTTAAGTAGAACAGTGTTACACGTGCTCTTCATCATAAAATATGTATCACAAGTCTGCAATATTCTGTAGCCATCTACAATTATTTTTTGAAGCATAGGGCAAAATAAATATTTAAACTAAGAAGTTGGAGGGGGAGAAAGAAGTCAAAAGGAACCAAAAATGCATCTTAAATCATACTTTTTCAATATCATGGTTTAAATATTTTATTTCAGCTTTTGCTTGAGAAAATAGTTACAAATGACTACATAATATTGAAAACAAATGTGTAATGAAATTTATACTATATGCCATATATTTAATTCAGTATGTTTATAACGACTCAATTCTAAATTCAATTTACTTGAATTGTTTTAGAAATATTTTTTTATCTTGTTTTTTTTTTTTTTTCTTTTTCTATACTACTCTGCAAGGTAGATATACCCATGCTCAAAAGTTAAAGGATTGGCAGCTCCCAACCTTTCCAGGCATCCGAATTTCACAAAACTTGGTAGAAAGGTGCAGTAGGTCCTACATGTATTACTACAGAGTAAACGTAAAATGGTGGCAGCACCACTGAGGGGAAAAACAATACCGAAAACATTAGGTTGGCAGCAGTGCCTTAATTGCTGTGTGACATATAATGTACTGGGAGACTCTTTTTCCATCAATGCTTGCGAACAGTTTGTCATGGCCCAACGTATCCATCTGGATGACATAACAAGAGGTAGAGTGACTGGAAGTATGGAAACCTAAACATTTTGACAAGCATCATATCCAGTTTGTGGAGAAGATTCCAAGAGAGGGAGAACATTGTCAGTGCTTTGGGCATGGATGACCAAGAATCGGCATGCCTCAAGAGGACATATCTCAAGCTAACCGCCGAGCAACACAACCAGAGCACAAGTTGGGAATTCACCAGATACCAGGCAGCAGCCACAGGTTATCAAAGCATATAGTGTAGAGGCGATTAAATAAGACCCGAGTAGTGCTTCCCCTTGACATTGGTCCATCAGACATCGTCTGACATGATGCAAAGAACACTCAGCATGGACACAGGCATAGTGAATCATGTATCCAGATTTAGTCTGTAAAGTTTTTTCACAACATTACGTTTCACATTTACTTTGTGTTAGTAGGTCCTACTGCACATTTTCACCAAGTTTGGGGACATTTGGTTGTCTTGGAAGGATCTGAAACTACCACTCCCTTAACTTTTGAGCAAGAGTGTATATTGCCCAATGCCCGATTTAAAAAAAAAAAAAAAAAAAAAAAAATTCAGGTATCTTAAAACTTCAGGATTTTTAAAAACTAAAAATCTATTTTACGAGTTTGCTTTGCATCTCTGGAATTAAATATCTTGCTTAATGTTATTCTAAAAAATAATATATCACTATATAATGTAAATTCTTCAAACACTTTTTAAATGATATTCTGTTGCATGAAGTTCCTTGTATGGATATTTAAATTAAACCAAATTGTGCAAGATATTGTGTGATAAGGAAAAAAAAAAAAAAAAAAGATGTCCATCCTTGGCTCATTTCAGTTCCAACAAATAATTATGCAAGTTTGTTAGATAATACTTTCAGAAACTTATTTCGTTTTAAGCGATTCCATTTTCTTGTGCTTCTCTCTGTGGTCTATAGAAACTGTCGAGTTCTACTTATTTTCAATAAAGATTATTTTTATTTTAAATCTTCATTAATTATAATACTGTAGTTTTCAGGAATGTATCCCTTGGGACATTTAGCAAGGTATTATTTTTAGAGCCAAGTTCTTTAAGATATCATTATAGATGTTTTAAACCTTTTTTTTTTTTTTTTAATTAAAAAAATTTGGAAAAAAAAAAAAAAAAAAAATCCTACTGAAAAATAAAGTAAAAAAGTTGTTTAATGCAAGTCCAGATATTTAACTTTTTCTTCCCAACTTCACATGAAAACAAATATTTTTTAAAAAAATAAATGCTTTTAAAATATCTTGAACAGTTTTTCAAATTATTCAGTTGTTTTTAAATTGAAAAGCTTTTTTTTTTTTTTTTTTTTTTTATTTTAAATATTTTTTTTTTTTTTTTTTTATATACAATTCTTTTATTGTAATTTTAGATTTAAAACACGTCAGACAAATACGATGCTTCAATGAATTTAGTTTTAAAGTTTGCACTGTCAAGACAGTGTTAATTTAATACTAATGCAGAGAATTATTATAATCAAGTACTTTACATACCACAGTTTCAAAATTTGTTCCAGAAGCTTCTGCAAAAGACTTCAAAGCAACTTTGCTATTTTCAATCACTTCTCTTTTCTCAGAAGGTGTCAAACTGAAACAAAACCAACAAGCAACTTAATTTATTCCTCAAATTATAGAAACCCTTATAAGTAAAAACTCCTAAATTAAATAATTATTACCATTTTACAATTCCATATAAATAGTACTTCATGCTTTAACATAGCATAATAGAGTGGTTAAAAAGTGAACTGTAGCCTATACTTATAGTGAATAACTTAAGCTTTGGGAGTTACTAAAGTGAATTAGCATGGTCAATCAGATAATCTTCTTCAAAAAATTGAGTGAAATAAAGTTAAATTAATTAAGCCATCAAGCATATGGAGAACTTCAAGAAAAGTAGCAACAGCAATGGTTTCTTAAGTTATGAGTGAAGATGAATTCCATTCGTTTAAATTTGTGGCATTGAAGAAGTTTTGACCACCAGGTTAATTTGCAAAAGCAGGATAATCAGGAATTTCGACGCTACATTTCCAAGAGATATTCCCCTGCATTGAAATGGATATATGGTTGCCTGAAGTTTCAAAATGTGCAGACATAGAACAAGCTTAAAATGATACTGAAGCAAGGACAGTCAGAAATGCTCACCATTTGATGGTGAAAAATTACCATAATAATTTGTATTATAAAATCCTATGATTATTGTTGCAGGAAATCTTAGCTCTTGAAATTATGTTTAAGGCATCATTACTTCCTGAGATAAATACAATACAAGCATCTGTTGAAAATAATAGGGTTCTAAAAAGTAAAGAAATTTTAAAAGCACTATCTGGTTTTCTTTACAGTATCTGCATAGGAGGTCAAGTACAACTTTGAAGAATAAAAATTAAAAGTATTGGAAAGAAATTTTTTAGAAAGAAGGAACAAAATAAAATGAGAATTATTAATAAGTATCTTCACTTATAAATATTACATAATGTGGAGTTTTAATATTACCAAGTGAAAATGTATTATAATAATGAGTCACAATTTTACAAAGACTACCATAAAATCTAGGAAATTAAAAAGTTTTCTAGTTTTCAGGTTCACTTTTTTTCCTTCAAATTATTGTTTTCACCTCAACATTTGAAAAAAAGGAATGACAATAATATTAAGGTCTACTGCATTGATTTAATGTTTTCAATTACTTATATAAAGACAAACTTACAAATATAATAGAATAAAAAGAAAATAAATAAATAAAATCCGTTAAGATTACTCTTGAGAAACATCCGCTGCCCATGATATACTACTAATACTTTTATTATAAACTTTTAAAAATTGAGAAGTATTAAGAAAGAAGGGTATCATTTAACTGGTTCAGTTCACATTTGAACATGCACTCTACCGTCTCACCACCACCCTATAAGATTCAGGTGGTAGAGACCAAGTGAAGGTAGAACATACGCTTAAATACCATCCAAAAAAGACATGCTGTAATTATGAATAAATAATAATATTTATTATATTAGTTTTCTTTGAATATAAATGCATGTAAGAGCACTGGGTAAAGTCAATGAACAATATTCCAAGAGTAAAACATTGTTTAGAAGAATAAGAGTCATAGAAGACTAAGTATGATGAATTAAGTAATATTTAAATTAGCCCATGAACAAACCTTTGATCAGCAAAACGAGAACTCAACTGATCCATCATTTGTTGTAAAAAGTTGTTTTGCCATTCATTCAACATTGCTCGCTGAGCTTCAAGGAGGTTATTCGACAATGCTCGCTGAGCTTCAAGGACTTTTTCTAAAATAAAATAAATTGTAAATCAGGATGAAAATCACATCTTCAGTTACAGGGTTAAAAGTAAATTAAAGTCAACCTATTTATTAAAATTACATTTTATGTGGATGGACATCTATACAATTTTCCCCAGTTTTTTTAATTTCTTAATCCTAGTCTTTGGTTCACATCAATCTGACGTTAAACTTTCAATTAGCAATCCCGGTATTGTTAATTATATGTTCCTTCAAGAAGTTAAGTCTTTTCCTCATATTCCCAAACCAACATATACATAGCTTTAAGCAAATTATATGCTCCGTAACAACTGGTTTTATACTTAAGTAAAAACGTAGGAAATACAGATGCTGAAAAAATATTACTATGCAACTTCAATATTTCAACTTTTTCAACAAAAGTTTTCATCAGGAATTACATAAAAGAGAAGAGAATGAAAATCACTCTTCTTCTACTTAAAAACAGAAACAGAATAATAAATCATGAATTGAATCTCACGTTACACTTGATAACATACATAATAACCACACATTGTAATGATTATTGACAACATTTTTTATTATATAGCAACAACCGTTGCATGTTGTCAATAATCGTTACAATGTATGGTTATTATGTATGTTACCAAGTGTAACGCGATATTCAATTCATGATTATGATTCTGTTTTTAAGTAGAAGAAGGGTGATTTAATCATTCTCTTCTCTTTTACGTAATTCCTGATGAAAACTTTTGTTGAATAAGTTGAAATATTGAAGTAAGTCTGCATAGTAAATATTTTTTCAGTTACTTAACTTTGTAATATTAAATTTCCTTTCAAGATGTATAATACAGATGCTTATATAGTTTTGTTTTGAAATTATTGCATCAAATATTTCCATGACAATTTTCCAAAAGGATTCAAATATATATGATTTATTATTTACTTTACATAAATTTTAAAAAATAATTAAATTTTTCTGTTGTTGTTTTGTAGTTTAATTCTTGATAAATATTAAGAATGGCTATTCCAACTTCTATATAGGATCTTCACACATTATGAAGCCATAATTGTGAGAAATTCACAAGTGCCATTTTCAAAGATTTCAGAAATTATAATAATTTTGAAAACATCATCAAATCTATTGATCAGAACAAAAACCTGAGATTCTTGATCACAAATAATTTTAATGATAATCCGAGTTTAAATGAAACATTTCAGCAAAGCCTAGCTTTTCTTCTTTTTTTTTTTTTTTTTGATAAAAGATTACTCTTCAACCAACTCTTGAATGCTAAATCACATTGGCAAAGCCATTTGTCTGTAAAACCTCCTGAAATAACTTATGACCCAAAAAAGTGATGATGAAAATTTTAGGCAGCATCCAGCACTTTCAGGAACATCAATGTCATAAATGAAGATATCTGCATTTGAAAAGGCGACTATAAATGGAATGGGCTTGAAATGGAGAACTTTATTTGGAACTGCTCCAAAAAAAAAGTTCAAAATCTGAAACTGAATTTAAACTTATTTAGCTTGATAAGGAAACGGCCCAGTTTAATTCAGCTTGACTTCTGTCACTGTAAATTGCTCAAGATATGATCAGAATCACTAACATTAATACAATTATAAGGAATACATAATTTTACCTTGTAATTTCAATCTTTCTTTTTCAGCTTTCTTCCAACGTGCCGCTCGAATTTCTTCAAATGACAACTCTTGGGTGCCTCTGTATATTTTCTCTTTACAATACATCACTCGTTCTGCATACTTTGGCTTATTTGGCTGTTCTGTTGGAATGCTATTGGCATTCACTGGAACGGCTTTTTTATCACTGGACGAAAACAATTTTATTTCAAAGAAAGTTCCACTTTAAAAAAAATATTTATACAGGATAAAGATTGATATTCCATTGATTTTAATCACCAATTATTTTACATTTCAAATGAAATGCTAAAATAAAAAATTAAAAATAAACATCGATTTCTTTAACTAAATGAAAACAAATCTAGCATCTTAAGAGAACAAGCTAAGAACGCTAGCAATTAAAAATAAAAAAAAATAAATAAAAAAATCAGCAAAATATTTTTATATTTGCTAATATTTAGGCCATCATATATTTTCTTATACTTTATAAATGAGAAAAACTAATTTTAAGTTTGCATTATAGAAGATGTCTATGGTTTAACTTCTATATATGTAAAAAAAACCTTTTATCTAATATTCTATTGAAGTGACAATCGCTAATTTTTTAAACTTTTTGATTAAAAAGAGATACGATTATCACTTAAGATTCCATTAAGGAATTTCTTAATCAAACCCGATATGTTCTCTTCAAATATTCAAAAATCGTTCAGTAAATAACATCTTGAAAAGTTCTCATATCAACCAACAATTACATATGTTTGAAGTTTAAGGACCATAGTTTTATAATGAGATTAGCTAAAGGAGATAGTAACATCTTAAGTGACCTCCATGGCAGTATGGTAATAGACTTGGGTGTCTGGCGACTTCTTTCTATTTATGCATTTTATTTTTGCAATGCTGTTTGAGGCGACATTTTATATTTTAGAAGTTGTAAAGCTTTACATTAAAAAAAGAAAGGAAAGGCTGATAAGAGTTATAAGCAGTTCCTGGCCTTTCTCAAGTGACCTGTAAATACCGATGTGTTTTTAATGAAAATCAAACCTTCAAATTTTGCTCTTTAAAATCTTATTTTTCTTTATATTAATATTTCAGCTTTAAAGAAATTAATGCTGCACAAAATATCGATTATAGATTATTCCAAAATATCATGCATCTTACAGAGACATAAATGCTTTTACAGTTTTCTAATTTTTTTTTTTTTTTTTTAATACACACGTTTGTGAAAATTGCAACACAATGAAGAAACCATCAGAATGGAAGGAAATTTATTACACACATTACTAATAGTGATGCAAACAAACGATTTAAATTTCAAAACAATGCAACAACAGTATTTGCAAAAAATTAGTATGGTGTAAAGCTTCCATGAGCTACTATACGCCGTGGCATTGAATCAAACAGGCTTTGGATGTGTTCCTGGGGTATCACCTGCGAGGCAGCTTTATCCGAGTCCACAGTTCATCAGTATTGGCTGCTGGATGACAATGACGAGCTAGTGCCGAGTGACCATATCCCGGACATGTTCAACAAGTGACGTATTAGGCGAACATGGGAAGAAGGGGTATCTGGCTTGCTTCGAAGACTGCCTGGATATTTCTGGCAACGTGTGGTCAGGCATTATCTTGTTGGAATATAGCTCCAGGAGTGTGCTGAAGGAAGGGTACAACTTCCCCGATGTAGCAGTTACTGTTGAGTGCCCACTACTCCTAGCACTCGAGATAGTCTACGACACCCAATTGCTCCCCAAACAATCACTCCTATTGTTCGTGCAGTATGATGCTGGACAATGCAATCTGGAAGATGGCACTCACCTTGATATTGTCCAATGTGTATGTGGTCATCAATGTAATCCAAGTTGAAGCGGGACTCGTCCAAAAACATGACATGGTGCCAATCTGCACGCCAGTGGATGTGTCCGTGAGCCCATTGTAGTCAGAGGCATCCAAGGTTTAGGCCCAAGGGAATCCTCTGCAAAGAAATGCATGCATGCAGTCCTCTGTGCAGCAGACATCGTCGAACCAGAAATATCAGACCTGATGCAGTGTTCTAACGTTGTGCTAACACTCAAGAAGAAGCTGAACGATCCGTCACTGCCGTGTGGATGAGGTATCTATCATCCCATGGTGTAGTCACATTTTGTAGTCCACTTCCGATTTTAGACTCATCCTGTTCTGTTTCCTTCGTGCTGTTGTATTTTTCACAAACATGAGTGTATATATAGTATTTTAATTTAGTTGTTCTTTACATCTACAATCAATCACAACTTCGAATTGTAATATCTTGCCGATTCTAAAAATAGCCATATTGTAAGGAAACAATATATCTGTTCCTTATTGTTTTTGCAAGTTTTCTGTTACTTCTGTCTCTGTTAATCTTAAAATGTAACTTTTTACCAGTTGAGATTCAGCCCATGGTTTACTCCTTTCCATTAGAGGTTCTCCAACTCTTTCTGTGGCTTTTTTTTTTCCTTTGTCAACTGCTTTCTTTATTTGTCGGCCTAAGTACATTTTTGCTTTAGTTTTATCAGTCTTTTCTAAATTATATACAATCCAGAATATCTACACACATACTACATCTATTCCTGCAAATCCAATTCAATCAAGTTCCATCATCAACAATCATTTCATCTATATCTTCAGTATAACTTTAATGATGAACTGACTTCAACAAATTGTAAAAAAAAAAACCCAGAACATTACAGAAGCTCATTACTGATTTATCATTACAATTACTGATGTAACGTACATTCTCCCATACTTACATCTTTCTCCATCTCTGTATTATATAAATATATTACATTTTTCAAAGACAGTTTTGTATATCAGTAGGATATTACAGAAATAGATTTTGCTGAAATATATGAGCATATCTATGCTAAAGTATTAGAAGACTATTTTAGTGGCTCCAAATATTTTAAGATAGCAATCCATCTTTACTATATTTCATTTGAAATATAAATATAAACTTTTTAGAAATAAAAATCAAAAACAAAAATTTACTTCAAATAAGAGATTTAACGTGCCTGAATTAATCAAAGAAATGGGTAAAAAAACAAAGGCACAATGCTAAAAGAGAAAGGAATTCACACCCTGAGCTGTCACCGGGAAGAGACTGGGACAGACTTTTCATCCTTTTTAGGACTTGTTTTTTACCCATTTCTTTGAAAAATTTACTTCTTTGAATAGTAAATGATACATACAACTTGCTAATGAAAATCTCAAGCTTTATTTTCTGATTAAATTTTAAATTTCTATGAACACCAAATAGCTTTTTCAAAAATCATTTTAGAAACATCTATTAACAAATTAGTGTAATGAAGTCCTGTCTCATCTCTAAATTTCACTAGAAAAATATACATTTCAATGTTTTCCTAAAATATAACCACTAAAAACTTAATGTGGATCTTACCTTAAAACAGCATTTGTGCCTATACATATTGTTTGAGATGATCTGTGTTAATAAATAAAAAAAAAAAATTAAAGTTTGTTAAACAAATTTTATTTTTAATATAAAAGACTGAATGATCCACAGCACATTGATCAAAATCTAGTGTACAAAATTTTTCGATTCTATTTTTGTTATTAATATTTTTAGTATTTAAAAATCTGATAGTAATCAACCAAGCTTAAAATTCTTTGGGGTGGGTGGTGGGAAATTTTATTTCAATTTACTACATATTTCTAAATAAATTCTATCATTTCTCTTTTCACCAGCATAAATATCCCATAATTAGAGACAAATAATAAAAAAAAAGAATCTATTTTCACAAACTGAAAGCAAATCAAACTAAAAAGGAAAAGCAATCTTACATATTTGATGGTCCTGCATTTGGATCTGTATGAACGTTGAAATTTTGATGGCTGTAATGCCCTCCAGCAATTGGCACAACTTCAGTTTTTTCTGGAATCTAAAAGGATAAATAAACAAAGTTAGATAGCCACAATATTAATTTCATTTCTATTTCATTCATAACATTCATTCCTCTAACTCATCCTTTCTGAACCTCACAAGTTGTAACTTAAACAGTACAATGCAATAATAGCAGTTCAAAATAACTTAAGAACTGTGCAATGATAAAAGTATCCATTTAAAAGCAATATTATGTTACAAGATATATTTATACATTAAAAATTATTTATTTATATAATTATTGAAAATAGTAAAGCTTTGTAATTCATGTTTTAGAAATAGCACATCCACTTTACACAGGTATGTCGTTACTTTATGCGTGGGGAAAGAGACCATTACAACGTATAACAAGAAAAACACAGAACCACACAAAATAAAATTTAGTGATCATTATTCTACACACATTAATTTTGTAATTGGATCATTCCATATAAAATCACCCAAGACGAAAAAAAAAAGAAAAAGAAAAAAATCTTGCATAATTAATTTTATTTTTTTTTATTTTTGGCACACGTGTGCCTACATACTTTAGTAGTTCAAAAACAATTTTTAAAAATATTTCCTCCTTGTTTTCCAGATGGGATCATTTTTCCAACATGGTTTACACCAATCACAGAAACTTAAATATCTTCACAACTAAAAGAGCTTGTAAAAATTCCTATCATTTATTGTTATTAAGCCTCAAAATCATAATTATGTAGCCTACATTCGTTCTGTCTGCATTGAAACTTTGGCTTATTGCTACCTATGTCTTTCTGAGAAGCCATCGCCATTTTGTTCCAAAACCCAGTCATTGATTTTGAAAGCTATGAAAGAAACCCTAACAGAAGTGAATGTGAAGTTCTAGCAGATTTTGCTGAAATCTACAGTTTCTTGATTTAAGATGAAATTAAAGTTTCACCGGGTATTCACACAGGCCACACTTCAACATTGTGTTTGTGTTACTTAAGTCAAATGGTATTTGAAAAACAATATTAAGTGTCAGAAGACGCAAACACAACACAATGGCACTTTATACTTTTCAGAAGCACCTTACAACCACATCAAAAATCAATTCTTCCATCAATAAAAAATATTTCAGTGATGGAGCCGCTAGTGTCTTAAGAAAAAAAAAAGTCACTGTGAACCAAAGTCTGATTTTGGCCAGCTAGATGCTTAAACCTATCTAACGGAGGCATGTCTGCAATAGATAGAATGAAAGTAAAGTCATTTTGTCTTGATTTGGAATTTTAATAAAAGAAACTATAAAATTTACATCCAACTTATAAATGCTTAAGAAGGTGCCAAGTCTTGAGATTTCACGGACTAATAATTTGGAGGCAACTTAATATGTGATAGAAGTTTGAAGATCAAGATTCCTTCTCTTTCATACTTTTTACAAATCTTAAAAACTACATTTGTAAGAAGAAGAAAAAAAATTCCAAATTTCAGGCTTGGGTTTAACCATTTGTACAAGAGCATATATGGTAACTAATGCATTCAATCTATTATCAAGTGAAATCAATGTGAAGTCAAAGGATCAGAAGCACAATCTCTAGGACTTCTCTATAGTAAACAAAACTAACTACTGAAAAAGCTAAGTGCTTGCCAGTTTCTGAAATTTATGTACCATTGTCCACTATACTTAAATTTCATTGCACGAACTTACAACAAACAAAGAATTGGGAAGGTAAATTAGTGAACTTCAATGCCTTTTGCTAAAATTCAGAAGAAATCCCCCCCCCCAATGGCCTTATTTTTGAAACTGATTAAATTTCCAAACAATTGCAAGGTATATCAGGAAACACGAACAAAATTTTAAGAACTAAAATAAAAGACAGGTTGCAACATATGCAACTTACAAAATGCACATTGGTCCTTCAATTAATGAGAAACCAGTGACATCTCAAATGTATTTAGCCAGGCTTTTTCTTCTAGATGACATTTAAAACATAATAAATAAATAAATAGGATATTAAAAAAGATAATTTCCTGTAATATTAACACAAAAGAAGGGAGGGGGGAGTCAAGAAATTCTAAAGAAAAAACAAAACATATAGTGGTTCCTAAAGTCACTAAATGAGGAAATTCTATGATTTTTTTTTTAAAAAAAAAGGAAAAAAAGAAAACCAAAACTGGCAACTAATAAATAGTGATATGGCAGCATTACAACATTAAATGTAGATGGGAGAAGATGCATCGGAGTCTAAAGGTTTTACATTTTGGATTTTCAATAATAACGAATTCACTGAGGAGGATCAATTTCATTTCTTTAAGTGATAAACTGCTATCAATTCTTCTTCTAGGAACACAAGACCTTAACTGTTCTATAAGCAGGCAGAAGATTGAATGAAACAACCACGATCATAGCATGTGTAACAGGATCAACAAGAATTAGATAAGTTCATACTTTGAAGTGGAAAACATGAAATGGACGTTTATTTTTTATGAACTTTCCTGAACGACCTATTTTTTGATCCAACTAATTCAAATCCAAAAAGCTCTCAATCCTCTCCTCAGTTGTTTAATACAGCATACATAGGAAATCACATTTCTCTTTGATACATTTTACAGCAAATGTACAAAAGATATCTAAATATCACTTGAATCTTGTCGAAGAAGGTAATAAATTAAGAAAAGCTCTAAGTAGTTAACGGTCAGAAATCATTACAATGTGATAAGACTGGGAATAAAAAAAACCAACCTAATTTGTCAAATAATTCATTAGGTAGGAACAAAAATTTGCTACTATCATTTTTGCATTCTAAAATTAATTTAATAAGTATTTCTCAATTAAAAACAAAATAATTTAGGAAACAAATTTACTTTTGAACTGCTCCACTTCCTTGGCTTCTGAGTATTTTCTTTTTGTGTATTCTCTGCAATAGGGGGAATGGTAGATTCTTTTATTTTTGGGGGAAGGAGAGATGTCGAATTTTCATCACAAAATATCTGAAAGCCACCTACAGGATTGTGATGTTGTGGTAACTGCTCTTGGACAACTAAAATGAAATGAAAATCTAAAATTAATGTATGTTTTTAACTGCTACAGAATTCAACTCAATTATACTCTTCAAAGATGGAATGGAATATTTAACTCAAAAAACAAAAAAAGGAAGATTGTGATAGTTGCTCTGCTACTCTATTTCAAATGCTAGGAGGAAGACAATATCCAAGCATTTTAAGATTAATGAAATACTGCTTGATAAACATGCGGCAAACAATTAACTTTGGTACTGTAACATGGGAGTAATGAGCAAGTCCAACATATAGCAAAAAAACTCAAAATAGTCATAAAATAGTTAAAATAAAAACAGTTTCATAAAATAACACTTAATGTCTTAACATTGTACAATTTATTTGTATTTATGCAATGTTGCTCAGAAGGGGAATACCCATTACAATTTTGCATAAATTTCTTTTTAAAATTAGCAAATTTGTAACGGTAAAAACTGCCCAAGTTAGCAAGATAAATACTAACACAATGTGCCAAATCAGAAAACTGTTAAAGAGAGAGTGCGAGTGATGTAAAGAATCTTTTGATGAAACCATGTTCGATAGATCAAAGATAAAATGTTTTAGTAAACGAAGTGTGTAAAAAAAAAGTTCATTTTTTTGAATATTGAATAGTATGCAATCAGGCCTAGACTGCAAAATTCCATAGGCTTTTATGGAACAAAACAATCCTTTGCTAGTCACATCGTACATGGATTAGTATCATTATGGTTTATTTTGATTGTTGTTTTTTTTTTCATTTCCATGAACGTTTATTTTTATATGCTTTTTATACTTTTCACTCCTTGTTTTATGCATCATAAATCTTTACTGTAAGAGTAATCAATATTTATTTTATTTTAAATCCAATTATTTTTGTAATTTAATTTTCATGTATTCTTTAATTCTCTGAAATTTCAATTTGTATCTTTTTTTAATTTTAAAGAAAAAAAAGTAACCATCATATAAAGGTTCAGGGAACCAATCAACATTATTGACTTGGCCCAGTCGATATTAATAACAGGTGAAACCACTCGGGTGGTCAGGTTTAAAGGCAAATAAACAAGACAAAGGAGTGCAATCATGATTCTACACCGATGAAACAAAACAGCTAATGTGTGATAAAAAGTCCAGCAGCATCCAGGGAAAGTTTATTATAAGGTCGCCTTTAGACCTCACCATCCAAGAGTGGTTTAATCTGTTCACCTGTTAATTAGCGATGTTAATTAACGTTGATTGATTCCTTCAGCCTATATATATGGTGTTTACTTTTTTCTCAATCGTCAGAGGAAGGGAATCGAAAAATTCTGGAATCTAGTCATGTGACCAGACACTTTTAATTTCATCTTCATTATGTGTGTGTTTCACAGGACTTATTTTTTTCAAAATCCAGCGTATCGCACACATTAAATATCAGTTGATATTTTTTTAAATAAATCTGGCAATAAGTTAATTTTTTCAAACAAGCTCCAGCAATTCAAAAAGTTCTAGTTTATAAATTAAGACAAATGGCTATTTTCTATTATTTTTGAAAAATGAGATTCATCCGCAAAATTGCTGTGCACCTAAGAGGCGATAACAGAACTAATTTGAAATGTTTCTCACAAAAACAATTTACCTGGTTTTGCAATTCCTTTTCTGACATTTGGAACACGTCCTTTTTGTTGTTCAAGCTCTGCCAAAGCTCTTCTGTTGTCTTCCTCACTAACCATTTCACAGTCTGATGGATGTTTAGTAATACGAGCCAAAAATTGCCTGCAATGTTAGGATACAATTGTTTACCAAAAAGAATAAGGATAAAATATTTAAAAGTTAAAAAAAAAAAAAAAGCAAACTGAATTTACAAGAAGCTGTACAGTAAAAAGTCTTTATAATGAAATTGGCAATTTCAATTCTCTCTCCCGTGTTATACAAAATCAGAAACCATTACATCTGAAAGTCTATTTTTTTATAAATAAGTTTCTACCCCAGGATACAAACAGTTTTGAAAAACTTCTTTATGGCTAGGACATTAGATTATATCTCATCATTTAGAAAGCTACTTAGTAGTACTGAAGAATTAGATGGAGTGTTTGAGATTAAGAATTGCTTACTGTTGAATATAATTTTTACTGTGTGATAAGGCTGAGATATAACACTGTATTTGAGTAAGTGCATCACTATCTTCTCGATTTCTAGATGCCTCATGTTTTCGCATAGTTGTCCCTCACCACTTCATGCTTCGACTTTTGTAGCTTCACTATCACGGTTTTTTCAAATATATTCATTAAAAAGTTGATAGAGATAGTGAAAATGATACAGCACGCACCCAGTTGTCCGAGTCAATTATATATATATATATAAAATTATATTACCTATGGACTGTAGGCCTATGTATTCAAGCACCCTTGCAAATCCTTCAATGACAGGTGCAGATGCTCGACCATTCTTTGTGTATGGGCAAGAACTTTTTTCCCAAAAAAATCAGGTTTGGTGAAACCAAGCCAGAGGGTACTGTTCGCTGCATGGCTCAGCCTAACACAAGTTCATTTCTCTCATACACACCCACACACACTTCTACGCATCAGAAGCATCTTTGCTCTTTAAGTGTTTGCGATTTCTGAGAACTTTTATCTAAGCCCCACGATGACTCCTAATCTAAAAGGGTGTTTTTTTCATGTCCAGAGGCTTTAATAATATTAAAAACCATATTTAGAGGGTCATGAACAGGTTTTCTATGCTCTAACTACAAAAATATTCGATTCATAAATAAAGAATCCTACTTCATGGAAATTCACTTATCGAGGTAGAGTTTGGAACTCATTAACTGCGATAACGAGGGACGACTGAAGATCCTAAAGTTGAACAGCCTTTACCCTTCCCCTTCTGGATATTCATGCTAGATATCTTTTAAGTAACTTTTTGGTATGTATTCACATTTCTAGGATACAACATAGGATAGGATAGGCTTTTTCAGTTGCAACATATTTAATATCTGCAGCTGGATCACGATTTCCTGGTTGGATTTCTTCTGATGCATTCCATTATAATCTTATCTGGATTCACACAAGGCTCTTTTTTACATTTTGTCATGGGAATATCAATCCAGTTCCTATTCTAACTGAAATAATTTTAAACAAGATTTCTTGTGAAATCTATCATCTTGTCCCATTGGCACGACTACTATTGATCTGTCCATAAGACAACGCAGACTGGTTCCTCAAATGACCACTGAAACAAACCAGCACAAATCTAAATAAAAATTGAAATTGCCTCTCTGTTTTACACTCACTTCCAGAAGTTAAGCACGGAGAGGAAAAATGTTAATTTCCGTAAGAGATCTGAATTAAAGATGCTGAAATTTGCTGCAAAGGTAGAAGGAAGTCTGCAAATTATATAGGTAACAGCCAATCATGGTTTCGCAACGAGAAATATGCAAAACAGGCAGTCGTATAAGAAGCCGGCATTGTGATGGGTTACAAGAGTTGCATGTAAATGCTGATGAAAGGTGTTTAGAACATTGTACGATTTGTTGTCAAGCTAGACGTGTTTCTATGGCTTCCAGAAGACGAATGGAAGATTCTGAGCGCTGGCGGGCTGTCAGTCGCATTGAAGCAGGATAGTCTTTAACAGATGTTGCTCGTTTCTTCGGCCTTCATCATTCCGTTATTTCACGATTATGGAAACAATTCCAAACCAGTCAAACAGTTGTTCGAAGACCTGTAGCCGGTCGTCCAAGGGTTACAACCCCCATGGAAGATCGACCTCCACACGTGTGACATTTATGGTTGTAGAGGCCATTGGTAAGACGATATCTGCCCCTACTGTTCGTCGAAGTCTACACTTGAATGGTCTGTACACCTGGATACCACGAGTTTGTGTTCCTTTATCCGTCCAATCCAGAGGGGCAATATTACAGTGGTGCCGCCAGCATGTGAATCGGACTATGTCCGATTGGGGTAACGTTATGTTCACAGACTAGTCCAGATTTGCCCTACAACCCGATGATAAGCGTACAAGGGCCTGGAGGGAACAACGCCCACGCAATCGGCCCCAGAACATCACGCATTCCGCGGTAGAAGCATCATGGTATGGGCAGGGATTTCATTGGGATATGGCATGGACCTGCACATCTAAAGGCGAGGTTCTGTGACGGCTATACGGTATCAAGATGAAGTCCTACACCCCATTGTGAAACTGTATGCTGCAGCAGTTGGTCCTTCTTTTGATTTAATGGATGATAATGCGCATCCCCATAGAGCTGCCATCGTTGACGACTTTCTGGAGAGTAAGGGGATTACGCATATGGAATGGCCGGCTTGCTCGCTGGACCTTAATCCAAATGAAAATCTTTGGGATGCCCTCGGCCGTGCTGTATGTCGACGTTTCCCACCTGCAGCCACTCTCAAGAGCTTTAGAAACTGCCCTACAAGAGGAATGGCGATTATTGGACTCTGCGGTGGTTGATCACCTCGTAACAAGCATGATCACATGCTCTAAACTCACATGCAGGTGAGGGGTGCTCACATATCCTATTAATGTCGGTTTTTATTGTTTGTTTTGAATTTAAACATTATTTTGTTAATGAAGGAAATATAATGCCATCTTATAATTTATGAAAATTCAATATTTTGTTTATCTCGGTATGTAATTCTTTGTTTTGTTTCATGAATAAACAGAGCTACTTACTTGCAGTATTTCATGTCAATCAAAGCAGTACTTGCCAATTTTTTCACATTTTACCGCTCCGTGCTTAACTTTTAGAAGTGAGTGTAGTTATAGGGAAGGAGTTGGGGATGGCAGTTTCGTCCTTCTGCGGACTCATCAGCCCAATCCCGCCTTCCCCTGATAACCCAACCAGAGAGGCAAGATTACTTTCTGGTGCCACCGACCAACCTGGCTGTGACCCCCAGAGCAAGAAAAACAAGAAAATTAAAAATGTAAACTTTCACACTTCATGCCTTATTTCTCCGAAGCAAAGGCTATGAAGGCATTTTCCACTAAAAACAGGAAAAGATATACAAATCAACAAATATTTAACGTGCTGCAAGATCAAATGACTACTGAAACAAACCAGCAATTTCAATTTTTATTTAGATTTGTGCTGGTTTGTTTCAGTAGTCATTTGATCTTACAGCATGTTAAATATTTGTTGATTTGTATATCTTTCCCTGTTTTTAGTGGGTTAAATGCCTTCATAGCCTCCGCTCCTTTTCAATTTTATTGTTTTTCTTCCTCTGGGGGGGTCACAGCCAGGTTGGTCGGTGGCCACCAGAAAGTGATTTTGCCTCTGGTTGGATTATCAGGGGAAGGCGGGGTTGGGCTTATGAGTCTGCAGAAGGACGAAACAGCCATTCCCAACTCCTTCCCCATAACTAAAACAGAGTGGTAATTTCAATTTTTATTTAGATTTGTGCTGGTTTGTTTCAGTAGTCATTTGATCTTACAGCCCGTTAAATATTTGTTGATTGGTTCCTCAAAATGATGAAGTTCAGCACGAGCTGAAGACAATGGTACATAACCATTTTACAGGACCAAAAGCTCATGTTTAAGATTTTTAAATTAATCATTAAAAGATTGTTACTAAATCTTCGAGATAAAATTTGTTAAAAAGGAAAACCACACTACAATAGAAATTTTGATGCAATTCGTATCTGTTGAATTTAAAAATAGAAATTTAATAAATAGACATACTTATAAGATATATTCAAGTTCTGAATGGGTTGAGCCATTTTCTCAATTCCTTCATTATAAACTTCATTTGCTCTATTGTTAAGTCCTTGTTGTTCCAGCTGCAAAGCCCAATGAATATAAAAATCCGCAAGTTCACAGAAGAAATTTTTACTATAAAGATGCTGATAGATTTCCAAAGGATCCTCAACAGATTTTATCTAAAAACGATAAAAAATAAAACAAAGCAATTATAAAAAATTACAATCTATCAGACCATGAAATTCAGGTACTAAAGAAGATTCAAAATTACTTTACATCAAACCTATATTATTAAGCAATAAATGAAGGACTTATGTTACAGATAAATAGACAAAACCATCTATACACACAATTATATAATATACAAATTTAGAAATGTGCATTAATAAAAACACACACACACCTTAAATGTGCTTTTATTTGGCTGTTCTATTATCATAATTAGTACAATGAATTGCAGCCAGAAGCAAAAAATAGGAGTCGGCTATTTTATATAAATAGGATGCCTATATTAATGCACATTTAATCATTCAATATTTAAACAAACTAGAAGAAACTTTTCTACATGGATCTTCAAGTTTCAAAATACAATCTGTATCAAAGACTTCACATAATACGAGCTCCCCACATTTTAACATTTTAAAAATTTCTATCCTACCATAATATACTTGCCCACCATATACTTGCTTAAAGCTTTTAATTTCATCATCAGCAGGTATCATTGCTAACCTCTCAGAAAAAAAACAACAAAAACTAACTCTGCAGGACTTCCTTTGCAGAATTTTTAAAAATTTTACATACTATTTCTGCAATAACCAACAATCACCAATGTTTTATCAATGCCTTATTGGCAAAAAGCCTAGATATTATTTCACAATGATCGGTTGGTTAAGTATTCACATCTATTTCCAATGAACTGTTAATTATACAGGAAAATTTACTTACACATCGAAGCCATACATCGAAATATCGGATATCATTGTTGTACTTCTCATTTTCTTGAAAAATTTCCAAGCACTTCCGAATTAAGACTATCAAATGTCCATCTCGTCCACCTTTAGGAAAATGCTGTTCCACCCATTTAATGTATTGATACCACACTTCCAATGGGTCATCACCAGTGTAAGTGCGTATTTCAACTTCAAATTGCCTAATAAAAAA
>JAFIDM010004315.1:30775399-30797633 GCA_023159025.1 Thereuonema tuberculata | reverse complement strand
ATATATATATATATATATATATATATATATATATATATATCTCCTGAAACAGGAAGTGATAATTGAAAGGAGAATGGAATTCCAATTAAACATAAGTCCAATAAATTACTTGGAAATCAGTCAACTAAATGTTTGTTAAGATGCATTCAGAAACTATTACAGAAAAGCATTTTCATTGGCAAACAATATACCAATTTTCATTTTGCAATAATAAGTATGCATTAGAAAAAAAGTCTCACATTTGTCTTTTTTTATTAGTACAATTTTTTTGTTCAAACATAGAAAACTTCCCCATATTATTTTAGCCTTTAAAGAATTATGTATTTCCTTCTTATACATGCATACACATTCCCCAGTAGTAGCTCCAAACAATTCATTCTCTTTCTTGGCCTGCCAGGCCCTCAGACTTGTCCCATATTGACCATATCTGAGACATGCTAGGATACCAAGTGCATTCATCATACATCCAACATTTGGAGCAGGAAGCTTAAAAAAATGAGAATTTTTCTTATGAACTCCTCCTTTAAGAAAAAAATAAAAACCTTTTTAAAGGTGCAAGTTACACCACAACATGCAGCTGGAATGATAGAAACAACTAATAAATCCATGAAAAACTTAATTTAAAGTGTGTAAGGGAACATTCATCTGAATTTAAGATACGGTTGAAACATCATTTCACTGCATTGCAGAACATTTATGATGACATCTTGAATGAATTAAATGATAAGTTAACTAAAACCATTATCGAAACAGTCGGCTATATTCTCCATCTTCTTTTTATAACAATATTTCGATTAACTACAAATTCTTTACTGATCTACTTCAGGTATAATTTTTAGGGATAAATCCCTTCTACAAAATTCATAAAGATTTAAAGCTAATAGTTTATGACATAACAATCAATACTATGTTCGTATGGTAAGCAGTAAAAAAATATCACCTCAAAAATAATGTAACTAACAATTTATGCAATAAACAATTACAAATTAAACACATTGTATTAACAACTAATTATATATTTAAAAAAAAAAAATGGGAAATGAAGATAAACTAGGATGATCCTGTGATGTGAATAGCTGAGCTCTGTAAAACAGTCATGTTACTGAGGATATCGGGAAGTACAATATTGTGAACTGTAAGAAGAGCAGAAGAAAATGTAAGCCTAAAAGCTGCTAAAAGTTCTTTATGTACCAATAAGAAGTTCATAACGGCTCGGAGAAATGAAACTGGCATCATTATTAGAAATTGTGAAGAACTTACGAAGTTTTGAAAAATTTTGTAGCGATATATATGGACATACTGAAGATTTAGGTGAAATGGTATGCAAGACTGTTTCTGAGGCTCCTCCGGGATTGAAACAGGAGGTTAAGTATGCCATCAAATGTATGAAGAAAGGAAAAGTACCAGAACATGACAGAAGCACAGCAAATATTCTTGAAGAAGCAGAAGAAATGGAACAAATTCTGACTATGTTTACTAAATGTTTGAACCTCAAGGATGTACCAGAACATGGGAAAAATGCATTGGAAACATTACTATTTAAAAAAAAGCGAAAGATATTGAGAATTATACGACTAAAAATCGCTTGTTAGCTTTATACAAAGTATTTATGAAAGTTATTACCAATCACTTGCAGATTCTGCCCAACCAAAAGAGCAAGCTGGATTTTGTAGTGGATATAGAATAACCTATCACATTCATGTTTTAAGGGAAGTCATTGAAAGAACCAAGCATATGAGATTCCATTCTGCATTGGATTTATTGACTACGAAAAGTCTTTTGGCACTATTAACATTGCTGTTATTAGTGCTTTGGAAATCATGATATTGACACTAGTATATAGAGCTTATCAAGATATTTATTGGACATGACAATAATTCGTTTCACAAGGATATAGGAAAAAAAAAAATCAGAATAGGAAAAGGTGTCAGACAGATACTGTCTCGCTGAAATTATTCACAGCAGTACTTCAGGAAGCGTTCAAAAACATTGGTAGCACAAAGGTCCACTATGAAGCCCCAAATAGCAGTTACATCTAACTATTCACCCTATTGAATTCAGGATCTAAAACAGAATACCTAAGGTTAAATAAGTATATTCTTGCAACATTTATCAATAAATAGCGAATAAGGATAAAACTACTAAAACTTCCTCTCTGTATGATTTTGTTTGTTTTGTTGCATTATGTTTTTGTGCCATTTCTCAATGGGGAGAAAAAAAAAAAGTTTACTTAATACTTCAAAACTGCTTGATTTTATTCATCTTTAATAGCCTAGCAAGCCTTTTTCATCTATTATTCTCTCTCTAATCATTGTTTTATCAATGAACATTAAAAGTTTCCATTTGGATCATTCCAAGTCAATTCAACCAAAAAAAAAATAATGACACTCGCCACTTCAGATTTTTGTGAAGTTTTTTTTTTTTTTACTTGTTACTACCACTAAGCTAGAAACCCATGTAAAATATTTCCTCCCTAGGTCACATACTTTCTGAAAAAAAAAAAAAAGGCTAGACTTTACAATCCGGCACAGGTGGTGATTGGGTGCGGAAGAACAGATATTTTCTTTTTTTTTCACTTACCTCCGTACACGACAGACGAAGAAACATAAGGTAAGCAGTTTTCAAACATTTAATTTTCAACCAAAAACAATTAGGATTAGGTTAGTTACAATTAACTTCCCTAAGGCAAGGTTGCTTTAGGTTAGGTTAAGTTAGGTTCACTTAGCTGCAGGATGTATGTATTGCAAAATAACCCCGCGATTTCCATCCACTCAGATGTCCGCCATCTTGGATCTGTGCCGCAAAGTAAAGTTTAACCAAAAAATGGTAAAATTTTGAAAAATAGCATATAAATGCTGTTATTGAGGCTTGGCATTTATGGGCACTTATAAGGAGTGCAGTTTTTAAGGAAAAAATTCGTAGTTTGAAATATCAACAAGTCACTGAAATTTTTTACCATATGTCAATCAAAATGTATAGATTTAAGAAAAAAAATGTTGTATAAACATTGCTTTCTTCTGAGACACTAAAATTACATTAGTTTCGTTTATTAACAAATTTTTAAAGTTTAAAACAATGGCTTTGTAAGTGAGCATTATAACCTGAGGCAGAGTTATCAGGTTCCCTGATTTTTTTAATTATACCTCAAAGTTTGGTCTAAAAGACTGTAGAAGAAAAACAGTGGGATTTTAACTGCTAATATATTTATTTTAATTTATAAATTATAATATTCTAGCTAAGCTCTGCTAATTTAAACCATATTATATGTAGACACTATACATCATAATATGTTTGTACATTCATAGGAAAACTTTAAACATCATTGTTCTAATGCACTAAATACAACTACTAAGTGATGAGATTGAAAATGAGAATAAATTAAATGCTGTGAATATTTTCCTTTAATACTGCAATCCTTACTCAGAGCCTTGAAAACAGCATCCATGTGCTATTTTTCAAAACTTTACCATTATTTATCTCAGGAAGTATGTGGCCTAGGTAGGAAAAATTTTACATTGGTCCCTAACTTAGTGGTAGTAATAAGTAAAAAAACTTTTCATGCAAATCTGAGATGGTGGGTGTCATGGCCTGTTTGAACTGATATGGAATGACCCCTTTGCAATGTTATGATTAAAATGCATATATTTTTTTTTTTCATTTATATAAGTTTGATAGTTTAACATGTCGGTATTTAAGGTTCGAAACTTGGTCTGTCCTTAATTTCTGCATCCTAGGATATTAAATATTTCAAAATTCACTCATTTTGGAACTTCCTCACAGGTTCGAATGGCGTTTTAACGTGTGTTCATTAAAATTAAAATCAGGAAAATATTACACACAAGTTCAGCAAATGTTACAGTTTAAAACTAAAATTACTTGTAATTTCAGTTTTAAACTGTAACATTTGTTGAATTTGTAATATTTTCCTGATTTTAATTCATCATAGGTTCTTAATCTTAAAATAATTATATAATGTTGCACAACATTAGCAAGCAAAATATTTTTCAAGCATTCATGCTTGGCTTTACAACAAAATGTGAAAGGCGCGAACGTACTACTACCTCGATTTAAAGTATTACATTTTTTTTTTCCTGACGAGGATAATATCTTCAAGTTGGGAAACCGAAAAGATTAATGTATTTTCATTTAAACAATCTGCAGTGCAATACTGAATTATTCATCTGCACTATAAAGTTATGAACATGTTTCCAACAATGAATATTTTGCTCGCATTTAGACTGATTAATTAGAACGTCTTATTCCTGCTATAAAGTTCAGATCCTTGCCTGCTTCTCGGCAAGGGTGGCATTTATTTCATGCAAAGTAATACAAATAATAAAGTGTTGGTTGATTTTGTCCGCTATATTAAAGCGTCCCGTATTTTGAATTTAAAAATATGATCACCCTAGATTAAATGGTCAAAATATTTATTACGAAATACATATTGAGTACAGAAAAGTGGAAACGGTTTTGAAGGAAGAATTAGTAATGTATGATTTCATTTAAAATAAAATTGATACAATTTTGAAGTCTTGTTTAAAAAAATGATTCGTTACCGTCTAATAGCTTGCAATTCCTTTTCATGGACTTTATCGTCGGCCGTTAACTGTGCGGCCGTTTGTAGATTATCCATTTTCCTTCCTCGACATAAAGGCTGGATATTTTCTTTACTAAGTTCCCATCCAGAAATAGATTCATCCATTTTGACAGGGATATTTAACTAAAACAACCGACAAAAATATCAAACTGCGACCTCTATCAATTTTTTCATTGTTCAAATTATTGCGCCCATACTATACGCATGCGCAGCAACTTCCAAGCGCGCTCATTCGTCTCCCAATTTTAACCAATCACTTCATCTCTCTTCTGAAGTAGAGGAAATCTATCAAAGGTTCTGAAAAGTGGACGCCATTTTTGGTCTTATTAGATGCCTTTAACGAGATAGAAGCTTCTATGTTTGGATGTTCACGTTCTAGTTCATTTGAAATAACTATATTTAAGCATTTATTTATTTTTTACATTAGATTATAATAAAGAGTGATATATTGTATCTGCCTTAAGCCATAAATTTTTATTATTTAGTTTCGTATGTGCTTTGTATCTGAAATTATATGCTTGTACTTGTCATAAATATTTAAATTATGAACAGTTATTTCTGAGTTAACAGTATGAAAGCATAGTCTAGAAGATAGGAGCAATATTAATTATAGAAATTCACTTGATGAAGGTATTTAATTTAGAAAAATTAATACAGGTTTATAACTTAGGAATACATTTTATTTTTCCCAGTAATTAAAAAACAAAACTTATATATCACAATTCCCTTTTTTTTTTTTTTAGAAATTTACATAATTCTATTTTAAGAAAATAACACTAATTGTTTAAATGCCCACTTTGAAGTTGCCGAAAGAAAATACGACATTTATACTTAAATATTAGAAATGCAGTTTTGTTAACCACCTTCGCAGTTAATATTTCTCATAATTTTAAACTATGCAATTAGATATTGTAATGATTTATTTTTATATTTGTTTATTTATTTATTTATTTATTTATTATATATATTGTATTTTTAACGAAACTCTATTCTCTCAGTGTTTTTCGTTTGAAAGTGACGTTAGTTTTATGATAGTCCAGTTCAACGATCTCACCACGCCCCTTCACTTTTTAACCCTTCGTCTCTTTTTTAAGCCTTTCCTTTTGTTTTTCAAAATTTACCAATGGCAGGTGATTTCGGCTAAAACGGAGAAGAGGGTAAAAACCAATCGCAGTGTTCGGAAGGATACGTGGCGGAGCGATCCGAACCGTTATTTCCATTAATTAGCCTAAGGAACAACTTATATGCTAATGAGTTCCGAAGGAACGAATCGTCGATTCGAAACTTAGCTGTAAGTTAGAGAAGTTAGGCCTGCTCAGCTGCAGGATGTATCTTTTGGTAAATTTCGAAAAAAATTTGGCCCTTTCTAATTTTTTTCCGATTCGGAAAATAGTTCCAAACGCGGCCATTACCTCGAAGGCTTGTACCCTCATCTCCGGTTTCACCGGTGATTTCTTTGTTTCCAACTATTATTTTTTGTATAAAAACTCCTATTTTAAAATAAAGAATAGAGAACTTCCAAACACTTCATTCCGACTTTTGCCGTCCTTTGTACCCACAAACAAACATTACAATATTAACAACAACTTAATGATTAAACAAACCATAAAGTATCCAATACACTGTTGTAACTATTACAAATATCGATATTTTAAGTCTTAATAGTTTGGTAGTTCTTAAATATAACACTCCGTGAAAATAACTACATCACAGCCGTTTTGACGTAGTTGAATGGTCTAGAACAGGGGTCTCCAAACCTTTGAGCCCAAGGGCCGCATTAACTATAAAACAGCAGTTCGGGGGCCGACTACACATTCGAAGTCCAAATAAAAAAGAATCAAAACATGGATGTTGTTTTTAAATATTTATTTAATATTATTTTATTCAGTTATTATTTAATAACACATTGATACACTACACATGAACACCTGTATTAGTGGGAATCACTAGGATATGCAGGATACACGTATATTTCCGTAATTTTTTCCGTAGCAAAAAAGTCTCCAAGGGCCGGATGAGTGGGCCTCGCGGGCCGTAGTTTGGAGACCCCTGGTCTAGAAGGTAGCCTGTTACCTCTGAATGCAGGTATGAATCCAGGAGCTGGCTGGGATGTTTTCATTCTTTCTTCTGTGTTCGTTTCTTCGACATGCATAATGTAGACTGTATCCTTTACGGTATTCCGGGTAAATAGTCGGCAGTTATCGCCCCGTGTATACTTTGCTACAGAAGTTGCACGGAAGTAAAAATTAAACAGATAACGTACACAGATAACGTCGGAGAGCTTTTATTTGCTGGTGACTTCTCCTGGCTGATGACCGCCACCGAGCGTGAAACGGCTGTTCTAGGATGTCACTTGTAAATAATTTGGTCCACCCATTGTTATTATTAATAATTCAAATGCGCAGTTTGAATTTTTATGGTTTAAAAAAATTCATTGAGGCCTGCGCACTGCTGGCACATGAATTTTCTCACTAATTTTTCATTGGTGAGTTTTTCATTGTGTATTTTTTCCTTTGAGGCACCACTGCGCTTCTGATGTATTATTTCCTGAAGATTTATATGACTGCATTTTATAATCTTACAATTCCGTGCTTAATCTTTAATCTAGTCAAATCCAATTTAAAAGTAATTCATTGGCCAATTTTTCTCTTGATTTCAAATGAATTAATTAATATATATAATTAATACATATATATTAATTCATTTTTAAACAGTATTAAGATGTTGACTATCGCCAAGAAATCAGAAGCAGCGAAGATAAAGTCTTGTTTATTACATTAATTGATCTTCTGTAATTGAAAGAAGCTTTTCTATTTTGCTATAAATTTTAATTTCCCGTGAATGACGCATGGTGGTGCTACCATCGCAATTACCATTTTTTTCGTCGAGTGGCTGAATTGCTTCAGCCGCAGTTGAGAGAAGCATGAATGTCAAGACTGCCAGGCAATCATGAAGATGGCTGATAGTGCTACAATTTTACGGCGAAATCGACCAGGAGTTAAATCTGCCGTAAGTGTGAATTTAATTGATGAGAAAATGTTATTAACATCTGCCGATCCACTGTATTGCACGAATATTTCTGTAAGCAATCACTATATCAACAATTTGTCTTAGGCCTAATCGGGTTCAATTAATGACTAAATTTGTACTACAAGTCCTTATAAAATGGAGTTTTTAGTTTATTTCCTTGAATCAGTTTTCTGTTCACTGGAGTCAGGAGAGAATATAAGATTTCTATCTCTCAACTACGTGATTTTAAATTAGAAAGCAGCAAAAAAAAAAAGATGTTTGAGAAGTTTTAATACAAAGCTGAAAAATATGACATAATTGATGGCAAAATTTGAATTTTCTTTATATTAATTTATTTTCTCCTCAATTTTGCTTAGAAGAAATTGAAGTTTCTTCAGTAACTCAATACATCTTAAATATTTTGAGGAAATACCGTAATTATAGCCTGTAAATTATTTTAAACGCCGACAGATTTCTTTAGGTTTCATATCTGAGAAAATAATAAACAAACACGAGATAACAAATTGGAATATATATATATATAGTTTATTCCATGATAACAAAACCTATGTTTACTGATTCTCATTGAATTAAAACGAAGTAATACTTGACTTCCTTAAGTGTTGAACTTTGTATAACGTGGTAGTTTTAAAGAGGTCACAGAAAGAAGATGAATGGTCTTAAGTTTTCGTTGTAAAATTGATTACTATGACAGTAACCGGATCCTTTGACGTTAATAAATTCCTAAGGGGAGAATTTCACACATAATTCACTATCAGATACGCTCGCAGTATTATTAAGATGGGGGACATTGTTTCTTCCTGGATAAAAAAATAAATAAACGGAAATAATTATCTCCCCCCACCCCTCCCCCGGATAAGTTTGATGTTGGTGCAGTGAGATGAGGATAAGAGTTCTAACTGCAACGACTCAACCCTTTCGACGATTATAAACTACATTTAAAAAAATTCAAATTATATATCGAGATTAAATTTCAAACATATAGTTGGCTCAAAATGAAAATTATGTATTAAATAAATAACATGCTGAATATTTATAAAAATTCAGGTTTTAAAAATTAGAAGTAATTGAGTTAAACTATCAATAACTAGTTAAGATCCAGCTTACAACTATACATGACTGTCCTAGAGAACGGATTAGTACTAAGATTATTTGAGAATTTTGAACACAAGTCTGATGAACGTAATTAGTTTTTAAAGGCCATTATTGAAATAATTCTTCTGAAGGAGATAATAGGAAAATTTCAATAAAATAGAAAAACTTTCTCAAGCCAGATGACAGTTGCATGTCAAAATTTTACCAATTTTGATGTAAGAAAATTTCGTAAAAATATTCCTGTATTAATTTATATGAAATTAGCTTTTGAGGTTTTTTTTTTTTTTTTTTTTTTTTTTTAATATATATAAAGAAAAATTACAGACAATCAGTATATATTATTGATTTTTCCTGTACCTACTACATTTTATGTTACAAATAGTTGTCAGTAATCAAACATATACTTTTATATTTGCTAATTTCTTAATATTCCTTCATCTCAAAGCCACATTTTGTTTTTTCCTATCATCTGCTTATGTATCTGTATGTCTCATGACACATTTCTTGTACAAAATATCATCAAGAAAAATATGGAGAAAAAATAATTAGGTTCTATAAGAAGACCTAAAAAGCCTCGTTTCAAGTTTGTGTCTGTATGTTGACTCTTATTTCAGTCATACTGAATTTGAAAAATATTCCCTATCCAGGGGATAGGGAATAAAGAGGATTTATATTTTTGCTTTAAAGTTGTCTTATTGATATATAGATGTGTGGCGGCATTACAGATCTATAGGTTGGTTTTTTTTTTACTCCAAATTATTTGTGTTTGACAAGCATTTTTTTCTTCAGAAAGCTCAGAGTTTCAGTATAAGTGGAATGAGTTCATTTTTACAAAATATTTTGGTGTACGCTGATAGGTAAGTAGATGAAGACAAAGTTTCTTAAAGGTAGTTTTTTTTTTTCTTTTTTAAAATCAGAAGCAGAATTGCCAGATTAGATAAAAATATTGAAATAAATAGCAACTTCTAATATCCACATACTTTTAAAAAATTGTTTTAGGAACATTTTGTTTAAAATATTCTTGAAATTACAAGTATAAGAATAGATTAAATACATGGAGATCACTTAAGAGTTTCACAGGTGCAATAAATTTTGGAAATGAAACACTTTAGTTACGATTGAAATATCTTCTATATCTGCAGATGATCTATTCAAAGATTGTAGGGCAATATTTAGCAGATCTGTTTCTGTTCTTCAATCTTTATTTCGTCTTATATCTCTTCCAATAAGATGATTCTTCATAATAAACATTTAGATGATCATATTTCTTTTTAATCTTCTACACTAAATATATGTTCAATACTGGTGCTTTAATTCATTTATCTTTGAATATTGATATAGTTTTCAAAGATATAATAAAAATATATATATAAAAATTATTTTCTTCTAATTTTTTTCATTTTTTGTTTTTGTTTTAAGGATTTCTATAACTGGCCAGATGAAGCATTTGATGAAATGGATAGTACTTTAGCAGTTCAACAGGTAAAGTCTGTAACTATCTTATCTATATATATGCGACATTTATACATATAATATTTGTTATAATAATTATAAAATAGGGTACATTATTAAAACTTTAATTTTCTGTTGCTATAGTATATACAACAAACAATTAGAAAAGATGTTTCCAATATAGAAGATATTTTAACAGCACCAGAAGGTCAAGATGAAGGTGTTTGGAAATACGAACATTTAAGGTAAGTTCCACATTCATATGTTTTGCAATAGAACTGCATGAATTTGTTGAGCTTGATTAGTATTGGGATTCATGTAAATTCCAAAAGAGCATTATCTTGTCATTAAGAAATTGAAATAGATTAAAATAAATAATTGCTTTTCTTTGCCTTGGCCATTTTTTTTTTAAATAAAAATTGCTAGTTGAAGCACATTCGGCGAGAATAATCCATTGTTTGGTCAGCCAGATTCAAGATAACTTTGAGGATTGGTAATAAGTTCAAAATAGCTGTTCTAATAAGGGAAGTGCTTGACCTCGAACGCAGAGAACCGCATGAAAATGTGTTTAGAATATAAATCGCTCATGCCCAAAACAGTGGTATGAGTCATTCTCATGCAAAACTGTACGTCTTACCTTGAGAGACATTTGAATGATCACCTATTGAAGATCCAAGAGAGGAACTTTGGTAAGGCGAAGGAACAAAATATCGATGTAATAGGACCAAAACATACATATTTCAATGTCGTGACTGTATTGCTATATTTCCCTCTGCTTAAAATAATTACACTATCTGAATAACAAGCTTTTCCTATTGACCTGATAGTGTTGTACAGCTATTCAGTCTTCAAAGTGCGCTAGTAGACAACAGCTGAGTTTTGCATGGGAATGACTCATACCACTGTTTTTGCGACGAGCGATTTATATTCTAAACACATCTTCGTGCGTTTTAGGTCACGCACTTCCCTTGAAAGTGAATTCTTGAATTCAGGAAAAATGGCCTCGTGATCTAGAGAGTTCACACTTAATTCATTCTAATCCTTGACTCTATATGTATAATTTTTAAAATACCCTTTAAAAAATTAAATTTTTGAACTTGATAGTAATTACAGTGCAGCCCATCAATTATTAAATTTATTCAAAATATGTAACTTTTTTCGGGTGTTGCAAATTTATGTTGAAAAGCAGCTGTATTATGTAGTCTGCTTTAGATCCTAATGATCTTTTACTTCCAAATTCCTTTATTGATTTCTCCACTGATCACTTTATCTACTCTTGTCTTCTTTCTGTATCTTCACAAAATAAAAGATTCGGTTTTTCGATTAAAAGTTTACTTCTTTACTATTTTCCTAACCAGTATGTTTCCTTGTTAAATTAAATGTTGATGTATCGTCTTTTGTGAAAGTGTCTAAAATAAAATTTTAACAGAAGTTGACTATCATTGAAATGTGATTATGCTTAATTATGTAACTTTTTCATTTGCAGGCAGTTTTGTTTGGAATTAAATGGACTTGCGGTTAAACTTCAGGTAAGTTTTTGTTTTGATTTGTTTTTAACATAATTGGAAACATCTAAATTAAAGTAGATCACTATTATAGAAAACTTGAATAACTTCATTAAAAATATATTAATATACACCGTAAATACTCCTGTGATAACTCTTTATTCATAATATTTCGTAATCTCTTAGTGATGATAACTTCATCAGATTATTAATGTTAATGTTTATTTAATTAAGAATTATGTGAATGAATTTTAACCCTCAAACGCATGGCATGGCGCACTCAGTGCGCCATGCAACAATAAAGTAAAAAAAAAATCACTTAGCAACAGAGGAGGGGGCTGGCCCGCCACCTACCCTCCTAAACTAGCATAGTGACCATGATTCTGATTTAGAATGTGATGGGCCTGATATGGGGGAAGAAGTTACTTCGGAAGAACAAAATGCTACAGAGCAAGGTGAGAGTGAATTTTTCATAAAAAATATCTATAAAACAAAAACTGTTAAAAACATTTTTTTAAATGTTTGACTACTTTGTTATGTGTCTTTTAGATCTTTATTACACCTATAGAAAAAGTTTTGAACATTATTTATGTAGTTTCATGCAAGATATATGTTTAGAAAATAAAAACGCATTTTTCAGTTTTAAAGAAATTTCAAGTGGTTTTGTAATAATTTTTTTATGGATGCCTGCTTATTTAATTATTACTGAATCCAAACAATAACATTTAGAAGGAAAAAGTTTGACGAATAACAGTTTATTTAACATTGATTGCTAAAAAACGAGGTGGCGCACACAGTGCACCACCCGTGTAAAATTGTACCGCCACATAAGCCGTGTAAGTGAGGGTTAAAGAAGAGGGATGCATTATCCCCATCTTTATCCTTTTCTTTATCATCTGATGAAGTCATCTCGCTAAGAGATAACGAAATATTATGAATAAACAGTTATCACAGGAGTATTTACGGTGTGTAGATCACAATTTTTATTAAAGAAATCATTGGAGAACCTAGAATTCATATTTGATCTCCTTTTCTTTTTCATTTTAACATAAACTCCAAGGTCAACTATTAAGTCTAATGCATGCACATATAAATATTGGAATTGTTGAGATATATCATATTAATTTTTTTTAATATTCCAATTTATACCATGGGAAATATCTTCGGTTTAATGACAGACAACATCATATTGAAAATTCATCATTGAACAAAACCTGGATTATCTTTTCTAGAAATAATCCTGTTTTTAAAGGAAGATTCATTTCCACCACGCTTAAAAGGAATAATAGTTTACCATTGCTTGCTTACAGAGTGGAGGAGTTGATTTTCAAGAAAACAATTTAGAGATTATACTCTAATCTCAGATGGAAGAGATTTATTAGAAATGAACAAGATGTAGTAGTTGGAGTATCTGATATCATGCTATAAAATATCACAATACTGTGAAGAAAATTAGAATCTTAAATTTATAGGAAAGATAAACATAAACACACAAATCTTCAATGAATGAATGAAATGAAAGATTTTGACTTAAGCCAGAAAATGAAAGAAACAGAAAACAAATGTTGATACTATGTCTTTCGGTGAATCGAAAGATCTGAAAAATGTTATCAGCAGCTCTTATTATTATAGAAACATTTACTAAAATAAAAGAGTATCTGTGGAATAGACCATATTATAAAGGTTTGTGAGATGACACTTTAGGGAATCATCATCAGATATGATTACAATGGGAAACATTAGTTGCAAAAGTCCTCATTCCTCTGATGTTACTTATTAAAAAGTTTTATTTAAAGCTTCATTACTTGTCTAAGAAATTCTTAAAACACATTTACATAGACCACTATAATATATTGTCGGATTGATCTGATCTTTAAAGCATGCTAAACTGATTGAGTTAAGAAATATCCAAGACTATTTGGGGTAGTAATGTTTACGTAGGATACTCAAGGGATTTTGTAAGAGCTTTGAAAGCCAGAAAACCAGTAAGTTAAGAAAATAGGTAGATAGGCAATTAGTTTTGTTGTTGCATTTATTTATTATGGTATGTGATATGTGGAAAAACAAGAAATTTTGTTTGGATATATAAAGAAGCAGTTTAAATTGTCATTCGTCTGTATTCCTGAAATTAAGGTAGTTTAAATGATTCTCACTATAAAATGTATTTGACCTTTCGATGTCATAGGGAGAATGTCAACCTGAAACTTGTACACAGATGACTGCTACTGAACAGTGGATATTTTTGTGTGCAGCCCATAAAACACCTAAGGAATGCCCAGCAATTGATTATACACGTCATACCTTAGATGGGGCAGCCTGTTTATTGAATAGCAACAAGTATTTTCCTAGTAGGTAAGAAGAAAAATATGTAGATTCCTAAAAATACTGTATATTAGATTACTAAACTTAAATTTGAATAGGATTAATTATTTAATAATCTTTATATTGGTAAAAAAATATTTATATTTACTTTTACATATTTTTATTTATTAACTTTCTGGGAATAGCAATCCATTTAGAAACGAAATATATTCCTATTTACTTTAACATATTGCAATCCAAAATGTGAACAAAAACTTTGAAGTCATGAGATTAGTTGGAAACTTCAGATAATTTTCAAATATATTTCTATCCATTTCAGAATATTCCCTTTCAATTCGGTGTTTTGTCATTTGCATTTTGTTGTTAAGCATTAGAAGACTGACTGCTAGAATAATTTAAAACTTTGCTTTCAACTTGTAATTAGGAAAATATACCTTATCTAGAAACTCTTTAAGTGAATGTTCTTTTTTTTTTTCTTTTGTTTAGCTCCCATTTGAATAAAAAATAAAAAACGATGTCAGAACTAAGTTCCTTTTTTTGTGAGCATGGACAGATTTTTACTGATAGGTTTCTTACTTTGTAGTTGTGAGAATATTCTCTCTTAATTCTTATTACTCTTGTTAAAATTCTATTGCTTTTTTAATAGTAAAATTTCAGTTTTTTTATTGTTATTATTTTAAATATTTTACTGGTAAATTGAGTTCATCATCTTTATAATTTTCAAAGAAATTTCCATTTCCTCGAAAGAGAATCAGAACTAGTTCATATTTTGGCTAAAAAACTAGAACTCTACTGTTCTTTTTTGGAACCAAGCACTAATAATTAGTGTTTGAATCAAGTTGATCTTAAACTCAAAACAAAAGTCAAACCAAGAGTATGTAAAAAAGATAGTACAGTAGAGCATCGATTATCCGAAGCAATGCTGCACAGGGGGTGTTCGGATAACTGATGTTTTGGATAGCCGATCATTTACAAAAAAAATTGTACCAGTGTCATAGGAGCACTATGAAACACAGAAACAGTGATACATATTAAACATAAAACCTTTTATTGTATTTTAAACACTGCTAATTATGGTCCAGGTCACGTTTTAGATAATAAATTACCTTATTTTAAATCCGTCCTGTGACTTCGTTGCGTTGTTTTTGTTGTTACGTGTTTTGGGAACTATGTCCCATCGTCAGACCAATCACTCGGGAAAGAGATTGTCAAATATTAAAATTAATTTTTTTTAATTTTTGTCTACTGAAACGCCTTCGGTTAACTGATGTTTCGGTTGATTGATAATCAGATAATCGATGCTCTACTGTATGTATTTTTTTGTAATATAAGCCCACTTTACGGGCATTATGAAAGTGAAGCAATCTTATTTCTTAAATTATCTGTAAATTCTCATAATTATTTTCCTGTAGTTATACAACTGCGATTGTGACTTTGTAATGAAGCAGTTTGGGTGATTTAGCTTGTCTGTTTTGGCTAGAAATATATAGTACTATGTAAAAGTTTCATTTCAGAATTAATGTTCACATTTTGTCTTGAGTGTGTTGTTGTTGTTTTTTTTTTTTTTTTTATTAACGATTTTTTTAGAAAAAGAAAAAAGTGCATTTCCCAACATAAAGCAAATCGCATAATTTTTATAATTGACTTTAAATTTTCTAGTTTTTTTTTTCTTTAAAAAGTAGTTAATCTAATCATAACCTTATGAAAGAAATGAGAAAAGGCATATACATGCATAATTAAATGAATCAGTCTTGCTTTTGATTACAGAGTAAGTATAAAAGAATCATCAGTTGCAAAATTAGGATCTGTTTGTAGACGAGTATATCGGATATTTTCACATGCGTATTTTCATCATCGAACACTGTTTGATGAATTTGAGGTAAGATTTTTTGAGTATTTTTTATTTATTTATTTATTTATTTATTTATTTATTTATTTATAATAACTATTAATTTTTCCTCAACAGTTGAATTATATTTATTGTTATTCTCAAGTTCATTTGATACTAATGTTTTACAATATTCCTTTGCCAGTTCTCGTCCTTTGTTCTTCTTTGTTTCGTTTAGCATTCATATTTCAATAGATTAATTTTGTTGACTTCTCAGATTTTCATATCAGTATTGAATGTCTGTTTAATAGTTAATAATATTTGACATAATCTTTCCTTGTAATCTATAGAAATTCAGTTTTGTATTTTTATTCTATTAGGAAAAAAAATAATCAAGTAGTGAAAGAATTCCAGACCTTTACTTGTTGAAAGATCACTTGAATTTTTACCATCTTTGCCAATGATATTAATAATAGTTTTCTTGACTAAAGTTATCAGGACTAGATATTTCTGACATTGACATGACCTCATGTATGAAGGTACAGGTGGATCTCAAATCTGTGAAAACAATAGCTTTTAATTAAAGCGATAAAATTACATATGGTTTTTTAAAATGTTTTAAAACTTTACCTTTTCCCAATTCTCAATATTCAGGCCAGCCATAATCTCTCTTGGTAGTGGATTCATACAAACTATTCAAGTACACCATTTCTTTCTGTCCTTCGAAGAGGATTCTCTTCTGTCTTTTAAGGTTGGTTTTGATGAATAATCTTAGAATTAACCTTAGAAATAGGTTGGATTTGGAGGAATTAGTTGATCATCAATGAAATATTTTGCTCTGAAATGAATAAAATTGGAAACTTTAGGAAAAAGCAGGTGAAGGATGTAATCTAACAGGCAGTTTTGACTGTTGGATCTTATTGTCTTTTAGGCTGTTGGGTCTTATGGCTTTTGGACAGTGAAAAGGATATTAAAATGTTCTCAAAGGTATTGCAACAAAGAACACCAATAAAGAAATATGCTTCATTTGCTAATGCCTGCGTCACACTAGCCTAGTTTTCATCATTATTTTCACTCATTGGCCCTAGAATTGAGGTCTATGATCGTGTGATTTGCCTCACTTGACCATGATTCAATCATTGAAAAAATTTAAGAACGGTTCTAAATACAACCTTGTTTTCAGTGATGCTCATTAGTGAGCTCCAATCAGAACCGACCAGCTACGAGCCCGAAAGAGCCGACCAGCGCCATTTTGGCTATCGTATCGAGTGCATCCGAAGGCTATTAGGAATTACATATCACAGTGAGGAGATTATTTTTCGAAAATAAACAATATTTTTACTGAAATAAATTAATTCTATGCGTCAAAATATGCAGATGTCAAATTTTTAGAGAGAGATTTCATTTCTTCTTGAGCTGTGTGAAAGGCCGCAGGGGCATATGGGATACCCACTCTTTTCAGCTGAAATTCAGGTCGCTTTCGCAAATAGTAGAGATGCTTGAATACAATTTACAATTAGTTTCGAACAGATTGACAGCTTACTAAAAGTCATTTCATTTTCTACCTAAATTGCGTTGCCGAAACACGATTTTAGCCTCTAAAAAAAAATTAATCGCAGTCTTTTCGTAGCTTTCGAGAAACCGCCAAAATCTTTTAAGCTCAACTCTGATTGGCTAGCACTCTGCCAATCAAATGCACTGTTTCACCATATTTCGTCGAGACGGTGGAAAGCAAGGAAGGGGGAATTTCAGTGTAGCAAAACAATGTTGAAAAAAATAGGCTGGTGTGACGCGAGCAAAAGAAAACAAAAACAAAAAATCAGGCAGTTTAATCCCTTCAGTCATATATTGTGCAATAAAAACAGTAGATAATTGAGCTGAATAAATATATCCTCTCTTTGAAATGCCTCTTTTTGCAGTTTTGTCAAGGATCAAACTTAAAGAGCTGGTCAGAAAGATTTATAGATTATCTGCAGAATAGAAAAAGCTTTCCTGATGCTTTTAGTGGTTTCAAACACAATCTGAAGCGTCCTATTGAAAGAGCAGCTTTAAAGATTGTGTATCTAACCACTGCCTTTTTTTCTTTTTCGATGTAAAATTGAAGTACTTGCAAAGATAAAGTAACAACACAGTTTTGTAAAATCCATTCATTCAACTGACAAGCTAAGTAAAATGCCCATGATTTTACTGTAACTGTTTGACCGCTTGCCGTTGCAAGATTTTGTCAAGTTTTGCGTACTTTAGAAACTTAAAAGTTCAGGGTAGCAATACCATGATGTTTCAGTTTCTCTTGTAAAATTGCTCTTAGATCTCTTTATCAGCAGTTAAGATCCTCTTTCTCAACTGCCATCTTCCAAATTTGACACTCACTGCATATGTATATTACAGTCCTCTCATTGTAACATTGACTCTTGAACACCAGATGGCAATTGAATCGATCACCTATTCCAGTCGGCAATGCTTCATTCAGGGAATTTGTTTGGTGATTAGTAAACATATCTTAAGTTTAGATCAATAAGTGTCTGAATCTCTTAATGTGTAATTCACATTATAAGTATATTTATTATAAAAAAAATAAAATTTCTTCTAAATTTGAAAAAAGTAGACATTGTATGGGAGAAAACTTTCAACTTTACAACTTTTATATCTACTTGTTAATACAAACTGTCAAATTTTAATGTCATTCCTACTTTGCATTGCTTTTAAATTTAATCTTATCAGATTATTATAATTAAATAAAAAGGAAACATTTTTTCCTTCTGAATTTAACACGGATTTTTTTTTTTTTTAATTATGCATACATAAGAAATGCTTTTATTTTTCAGAAAAGTCATTTCAATTTATTATTTGATATTGCAGAGTAAATTTTGTTGGATGAGATACATTTTGATGTTAATATATTATAAAACAAAATTGCAAGTTTATTTAAAAATAATAAGTCACAACAAATGATCCTCTTTCATAAAGAATAACACTTCACTCCTTCACTTCCTTCTAAACTTTGACATGACCATTCCGTCTCAGCCTGCAGAGAATATGCTGATAATAATTTTCCTATTGAACGCAGTTCACCTTTGAGATGTAAATTGTGAATCTTCCGGCGAATGGCCTCCAGCTTGGAAGAATCAAAATTCGTAACAGAGATAATCATTGTAGTTTCTTATTAAGCAATTCCCTTGGAAAGGATGACCCATCTCGGCTGCAGATGTAGCATTGTAGCAAACAGCTCTGACAGAAATTAAGCCTATAATTGCCAATACATGTTCAGTTACATTTTTCTAATGGTAGTAAAGTCATCTTCGTTGTTTTCTCTTTTTCAAATTAAGATTTAACATTAAAAATTACTTCTCTGTATATTGTTAAATACAAGGAACTACAAAAGGCACTTTTTTGTTTCTAGGTCTTAATTCCTTGACATTCTTTCTTATTTATGCTTTTTACCGCATTTCACTTTGTTTCCTGATTTTCCCTTTGTTATATCGTTTAGAATGGAAATACTTTAGTTGTCTTGTAACTGAGGGATCTGTATGTTGTCATTTTTCTTATTTTAAAAATTGGTTACTTTTTTAATTATTTTAACTGAAAGTTGATTATCATCTAAGTTTTTATCTACTCTTTATCTTTACCCTAATAGGGGTTCAGAATAAATTACTTACACAGCTACTGGACAATTTTTGTTTAATTTGATTTATTAATCGGTTTGGCATTGAAGAAATGGTAATTAAATAAATGAATCTCCTCAAATTTGATTTAGAAATTTTTTATTTTTAAATAAAAATAAGGTTTTGATTTTATTTTTAGGATGGTATGTTTCTTCAGAATTTATTGTATGATCAGTATTTTAATATGAACCATGAATATTCAATATTGTATTTTTTTATTTTTTTATTTATTTTTATTTATTAAATGTGTTTTATGCTTAAGTTGTAAGAGTTTTTCATTGTGGCTTTTTATTATTATTTGCCATCCTTTCTCCTTCTCTTCTTGTTTTTCAAATGATAAATATTTTGAATGTTTTAATTGGTATTTATTTCAATTATTTTTTGTTTTTTTTTTCAGTTGCCTGTATTTATCTTATTTTTCTGTATTCACAGCCAAAATTTGTTCATCGATTTCGTTTTGTGTCCCAGCTATGTTTTTTCATTCTTGCTTTGTTGGTTTCTGTTCCAGCCTCCATCCCATTGCATGCCGTGAGTGGCTGATAAAGTTCACCAGTCATTTTTTCTGTCTTTGTTTCTCTTCCCAGAATAACACTTACCTGTGTCGGAGATTCACAGTCTTTGTGACCAAATACAACCTTATGTCCAAAGACAACTTGATTGTCCCCGTTGTTGAAGAGGAAGGGAATACAGCTTAAATTAGGAAACCCGTTTTTGTTTTGTTCTCTTATTTTCTCATTTCCTTCAGAATGAAACCCATCTTTGTCGTCGGTTTACAATCTATGTGACCAAGTACAACTTGATGTCAAAGGACAACTTAATAGTACCCATTCTGGAAGAGGAAGGCATGGCAGCTGAGAGTGAGGCATAGATCACACTGACAATCTCATGGTCAACCACAAGATTTGGACCGGCTTGCTCAGATTTGTTTTGTTGAATGTATTGGAACTGCTTTAATATTCATATGTACATATCACAGTAAATTTTAATATTATGTTAAGAGACATTTAGAAGCTGGTTAACCAGGCAAATAAATTTATATCATACATTGGTAATAAATTAAAAACTTTGTATAGAACACTATAGAAGTAACACATCATTTTATGTAATAAATTTATCTACATCCATCAGGAATTTGAAAAGTATAAAATAAGTTTAATAAAATGGGGGGGAAAACGAAGCTAAGCTCATGTCATTTCCATCATTCCATTGCCCATTAATGTTTTATACCATTAATTATCAATCTTTGCTCTGATTTCTTGAATAATTTTTTTTTTTTTTTTTTTATAAATCATGTAAAAGTTTTTATTTTTAATTAATCATTTGAGTTAATGACAAGTGTTCCAGCCTTATGGCATTTCATCCAACCCTGTTTTCACTACTAATTCTGAATCACATTTCAGACAGTTGGTCTTCTTTACTTCCATTGCGTCCCCTCTCTTTGATTAGGTTCTTAAAAAATTAGAACGGACCTGTTAATTTTCTATCTGAACCGTCTTCTTTGGTCATCAAGCCCATTTGAGTGGATTTAGCATTTTTTTTGCAACCCATCAGATTGTGTTATTTGAAGATAGAGGAAAGGGTTGAAAGAGTGAATAACTTTCCTTAACTGTTGGGCTATGTACTATACAACTTGATAAATATAATTTGAAAGGCAACAAAAATATTATTTCGGTTATCAGAATAACATAGCAGATGGGTTATTGTTAGCCAATCTAATATTAATTTTTCTTTTGTTTTTTGACAGTTATGGAAGTCTAAGCGCTGGCTTTATTAATAATATCATAGAAATGTACAGTTCTTAACATTATAATTAAAAATTGTGTAAGTAACTTTTGCTTTGATTGAATACTTGGAATATTATATTTTGATCTGTCATATTTAATTAACTATACATAAAGTATACAACTTATTAATAATTTAATACACATTTTTTTTGTGTGTGCATCAAACATATTTAATTTTTTCTCCAAAGACACTTGAACCATTAAAAAAAAAAGATTTTATATAAATCTAGGTATTTGTGATAAATAGGCAGTAATTATAATTTGGTTAAAAATTTTTTCCCCCCCCCCCCCCCCCTTGATGCGATGAATGATAAATTGTCATCAGCTGAATCTTCAACAGCACTTGCATTAGATATCAATTTTAAGTTGTTTCTCAATAATTGGTTCTAGATTGTTCCTCTTTTATATAAGAAATTGGTGACTTGGATACGATTTATTTGCGATCGCCAATATATTCTGTAAAATCCATTGAGCATGGTAAATAAATTAAAGATTTTTCTTTTTGTTTTCAGCTTCAAATGGAAGGAAAAAAAAAAAAGAAAATTAATTTTAGTTCTTTATTATCAGATAGTTCCTTGTAACTTCTCTAAAAGAGAATCTGGGCTTGTTCTTTTGAACGAAGAATAACAATGAATAATTTGTTATATAAAATTTCATTTTGAAGGTGTTACGGTTTGGCTGTTTGATTGAAGTTCTTTCAAAATTAAAGCAATAATAAAAGCAGCTACTCAAAAAGTCTTTAATAAAATGGGATTTTTCTTTTCATGCATTTATTATCTGTAATGTAAACAGACTGTTTAAGACAAGTGAAGGTCACCATTATGCCTAGCCCCACAATCAGTATCTTAACCTTTAAAATAGGAGCAAGAATGTAAAAATGAGTGCAGTTGAAATGGGGAACTCCATGAAAATCCTTTTGTAACAAGGGTTTTCCAATTCGTAAGACAAGACTCGTGGCA
>JAFIDM010004315.1:30757934-30772302 GCA_023159025.1 Thereuonema tuberculata | reverse complement strand
TTGGGGGGGGGGGGCAAGATTAATGTAAGGTTAGGTTAAATAATTTTAAGTAGACACCCCATGATACTTTGTATTTGCTGCTCGTATTCAGAGGGTAATTTGTAAAATGAAAAGGAGGAAAAAACGTTTTCAACCCATTTGTTGGATCCAAAAAATCCAATCCCAAAAAAAGGATGGTTGGCCACCTTAATAATATTTATTATTTCGGGGGGGGGGGGCCCTGGCCCCTCCTCTTTTATATTCGCCCTTGAGGGGAAGCATTCGGAAAAATCTGCTGTGCATACAGGGAATATTGGTATTGCATTTTTTTTTTATTTATCATATATTTAGAGTTGTACCAGTAAATAGAATAATTGCATTCATGTTTAACTTTAAAGACCTTTTCAAACTATATAACACAAGATTGAAATAATTTTGGAATGATTTCACTGGACTTATCCACATTGGTCATCAGTATATCTGAAAAACCAATTTTGACACACTATTTGTTAAGTGGAAGCTTATAAGCATTTCCATGATACGATCCTTCTTTCTGTGAAAATGTTGGATATGCATTGAAGAGGGATGTTAGCATTTTGCTTTAAGGAGACACTGTTCATCTTAATTAAATTATAGGCGTGTTGGTGAGATTTTACAATTTACAGTCAAACCCCGCTATAGTGAACTTCAAGGGACCGAAATTTTGGTTCACTATAACCGGGAGTTCACTATATCCGTTCCGTTTTATGTGCATTGCACGGCAAGGGAGCAAACATTTCGTTCATTATATCCGGGAGTTCATTATAAGCCGTGTTCACTATAGCGGGGTTTGACTGTATATATTAAATGTTAAGACTGAATTTCTGGCTGAATTTAACTAAAGCATTTTATATCCCAAAATAGTTTGAAGTTAAGGAAATAATCCAAAAGTCTTGTAATGGTTCCACTGCTATTTATTTTTAAGTAAAAGCTAAATAAGCACTTTTTTAAAATTGAGTTTTATTTAATTTTCTGCTGATTATTCAGGAGATGAAGTTTGTTAATTAAGTAATTTCATTCTTTTAAGAAAATATGCATTTTGATCAACTGACAGCAAGCTGAGACAACAAGCTTTTTGACACATTTGACAGACAAAATCTCAGTAGATATAGCCATTCATTACATATTTTTAATATATATATATATATATATATATATATATATATATATATAGACATATAATTTAGTGCACACAGAACAAATGACTCGGGAACTACAACACTTGGTATATAGAATCGTCACAGGTCGTTGTGCCACTGATTGCAGTTGGGCTGCGCTTGCACTCTTTGAGAACTGCCACCAGGGACTTTACTATCTCTACTGCTGTGATCATTGGAACGGTCATCATATGACAGCTGTGTGCTTAATAATCAGTGTGATTGTGGAGTACAGGGTTCTTTTGAGTTCTCAGCATTGATCGATGAGACATTCAACGCAGTTTTGAAAACTGACAGAATTTGAGAGAGGTCGTATCATTAGACTGCGGGAGGCAGGTTATTTCTTCGATTGACTGCCATCTGGACTGTTCTGACTGTATCCTTTACAGTGTTCCAAATGTGTAATGGGACCAATGGAGACACACAGAGGCAGGAAAGGCACTAGGAGACTTAGGCAGACTATCAAAACAGGATCATGTCGTTGCTTGACAGACCCAAACTAATCCAAGGGTGTCCCAGTTCACCATCCAGAGAAGTAGCAGCATCACTAGAAACCTGTGTCTACCTGCATGATTTCAAGGTAACTTACAAAACGAGACTTGCATTCTCAGTGTCTTACTCACCATCGGTGGTTTCATTCAGTGTTGTAGTGATCAAGTGGCATGGACAGCTGTGGACAGGCGATGAATCGTGTTTAGTGATGAATCTAGGATTTATCTGGACATGGATAACCATTGAACTTGAATGTAAAGAATCACTGGGTAGTGCCCAAATCCGGACTTCATTGTTGAACACACCGCCGGGACTGGTGACATCGTGGTGTGGGGAGCCAATTCCTGTGATTCTCAGCTTTTCATTGGTAGTGATCATCATTCTCATTGCCCAAGTCGAGTGTCATTCACTACAACTGCTGCCTCTGGATGCTCTTAATTTTTTGTCATTGAGTATATATATATTTTCGCTATGATGCCACTTTATTATGTACACCCTGCTGTGCACAGAAATGGAGTGTTCCATGACATTGCAAGTCATACGATCCCAGTTTTTGATATAAATGTAGAACTCTTTCTAATATCAGTTAAGCTTACAAATCAGAGAAAGAATGGGGAAAACGAGTTCTCTTAACGGACTTTAGACTTAGCATGGAAGTAGATGCAACACGTGTTGAACGAAGCATATTAAAAATGGCAATTCTCCTAACTTTTCATGCACCACAGGTTTAAGGGTGTATCTGGAATGGTGCAATGAACAGAAAACATCCAGACAGCAGCACTCCTATGGATGATAATCGCTTGTTGATGAGAGAGGTCAGAGGAGGATGTTAAGAATTGTAAAAGCAAACATACTGGTCACAAATCACATCAAAATTCCTCGATGGCTAGAACAAATTATCGCAAATGGGCTATAAAAGGCCGTGGCCATGCTAGATACTATTATTACCAATGACGAACAAGAGAGCATGCTTCCTGTGGGCACAGCAATACAAGCAGTGGACCATTGAGGATTAGAAAAAACGTTACTTGGCCTGTTCTTATTGCAGTATACTGACATAATTTGGTGAAAACAATATGAATCTATAGACCCTGCATGTCTGGCAATAATTGAGCAAGTTGATGGAGGCAGCATAATGGTTTGGGGAATGTTTTTCTGGCACATGTTGGGTCCCTTGATACCATAGATTCACGTCTGAATGCCAGTGTACCTAAACATTGTTTGCCGACCAAGTGCATCCATTCCTAGATGGTTACTTCCAGGAGGAAATGAACCTGAATCACAATGGAATGGTTCCACGAAGATGACAATGACTTTCATTTGCCACATTAGCCCTCTCAGTCTCCGAATCTCAATCCTATTGAACATCTTCGGGATGAGCTGGAATGGACTTTTTGCTGCAAGTCTTGACCTATGTCGAATCTTCAGGAATTGCCTGACATGGACATGTCTACATGCTCAACCATTCCTATACAACTTTTCCAGCATCTTGTGGAATTCATGCCTAGACGAATTCAGGCAGTTTTGAATGCTAAAGGAGGCTCCACTCCGCTACTAGGTAGGTGTACCTAATAAAGTGGCATCACAGTATATACGAATGTATATAATCAATATGTAAAGAATGATATTGTTTATGAAGAGGGGAAAAAGCAAACAAACAAATTTCATGCTTTTAACGGAATTTAAGAAAGAAAAAAAAAATGAATAAAATATTTTTCTGGACATTCATTAATTAATTTCAGTTGCAAGCTTACTTGCTAGTCTTAATTTCCTTAGTATACAAAAATTTTAAAGTTAATTGTAGGCAAAGAGGAGGAAAAAAAAGTTTTTATTTAATAGCTTTCTAAACTTTAGAATGACGGATTTAGGAAAAAAATAAAAAATGAGAAAATACTTTTTGTTTGAGATATAGACGTAACTCTGCAGTTCGACCAAATATGCGTATGTTGGGATCAAACAAATGCTCCATAAATGGTTGACGAGCAGATTATTAATATGTACAATGATAACTACATATTTTTCTAGGTCGATATGTAGATACGCGCCATTCAAGATCAAGTGGCGCCATCCTTTGCAAACAACCAGAGGAAAAAAGTACATAAAACGCAGTTTTTTATAGAGAGATATTTGGGCAATAAGGCTTAAAAGTAATAACAAAGCTAAATGATGAAAAATTTAATAGGTGTTGAATTTTAGAAAAAGGTATGATTTAAAGGTAAATTTGTATGTAAAAAGGTATTCGAAATATCTGGAAAACAAAAGACGAACGAATTACTTTTTTTTTCTCTTTCTTGTTCCATTTTTAAATAATTGACTGTATTGGATTTATTTGGAAGCTTCATACAACAAAAAAGGATTTCTTTATTTTTTTTTTCCGTTTATAGGAAGTTGTAGGTTTTAGAGAAATCGAAACCCAACCTCGTTTTCACTTCATAACATGGAATCATGTCAAACAAATTGCTGGTGATTCATCCACTTAAGATTCTTACAAATTTCATGCTACAATCAAAAGTTCTTAATCATATCATATGATTCAAAATGAACAGTCACCTCTACAGAGGCATTAGAAAAAGAAGTCAAGTATTCGTAATTAATCGACTATGAAAATACAAAACTTAAATGTTGTGAAATTACCTTCAAATTTGTTATATTTTTTACTGAAAACTCGAGTAGAATAACGCGTTTGGAGCTGAAATTGAATGAATTTCAGGAAACGTGTCAATATTTACAGATTACTGAAACTTCTTAACCTGTATTTAATAGTTTATCGTAGCTAGCCTAGACGTCTTCTGATTGTAAAACATTAATGTGTGGAAAAGTAAGTCTGTTACCGTTTCTCTCATTTATTGACGAAATATTTTTCTTAACAGTACGTAAATTCTAAAAATACCCTGTTATTATAGTTGGCAAAGAAGCACATCGATACAGAAACTTATTTTAAATCTTAATTCAACAAAACTATCGCATTTTTTGACACTGACATAATAAATCTTGAAGTTTAAGATGAGTCAATTACGAGAAAATAGACAAATAAGAATCTGACATCACGCAGTCTTCTATATAAGGAATTTCATAGCTGAAAGTAAAATAATTTAAGAAAATTGTTTATAACCCTAGTAAGACGTTGATCTTTGAGTATTTTTTTTGTTCATTCTTTTATTATGATCATTAAAAATAATTTTAGAATTAATTCACATCAAATAAGCGAGATCTCCATTTCACTAATATTTCTTAGCGTTCTATACATAACAATGACGAATTAAATAACTTACATCACATTATCTGAAACTTCAAACTTCATTTGCTAAATTTCAACAATTGGTGAATTTTATGGTGAAAGTTTTGTATTGTTAAAGAAAGTTCCCAGTTGAATTATTTAGCTTTATGATCAAGCTCAGTTTTGGCCATAACAATTTTTTCAAGAAAAGCTTTAAAAAATTCAGGATATTCATTCGTTCATTCATTCTTAATATTGAAAACTTTTATTGGTGTCATTTTTATTATTGTTACAGAACTATTATCAGTACTGGTTGATGATAATAAAAAAAACAAAAAAACATAACTGTTCAAAACAGCTGTCCACACTCATATTAAAATTAACAAAAATAACCTTAGGATGCAAGTTTGAATATGTTTGCTTTTTCTAAAACTTAAAAAAAATAAAAAAATAGGTAATGATAAATAAGTTTTTTGTTTTATTAATGAGGTGTCTTGATACTTTCTTACTTAAGTTATTGTTAAATCAATAATTGTAACATTTACAAATTATAAAAACATATCATGCAAACAATTTTATGATGAAATTAAGAATAACACCAAATTGCTGTAAGATGTTATGGATTAAAGCTAATAATTAAAAAATAATGTTTAATATTAATGTCACTCTGATATATCATTTGAAAATGTTTTTAAAATTAATTATTTATTAAACTTCCGCGCACCGAGCCAAACATCAACGAGTATGTTCTGCTGATGATTCCATAATAAGGATGAAACAATTGTACAGAACTCTCGGTGATGTTGGCTCAATGGGCGAAAGCATATTTCATTGTCCGGTTGGCGATTTTCTCTCCATTTATGAATGATTACGGATGTTAAACTTGCTTTCTATTGAATTTATCAATTTGCCTTTTTGTGATTAATTTCCTTAGTGCCTTTCGGTGAGAGGACAAGGGGTTAATATTTTGGATCTTTCAGGATCATTTTTTATTTTATTGCTGTTTATCCCGGCGGGCCACTGCCGGGACCGTGAATGCTTTTAGTATAGCTTCCCCGCACTGAGCCAAACATCAACGAGTATGTTCTGCTGATGATTCCATAATAAGGATGAAACAGTTGTACAGAACTCTCGGTGATGTTGGCTCAATGGGCGAAAGCATATTTCATTGTCCGGTTGGCGATTTTCTCTCCATTTAAACTTTTTTGTTACCAAAAAACATAAACGCTTTCTTCTTTTGCAGATTAATGCGCGATTATTTCTGTATCAGTTAATAGGTATATAAAAAACATTTTTAAACCCATTGACAATTATATTGAAGTTTGGTGTCTTGTCAATCTTTTTCTAAGATTTTTTTTTTTTTTTTTTGAAAAAGTTCTTGTTTTATATTTTTAAGTTCTTGCATGAATGAAGGTTATCCAGAATGCATTTAAGATTTGATTCATCTTAATTAATAATAGCACAACAGAATTACATAATATTATGTGCTGTTACTTTAAAAATACAGAATTTATGAAATTTGATATGCTTAAATTTAAGGTTATGTGTAAAAGGGAGGAAATAGGAAACCAATTTTAAAGTTTATGGGATACAGAATATCTTAAATCTTTATCATCCAAGATTCAAAATATTTTATATTTCTGTCTATATTTTTCATCAATCTAAATCCAAGTGTGTGTCACATTTTCTCCAATACAAGATTTAAGATTAAACCTCTAAGGCTAAAATATTTAAAAGCCTTTCCCCCTCCCCTTGATTTAATCAAGAGATTTGTAATAGTAATTTGATAATATTGCAATGATACTAACAGCATAGAATCAGTAGGCCTGCTCTTAACCTTCCTAATACACAGCTGTAGAAACACAAACACACACAAAAAATATTCAGTCAAATTTCTCAAACAATTTTTACTTAAATAAGCTTTTCATTAAGGGTATCATAAATATCTTTCAATGGTGAGATGGCGCTCAAAGATACAATGCCATGCCTTAGATTATTCATCGATTCTTTAACTAAAATTACCAGAAAGATTGTAATGATATGAGCACCATTTTAAAAATCTTTTTAGCAAGAATAATTATCCATCATTTGATTAATAATTTACCTTTTAGATATCTGTTTATAAATATTCAGGTAGATCTGATTTGTGTAGGTATATCTTGTATTCAACAGAAAATAGTTTGTGAATATTGAGTATCTCTTTATGTGCATATAAATTATTTATATCATTAATATATTTGAATTGTGAACCTAGTTAATTTATGAGAACATATATTTATAATTTATAGAATGAGTTATGATGCAAACCAATATGAGAGGGATGCGATAGAATATGCCAGTCGTGCTGTTCAGTTTGATCGTGAAGGACGATGGGAAGCTGCTATCTTTTATTATCATGTAATTATCTATTTTCATAATCTTGACTTCCATAATTTTGTTGTTCATTTCATTTTGTTCATGTTTTTGTTGTTGCAAAAAAATAATAATAATAATAATAATTGTTCATACAATCCATTCCATTTTGCTACTAAATCAGGGTGTCTACCAACCGGGAAAACTGGGAATTGTATGGGAAATTTGGTTTGACATGAAATGTACGGGAAAATCGGACTATGTCCTTAAATTTTGAGCATGATGTCAGGGTTTTTTTTTTTTTTTGGTTAAATAGATACGTTTATAGGTTTTATTTTTGGTTGAATAGATACGTTTACAGGTTTGTTTTTTTTGGTTGTTAAAATAGGATTGTCAAGGGCCCCGCAAAATTCATCTGGTACCGCCTTAAAAGATTTCTCTTCGAGGCCCTGATTGGGGAATTTTAAATATTTTACAATACAATACAAGTTTTAATATCCTTAAATTTTTGTGAAAATGTCCTTAAATGTACTGGAATTGTCCTTAATTTTTTTAAATTTGAGATTCAGTAGACACCCTGTAAATACAACTTGCTTTGCCTCAACCATTCTGAATTAATCATTGCTACCACATTTTGAGCTTAGGTTTATCAAAAATTGCAAGAAAGTTATTACTGTTACAATGTCTAGAATTTTCTAGAGGATTCTTTAACATTTTCCTTGTTGACATTTTTCATTTCTGAATAATAATAATAATAATTGATACTGAATATTTTTAGTATATGTTTAAAATGCCTATATTTCTTATATTTTTGTTATTAAATAATTACGTATCATTTGTTTCACATAAGTAGTAATATTGTATTTTAATATTAGGAGGCAAGCCAGGCACTTATTGCAGCACAAGAAGGTGGTTCTGAATTCCCCAATTTGGCTGAGAAAGTTAACGAATATTGTACAAGAGGAAAATATCTCCAGGAAGCTTGTAAGTTATTTTAAATTGCAAAATATTTTTCTCAGAAGAGATATAATTTTTTTCCAATGAAATCTATAAGTTTGAGCTATTTTCTGTAAATAATAGGGCATTGGTAATCATGTTACCCTTTCTATATAGCTAATTGAAAGGAAGATATCTTTCTTAAACTAGTTTTTTTTTAATAGAACTTTCTCATTTCAAACCTATTTCATTTGAACAACTTTAGTTCCAGTTTCTCACAAAAAAAAAAAAAATGCAAAATTGTTGATGTGCTCAGTTTATTGTTAAAACATCTAAAATACCAAATCAGGCTTATCATTTTTAGGTAAACTGAAATGGTAAACGTATAATACTTATTTGGGCTCACATACAAATCATTCTTGGATTTAAATAACATTCTGCTACTGGTTTCCATTAATGGTACTTGTAAGTGTTTGATACATGCATTTCTGGAAACTGGAAATATTGAAAGTCATCAGGAAAAGCACTTTAAAAATCATTTACATTCGTTCAGAATAGGAACTTAGTTCTAAAATAATTCCTATATAAAAAAATGAACAAATTTATTTAATTTCCCCAAAAAGGAACATTTTCCATTGAACATGTTCCTTGGAAAAAAAAATATTTTCGAAAGTCGCCATTAGAGGGAGTATGACACTGTTGTAGCCCAAGAAGCCGATAATATGCATAAAACAAAGTTGATCATCTGACATTAAAGTAAAGTGAAAATGTCCAAATGCATTCATATTGATAGTTGCACTCAACGTGCACCTCACATTACCTCATTTTTTGTTCTTGTAAAGCTATTTTATCTAAACTTCTGCAATGTTGTAACTGATCTTCATAAGTTTAGGACCCACCAGAAGTTGCATAAAAGGCCTTTGCGAGCAAACCGAAGTGATTCCAAAGTTTGAAGAAATGGATCTTTGGAAGTTATATCTGTTAGAAGAAGCCAGTGCAAACAAGGGTAATTGAGGAAGTTGAAACTGTAATTGTCCACAGATCAGATGGACATATTGCTGATAGTAGCAGCACCCATGAAATAGCCCGACAATTGGATACGTTGCATTCCATGGTATGGAAAGTGTTGCACAAAATTATTCTATTTTATCTATACACAATCAGCCGCATATAGCAGTTGCTACATAATGATTGTGATAAGCAACTGGCATTTTGCTTTGACATTTCTGGCAAGAATAGAAATCGACAGAACTTGTCCTTGGAAAATTCTTTGGAGAGATAAGACCCATTTTTATCTGAATGGGACTGTAAACAGTTGTCGAATTTGAGCTTCTAAATTACCTCATGCACTCCAGGAACTTCCATTACATTCACTGACAATTACCATTTGGTGTGGCTTCATAGCAGCATTTTTAATAGGGCCCATTTTTTTTTTTTGAGGGAATCACTAACAGGACCAGTAACCTGTTCCATTACGACACGGAAATATCGCTTAACAATTTTGTCATAGTTCAACTTCAGCAATGACAGTGTCTACGTAACACTGTTTTTAGGCAAGATGGAGCACTTCCCCACATTATATAACTGGTACAGCAGCTTCTATGGCATCACTACACAGAAGGCAGAAGCATTAGTCGTTTTTTTTTTCCAGTTGCAAGGCCGCCTTGCTTCCCCAATATTACTCCATGCAATGTTTAGGTACCTGAAAAACAACATCTTACCGTAGCAGTGACTTGAACTTGGAAGCCTTAATGAACGATGTATTATGGACTGTTACGAACATTCTTGTAGACATGGTATGTTCTGCTGTTGAGAATGTAGTGCACAAGATGCAATTTCTGATCTATGAGAACAGTGGCCACATTGAACCAAGATTCCATTCTGCATAAGTGAACTCAAGCTGGGCAACAGGTTTCTACTAATACTCAGAATTTTGTTCTGTATTATCAAAGTGCACCACATAAAGGTAATAGTTTATTGCAGATACCAGAGATTAACCTATTAGAAATTTTTCAGCAATGATAAATGTTAATGATATGAGTTGTTCTAGATTTGGAAATACTTTTCCTCATTTAATATCCACATTTATCATGTAACTTTCTAGAACTAAAAAAAAATCACTTCAAACAAAACTCTCTTCGTCTTGACACTTACAAATTGCTGTTGTATTAAGAATTGTGCACTCTAGTTTCAAAGGCCAGCCCTTGATTTTATTTTAATTCCAAGCTTTTGAAAAGAAGATTTAATATGTTTTATATACATATAAAAGCTTGTGCAATCTTAGATGAATTTGATTTTCATTTATAGTGTTTTGTTCTTTGATGCTACAACGTAACTGCAATTGGAATTTTACAAATTAGAAAATATAATTTTTTTTCTGATAGAATTTAATTACAAATTAATTAAATGTGAAATATACTCCTTTATTTATGATTTATCATTTATTTTCTTATTCTTGAAAATTTCCGTTTGTTTTACAGTAATTTCAAAAATCAGAGGCAACCTTCCTGCGAATAAACATCAGTTAGAATTTGATACAGCCGAATTTCTAATACGTCAAGCCCTTGATGCTGATGAAGCTGATAATACAGATGAAGCTATTGAATTATACAGTCAAGCTGTAGAATTGTGTATTCAAGCGGTAATTTAACTTCTTAAAATTATTAATATTAAAAAAAAAAAAAAAAATGCAATAGCAATGTTTCAATTGTAACTAAAATTTTTGAATTAATTGTAATGATAATTAAATTTCTAGAATTAATTGTAGTGATATTTGTATAAAAGTTTAAAACTGTGTTCAATATACTATCACAGTGTAAACTTACTACTATCAAAGTTATTTATTTAATTAATTTTATTTTGTATCAAATAGTAGGTATGAATATTTTTCATTCTTCTGATCTTAGTTTTATAGAAAAAGACATGATTGTATATTTTCTGATTAAATAAGGTTAAATATTTATTTTTCCTGCTCTTCTAACTTATCTCGTGGGCGAATAATCTGAGAACTATTAGGCCAAATTGAGATGCACCGGAGAATAAGTCAATTTTTAAGCCATGTTAAGTTTTTGATTCTATTTTGTTGCTTTTTCACAATGCAGTAGCTATTAGTTATTTTATACAAAGAGAATAAAGTATTTTTAACGAAAAATTAGAGTATTTAACGTAAAGAGATTGGTTTCTTTTGGATTACCGTTTGGGACACTTAGCACTTTTTGTGTGTTTGTTTGGCCATACTGGTCTTCTGATGAAAATTGTGAAGACAAAGAATGTGACTTTCTTATGAAGAAATATGATTGAGAGTTTTAGCACCTACGAAATAGTTCATGTTGATAGATGTAAAATTAAAAAAATCGGAATGGGTAAAATTAGAAATGAATTAACATGTACTTAACATAAGGAGCAACATAAGATTTAGATAATGATCAAAGGATGCCGATGCAAAAACGGTTCACCATTGCCTTATTTAATTTTATTGAATAGAGAAAATACTTGAATACAATTTTTTGAGCTTTTCATTCATGTTTTTAGTAGAATAACTGGCAAGATGCAAAATACTGTGCTACACAAGGAAATGAAACACGATCATATGATGAAACTTAGAAAATCTTTGAGGAAAAAGAAACAATGGTTCATATCTACAGTGGCAAAACTTATTCTTTGAGTAATTGATACTCTGACTGTTGATGAGCAAATGTTTGATAGCTCTTCTTGCATATATTAAAAATTTAAGAAGAAAAAAATTCTGTAAAAGAAATTTATTTTTACTTTTAATAATTTTTTTTCTAGAAAAACAATTCCAGTGATCCATCACACAAGCAGAAATTAACTACTTTAGCAGGAAGGGCATTGGATAGGTAAGTTTTTTTGAATACTTAGTGACAAAATTGTGTTCAGATTATCAGCATTTTTCTGATACTAAAATAGCTGTCGGTGTATTGCTTTATCATTAACAATTTCAAGCATAAATACTGAAAAACTCCCATCATATAATTTATACATAATATTCAATAGATATTTTTATGGGAAAAAATGTTTATTAAACTCTTTACATGTTTTGTAACATTTTTGTTACAATTCAAAAGAGAATTATAATTTTCAATAATTATAATTATAATTCTTTTTTGAAAATGTAACAAAAATATTATGAAACATGTAAAGAGTTTAATAAACATTTTTCCCATAAAAATATCTATTTATGTATATATCATTAACATTATTTTCAACAGTCATTAAGAGATGTTACAAGATTTTTTAAAATTTTGTATATTCTTTCTATATTGTACTGAATACGCTACATGGCAACCTTAATTTAGTTTCAGCCTATTTTTATATAAAGCTTTGAAAATTAATACTTTTAAAAATTGCTATTTATTTTTTAATTATAAAGATTTGTGGATGATTTGGTTGTATTCTATTTTGGTACTAATAAATAATTTTCACTATTTTTTCCAAAAAATTAATAAAAATAAAATTCTGGCTACAAAGTCACAATAATCAGAAATGGAACAAATTGAGACAATCTTAATACAAAATTTATTGAATATGTAGTAATAAAGATAAGGAAATCCTCAGATAAGGCTATGATATTATCACTTGAGAAAGGAAAAGCAGAGACTAGCAAAAGCGGAAACTAAATGGTTACTCTTTTATTTTAGATAAACACCTGGATTCAGAAGATGTTTATAAAGATCGTGATTGGCTAATCAGTAGTCACATGGTTTGTAGTGATTTGTTAATTTGAATCAGATCAAAAAGATAACTGTTCAGTTTACAGTAAAAATCAAAACAAAATCCAGCAGCTAAATTTGATTTGAAAAGTTTAAGCCTAAAACGGTAATGGCTGGTCTCTCAGACTCAAGTGCTTTTAGTTCTCCTATTTTCCTTAGAGTTCACAACCTATTGGGCTGCTGTTCCTGGTAGCTTTTGGTAATCGCCTGTAGAAATCTCTCACTACATCATCACGCCATTTTGTGTGTCAGTAGTGGAGACGTGTTCAAAGTTGTTCATAGCTAACTTGCGTAAATTGTAAACTATATTACTGGCATGGCTCATCAACTAAATACTGAAGAAATTGAAAAACTATTATTAGAAAGTGATTTTGATTTTCAGTTTTATATAATACTTGCATTTTTCTTGCAAACGTCAATTGAATTTCATTTTTCAGAAAGCCGATGAAATATCATTTGTAGTAAATATCTGTAGGCTTATGCTACCATTTCAATATTGAATGAGAAAGATATAAACTAATTATTGTCATTTTACTATAAATAATTTCATAACTTGTAGTTTTTAGTTTTTTTAACCCGGGAGAGGTCGCAATGAGTCTGTCAGACCCTTGCATATAAAGAATATCAGCTACAGCCATCAGTATGAATGTAGGACATGAACTTAGTAGATGTTGTACAGGCCATGATTATTGATGTATATAGTCATTCTATCTGTGCGATTTAGGGCAAGTTCCAGATATCCCGCATGGGTGATGTAGTGATGAAATCGAAACATGAGGGAGTTATAACACGCCAACCAAGACCCAGTAAGCGGAAAACATTGACAGATCGGGACTGTCGAAGCCTCCAATATATGTAGACGTTTGTAACCATAAGGCTTCATAAGAAATGGTGGCCAAAGACTTTCGATTGACATGGGGAAGTAAATGATCTTACCATCCTCTGGGAGCTGGTTACAATTGGATTCCATGGTCGATCTGCAGCCCATAAGCCTAAGATCACTGCACGGAATGCCGTCCTGCATTTACAGTGATGCAAAGCATGTTGCCTTTGGACTTCAGAACAATGGAAGAGTATGCTGTGGAGCAACGAATCACTCTTTGAGTTGTGGCAATCCGATGGATGTGTGTGGGTGTGGCAAATATTACTTACAGAACTACGGTTTTCGGAGGAGGTATAATCATGGTGTGGTCCTGTGTTTCATGGTATGGTCTTGATCCACTGATTTTAGTGCCTGCATCCATGAATGCCACTATGAAGCAATTTTGGACAATTCAGCACTACTCACACTGTGACAACAATTTGGAATTGGCCCATTTCATTTTCAGCAAAACACTATGCACCCATAAAGCAAAGGCTGTAACTGAATGGTTTGAGGACATAGGGTCATTCCATGTCAAGTGGTCTAGTGGTCCCCGTGCGACCATCTCCGATTTTGATGAAATTTTCACAGTTTGTACTATAAG
>JAFIDM010004315.1:30697270-30752934 GCA_023159025.1 Thereuonema tuberculata | reverse complement strand
GCGCGGGGATTGATTTCGAAATTAGACCACTTGACATGGAATGACCCCATAGGAATGGATAAACTCAAATGGCAAGTCTGATCCCAACCATTAAACACCCCATTAAACATTTGTGATGAGTTGGAACGCTGGTTGAAAGCCAGACCAAACAGCCCACAGAGCTGTCAACATCTTGAAGGAGGAACTGAACCAAATTCCTGCAGAAACCTACTGCAAATTGGTGGAAAGTCTTCCACAAAGGGCAGAGGCTGTGATAGCAGTGAAAGGTGGCCCTACATCATGCTGACACAATACCAAATTCTGCTTAGTACATTATTGGGTGTCCGGTGATTAATTGCCATATAGTAATATAATGAACCAGTTAGGAGTTGATGATAGATGAGATCATTTTTCATCTAGATAATATTTTTATTGAGTTTTTAACTTTTAATGAGACACAAATCATCTAATCAAAGGAATAGATTTATTCTTTTTTATCTCTGATTTATTTATTATAAATTCATTGTTATTATTCATTGTTATAAATCGAGCCATAAAACTCATTTGTCTATTCATGAATGTTTATTTGGTAGAAATTTTTCTAGATGAAAATCTCTCCCAAACATATATTTATAATAAATGAAGAGGCTTGTAATATATTTACTAAAATTTCTCTACTTAAATTATAACCCTTCCTCGTAACAGAAGCTTCATTGTTGTTTTTTAATTCTCTTATAACAAAGAATTTTTGGCAATCTCACTAAAAGGTCAAGGAATGGTGATGAAAAGATTAGTTTAATTATGCAAGTAGAGTACTTTCCAGAATGCAGAGTAGAATTAATATTTTTTTTTTTTTTCATTATATCAAGAGCTGAAGAATTGAAAGGCATTAAAAAGCCCAGTGGTTCTCCTGTACCATCACGTCCTGTGAGTCCACGACCTGGTCAAATTACTCACAACAGAGTTATACCTCCATTAGGAATAGGGAATTTAAATCTCGATTCCTATGCAAAAGCCTCTTCTAGTGGTAAGAATTTATTTTAAGCTTTTGATTTATATCGATTTATTTTTTACTGTATAGTTTTGTTTATAATTGAAACATCTATACTGCAACATTTTTGCATAGTAAGGATATAAAAACATTAGAGAATACAAAAAATTCAAAGGAAGCAGCTTTAATATGACAGCTTAGTTTTTGAATTTGAATAATACTGCAAATTTCATGAAAATTCATGTAGCAGTTACACTTTACGACTCATTTCTTTAAAGCCTTAAGAGAATGATTTGATGTAAAGTTCTGTCATGACCAGATCAATAATGAAAACGTATGACTTAAGAAATTTGAAATTATTAATAGTCTATTGTTTAAATTCTTTTGAAACAGAGATTTTCTTAGATTAGAACTCACAATTAAAAGAAAAAATGAGAGTTGTGCCAATTGCATAACCACATATAATGTTAATCAGAAGATGGCCAGTATACCATTTTATGAGAAACAAAATTTGAAATGCTGACTGACAATGCATGAAATACTAAAACTTTAATAAGAATTATAAGTATATTTACTGAATGATAATATAAAGATTTGTAGACCAGTTAAATTGTGAAAGAATTCAATTGGAGAACTTCTAAATAATAAGAATTAATTTTTATACTTATTTGGATATCGTACAGATTTCTAAACATAATGATACTCTTTGGCTTATATAGGAAATAGATTATCACCCTCTGCTGACCCTTATCATTTACAAGTTAGCGGTAATGATTCCTACACCAGAGAAGAAATTGAAGTGTTAAGGTATGCTAGTCAGTTTTCCTTTCAATAAAGAATTTTAAAATAGCTTAATAGTGTTGTGTGTATGTGTGTGTATATATATATTCCTTCGAAGGCCTTGAGCACTATTAAAAACATTAAAATCAAAATTGATAAGAATTGATTCTGTTACAATAAACATCATTTCAGGTTTTCTGAAATGAGATTTACAGTGATATCTTGGTTCACGAACATAATTTGTTCCGTGACTCTGTTCGTGAACCGAAAAGTTCTTGATCTGAACCAGTTTTTCCCATTGCAATTAATGTAAATCCAAATAATACCTTTTTTGTCCTAGAAAATTTTTTTTTTAACATGTTATGGCTTTATTTGTGAAAATAATACTGAAAGGAAATAAAAATAACAGTAATATTAGAAGAAAGCAGTTTAATTACCAAAATAAAAAAAATTTACAATACATATACAATTTACACCTTTGCGGTTGATAATTGCTGGCACACGGGAATGGAGGAAGTGGAGAGGGGGAGGAGGAAGATTACTGCTTCGAAGGAGAGGAGAGGCAGTTCAGTTGGTAACTGCCTAAGATAACGATCCAGAGAAATTTGCCTATTTCTTTGCTTGAGAATTTTGCGAAAGAAGGTCATTACATTATCCTTTAAAATTTCCACTGCTTTTTTGAGAGCCATAATAATGGATAAATTTAATTAAATAAAGAAAAAACTAAAATATTAACAATTGTTGTTGGGACTCTACTGCAACCACATGAAGTAGGCGAACTGATATGCTGCTTGGGGGATGGCAGTGTGCGGGATTTTGTGCGCTGCAAATTACATGTGCTCCATGAGCTCCGTACGTGCATGTTCGTGAAGCGAAGCAAAATTTGTTCGCAAATGGGGTTTGTAAACTGGTTTGTTCGTAGACCAAGACGTTCGTGATCCGAGGTATCACTTTTAATTCCATATTTTAAGAATTGATACGTAATCTTGAATTATCATTATAAATCATAACTCACAAGACATCAAATTCAGATGTAGTCAATGTAGTTAAAAATATTATGTAAGACCATTCCAACCACTCCCTTGGGATCACAAAGTTTCCAGTTGTGGTCAAATATTGATTGAAAACTTCCTTTCAAAATGTAATCTGCTGCTCTGCTTTTATTTTTATTTAATATGATAATATACTTTATATAACCTTTAGGTTATTGTGGAATGATATAGGAAGGAAGCTATACACTGAGTTAGCTTTGTATTGGGCCCCCCCCCCCCATTTCCATATTCAGGGCAATAACGAAGTATACCATGATATCAATGTTATGTGCAGCCATTTGCAGAGGGCAAGTGCCAGTATATCTGAAACAGCTGCATTTTGTTGGCTGCTCCATACCACTGTATCAGGTGTGTGACAGGACTGGATTAACCATGAACAGACATCGAGCAGAAGGGGTCACATTGGTCAGCCATGCATGGTTGATCCTAGACGTGAGTGACAGCTGTCACAACTGATAACTCAGTAGTGACATACAACAGTCACACAACTCGCCCACTAGTACAAAAGCACTGCAGAGTGACCCATTTCCACATTCATCATGCTTCGTCTAGGGTTTCACAGTCGAAAACCAATAAGGGTACCCATGATAATGTCCAGATATTGCAAACAATGCAATGCATGGGTCAATAGGAACATCAGCAATAGACCTTCAACAGATTAAAAAAGGTCGTCATCAGTGATGATTCCCGATTACTGCTGCACCATTCTGATGGCTGGGGTCACATTTGGCTTAAACAGTATGAGGCCCTATCCCCTGGCAGAACCATCTTAATTAGTATTATAGCAAAGCAATGCAGTGGTGCGTTAAATATTTTAAATTTTTTTTTTCAGACTGTACTGCTGCTTGGAAGTTGGAATATTAACAATTTGTAATAAAATATGAATGTACTGAGTATCTTCTTCATTTTAAGGACATATGTACGAACATTCATTGACTAATATCTCAAATAATATGTCGAAGGCTCTTTTCCATGAGCCTTAACTTTAGTCCTGTTTTTTCAATTATTTTATAAGTGAATTCAAACTGATAATCAATATTAATCAGTTGGTGATAGATTCATCGCAGAACCTCTAGAATCGAGGAGCCCCTGGGCAATTGCCCAGTGTGTCCATGCATTAAGACAATGCTATCCCTTGATTGCACAGTTGGGTTCAAGTAGCTGATTTATGTGGTGTTCTGATCTGGGAAGCTTTTCTCTGACATGCTGTAGGTACTTTGGTTATCATCCCACAAAGATTAAATGGTGAACGATACAACGACCTGTTAGTCGATCGTCTCCATACATTTTTGCAGAAGGTCATTCCCAACCAGTGTCATTTTTCAACAGGACAACTCATCTTATCATCAGGCTTGAATAACTACATAGTGATTGGAGAAAAATGACAAGTCACCCAATTGAACATGTGAGGAATATGCTAGAATGGTGTGTGTGTGTGAAAACTGCTGATCCTCCCCTACATAATGAGCGTGAACTGATGAAATTGTTGCAGCGGACATGGGTCAACTTACACACTTTATGGAAGCTGATCCTATGTATCTGTGAGCTGTGATTGCACAGAAAGCTGGACCAACACTTTGTTTTTGGTGGGTGTTCCTGATGCAAAGCTAACTCAGCATATATGCATTAGAAAAAAGTATGGGATATGAAGTTTTTCTGTATAAGTATTAAACTTAATTTTTATTGACTTCTATAATGTAAGCTTGCTTATAACAATAAATGGTACAATTATGTTTTTTGTCATAACCATCTGTAGCACCATATAGTAGCCAAACTGTGATAAAGGGAAACAGATTTCAAATTTGATTTCTCCATCAAAAAGTAGATAGGCACTTGAAAAATACTCAACTTTTCTTAAGTTTAAGGTAACCACTACTACTAGTATGCCACACTGTATTGTAACTAAGTCACAATAGAACAAGATAAATGATACCAGGTTCAGTTTCTCCATTAAAAAAAAAAAAATATGGTAATTTAAATTATTTAGATTTGCTCTAACCGTTTCTTACTGATTAAAAGTAAATATAAATAAAATTATTATTGAAAATAAATAAAACGCACTTACTTACAAAAATGTTTATAATTCTCTCCAACATTTTTGTAAGTAAGTGTTTTATTAATTTTCACTTTCTCTTTATTTCAACACACGTACGTTAAGCCTCCTTGTTAAAATTATTATTACTATGAATTTGAATTTTTCTTGCCACTTTTCTTGTGTAATTAACTTTTTTTATTTATTGTTGTTTTAATTTTAGATTAACATCAATAATTAATGGAAGAGAGTATGTGCCATTTATGACCGTAGATTTAAGAGAGAGATTTGCCTACCCTTTGCCCTTCAGTGATAAAGATGGGAAATTAGTTTTGGCTCCAAAGCAACGAGCAGTGTTTTCTAAGTGGGTTAGACCAGATGAATTTTGCCAGAACCCAAAAATGATTGAAATCATTGATTGTTTTAGCATTAAACAGGTAAATTATTTTATTAATTTTTAGTTTATGTATTTTAAAGTATTGCACAAGAGTATATATCTTGTTCTATGAAATAATTAAATATAAAACAATTAAATAAAAAGGTTTAACATGCCACCAAATAAAGAAATGACACAAGTCATTTCTTTATTCTTTATATTAGTTTGGTGGCACGTTAACCCTTTTATTTAATTCCGGTTGGAATCCAACCTGGGCTTTCTTGTATTCAAATACTTTTTCTCCTGATGGGAGGGAGTCCACAATTGAGAGCGAGAGTGGTTTCCTTATTTCATCTGGTGAGTGGGTCTGGCTGACAAGTCCACAAAAAGGATGAAATGGCTTTCCCAGACTCTCACTGATGAAATCTCAGATATTCTTATGTTTTGTGGCATTTCTTTATTCTTTATAAAACAATTAATTTCTTTGAAATGGTAAAAATGGTTGATATTGAGAGTCTGCATTGAAAAATAATGTTTTCAATTGCAATTGATGAAAAAAATAAATAAGTAAACTGCAAGAAATGAGAGAATTTTTCTAAACTGCCTCTCCAGGGATGTAATACAGTGAATATATGTATAAAGTGAATGCGCGCTTAAATAATGCTCATTGACAGGATTTCCTTCTGTAGAATTTCATTACATCATTTGTAGTGGAAATCATAAATCTTTATTCTTTGAATGTAATCTAATGAAATTTTGTCCCAAATTTCGAGGAGGTTTTAAATAAATCATAATTATATGGCTTTTTAGACTGTCATTTCCAACCAGTTCTTCACAAGATCATAACTATTACAAAGAGAAAAAAGATTATTATATTTATCTATTATTATCATCTCAAAGATTATTATTACTTTGATTATACATTGAATAGACAAAACATTAGAGACATGGATGACAGGAAGTTGAAACTGGCACTTCCAGTGCATAGTAGAACATAAACAATAATTCTGATTGTTGACGTATTGTTGGCACAAGATAATGGATCATTCTATCGCCCAAGTAGTAACTATCTTAGGTTTTCGAAGGCAAAAGTATCAAGGGTCTATCATCAGTGAACCACAGATGGACTAATCAGGGCCCAGTGAGCACAGGGTGTCTACAGAATCAGGGAAATCAGGGAATTATCAGGGAATTTTGCAATTATTACTTAAAATCAGGGAATTTTTTGGTTGAACAGATCGTTTTTTTTTTTTTGGTTGAACAGATTGGTTTTTTTTTTTGGTTGAACAGATCAGGGAATTATCAGGGAATTTTAAAAGAAATTGTTCATAAAATCAGGGAATTTTTTTATTCAGATTTTGTAGACACCCTGGAGCAAGTAGTGGCCATCCACATGCCATTGATGACTGGGGTCGGTGTAGACTGTTCAGGTTTGTGTAGATTGACACAAGGGTGACGGCAGCTCATATCACATCCAGTTTCAGTGTCGGAGCACTAAGCAGCATCAGCAAGTGAATAGTACAAAGCCCTACTCTTGTGCCATTGTTGATTGCTCATCGCTGAACATTGCGCCTCACCTAGTGCTGGGAACATCAATATTTGGTAGAGTGGCGCCAAGCCATGTGGTCAAATGAATCCTGTTATCAGCTGAATCGGTCTGATGAGAGTGTGCCAGTGTGGTGTCAACAGCATGAGGCCATAGATCCATCCTACCAGATCAGCTCAGTTCAAAGAGGTGGTGGCTTCTCATAAGACACATTAGGTCCCTTAATGTGCTTGGAAAGGTCCTAAACACCCTGAGCTACCAAAATGTGCTGGCTGATCACCTACACCCTTTCATGGCCTTTGCATATCTGGCAGCCAATGATGATTTTCAGAAGGACAATGTGCTGCCCTATCAGGCCGCTTCCATCCAGACATGGCTCGGGAAAACTTATCTGAATTTGGGACTATCCAGTTACCCGCAGGGTCTTTGGATTGAACTTCTTTGGGATGCCATTGAATGAGACATCTGATCCATGAATCTGGCACCAACATTGGAATTGTTTACAATGGTAAAATAGGCATGGTTGGCACTATCTCAGACAACTGTCCAGCCTCTGGTTGAGTTGATGCCTTGGTGTGTCCAGGCTGCTATTCGCACTAGAGGGGACTGACACACTATTAAGTTAGGTTTTATCTATTAGTATATATAATAAAATGCCCTCTGTTACATCCTCAGATTTAAAACTAAAAATTTTATTATTATTGATGAAGCTATAACATCAATATGGTTTTCATGATAACTACTTGTTTGAAGATCATTTATGCTTTCTTGCTATATCATTTTGTTACTTTTCTCCTGGTTAAATGAATCACTGAGACTCAATTTGAAGTTCTAACTATTTAACTAAAATGATGCTGGATTTTTATCCGAGTATCTTATGATTTTAATGAGGGGAAAAAAACAAAACAAAATACATTTTATTCCTAAAAATTCCTTTGTTTTTAAATTTTGATGTTATATATAAATTAATTGTTCTTAAAACTATCTTTTAGTGTACTTATCAATCTTAGACATTTCACTGTGATAAAATAAATCATTTTCTATTTATGAGCATTTAGGAAAATATGGTTTATTGCTTAAAATTAGTTTGTTCAATTTAATATAACTTAAAAATAGTCCTGTGTTTATGTGTTCTTTTTTTGCTTTGAGTTTTATACATATGAAATTTTTAAAATTGTTCTTTACAAAGGTAGTAATTATTATTTTTATTTTATTTTATTTTCAGACAGTTGTTTCTGATTGTTCATTTGTAGCATCACTGGCAATAAGTGCTCAATATGAAAAGAGATTTAGAAAAAAGTTAATAAGAAGGTATTTTGTCTCTATTTTTGTTCACTTATTCATAAAGAAAGATTTAAAACTTATGCTTTATTGTAGCTTTTCGTTGATCTTCTGAGAAAAATCAAAGAATTGATTTTTTCAAACTTTGAATTTAATAAGCTAATCTTAAAACATTTTGTTTAATTGTAAATGATTTTTTTTTTCCTTCCTAAGTTTAAGTTGACTGAAAATTTATATTTTCCAAAGTATTTAAAAAAGTATAAAACATTGTTTTCTTTATAGAATTATATATCCTCAAAACAAGAATGGTGATCCAATTTACAACCCATGTGGAAAATATATGATTAAATTACAATTAAATGGAGTACCTCGCAAGGTAGTAATCACTGTCTCACGTTTTTAATTACACAGAATATTTTGAAAAAGTTTTATTGCCTTCTAAACTGTTGACAGCAATACAGATAAGGTTATAATCAAATATGTTTGAAACTTGGCAATTTCTTTCTGCTAGTGAAAGAAGGTAATTACTCTTAGAAAAATGTAATAATTAAGTATTAAATTTATTACAATTAATTTTGAAATTGTATATATTTTTTACATTCCATATAAGACTGAATAGGAAAGAGGTCTTCATCATTTCTGCCTGCTTTAAACTAAGAATGCTATATCATCAGTGGCATTCCTTTTGACAAGCATGCAGAACTTTCCTTCTATTGGAATAGGGGTAACATCAGGAACGTAAGTAGTTTCGAACGACTAGTGGTAATCAGAACCTTGAAGATGGGGCCTGTGCAAAAAAAATATGGGAATCCATCTCTGTTTGACAGCTATAAAAAATATATGAATAAAAATTAATGTTTGGGGCTCCTCTGATCCAGAGCCCATGTTAAAATGCTTACTTCCAATCCTTCAGGGATTGATGATAGCAATATAACTATAAGCCTTTGAAACTGTTGATATTGATAACCCACTATTCCTTGTAGTTCCCTATCAAATTACCTTTCAGAAAATAAGGAATTTTTCTGAATGCCTCATAACATGTAAGCTACATGAGTTTCAACTATTGTAAGATTCTACTGCTTAATATAAATGAGAACTCAGAAAATCTCATAGAAAATCTCATAATAGATATATTGTGTCTCCCTGTGTATTCACTTATCTACGATGAGATGCCATTGTATGAAGTCGAATTATATAACAACCCAAAGAATCTGATAATATGAAGATTCATCAGACACTTCTTTTGATAAAATAATAAATAACCAACCAGTAAATGATGAGGTTTTTTTTTTTTAAAAAAAATAGTCTCACAGATGATAAAATAATGGTTGTAAATGTTCATAATTTCACTTTACAGTAACTATTTTCATTGATATTTCAAACCATATTCTTCCAATAGAATAAAGTAATCATAATTAGTATAATAAAGTTTGTTTTTGTTTTTTTAGATTATAATAGACGATTGCTTGCCCATGGGTAATAATAATGAACTGCTGTGCTCTTACTCAACAAATCGGAATGAATTATGGATTTCCCTCCTTGAAAAAGCATATATGAAAGTAATGGGAGGCTATGATTTTCCAGGATCTAATTCAGTAAGTAGTTAATAAGATACAGCTTCTTGTGTATTGATCGTAGTCATATTGTCTAGTCTTCTTTTTTTCTTTGTTTGTGTTCAGAGATAAATTCTAATTTTTAATGATTCTCAACTGCCCAGATCTGTGATTAAAAAAAAAAAAAAAACTCAAATTTTTATTTATATACTTACAATAAAGAAGTTTGCATTTACATTAATGAAACATTTATATACTATAAATTCCTGGGTAAAAGCCAGGTTGTAAGCTTTGAATTGGCATTATTTTGTTTGCCACATTGTGCAGTAGGTAGCAAATTTCTGCAAGTTCTTTGTGAAGCTAATTTATATTCTGTTGAATTATTTATTGATGAATTTCTGCATAACCTTGAACTCCATTTGATTGGCAACATATCTTAATCAAAATAGTTAGGAAATTAACAGTAAATTTAAAATGAAATCAAATGTTTGATGTTATAGAACACACAAACTGATATTACTAAAATTTCCTTATTTTAAAATTTTTAATTTAAATTTCTTAGATATTTGAATCATAGATATATTGTCACCATTCTAACAGGATTTAGTAAATGGAATATCTGCAATTCTGGGTTTAAGTTTACATTTTACCTAGCTGAAATGCATTGTTATGATCTAATAAATCTGAAGAGCACTTATAACATGACGGCATTTTAAAGATTCAATATCGTTTATCGGATTACTGTACATAAATAATTGAAACTGAAAAAGTAACTTAATTCCAATCAGTGAAATTTTCTTCAGATAGGCCCGAATAGAACAATTTAAGCAGAAACCCCTTCTTATGACTAACATTATTATCTTAGGGCAACTTATTCTCAAAGTGTCCTATCTAATCTGTTTAGAGTTAATGCACCATCTTCTAGTTTCACATGCTATAGGATGACTTAGATGTCTGCAGTTATGGGTCTTGGGATTCCTGGTTATAATTTGCTATAGAGGAGTTTGAAACTGATAAGAAATATTTTTTTTTAAAAAAGCAACACAAGATTTGTCTTGATTGTTTTCATCTTTGCTGTAACAAATTATAGATTCTTGAAGTGAAATCTTCATTTTTATCTGATCAATAAAAATCAATGACGTGTTCACTGAGTACAACAGTTCTGCAAAGAATTTTTCCTGTTACCTTTAAACTGTCAAAAATGAATTAATGGGGTCTCCAGGAGAAATCTTTTAAAAGAAAGTCTCACAATTTTTTAGAGTTCAATCTGCTCTGAAAAAAAATGTTTGCCTATTTCTAATTGTGTAAATCTTCCTATTAATGTGACCACAGGCCCCGAGTCAAGTGTGGATCCTATTCTCAAGCTCTTAGCAACTTTCTAATTGCATTCAGAATTGTAAATATTCATCTAAAACTGTTTTGCACCTAAAAGAAAAAAATCTTAATAGATAATCCTGAGTGCAAATCCTGAATCTGTTTTAGTGATAAACAAAATTGTACACCAAAGTTCATTTCTGACATCTCAAGGCAGTCTATTTCACGCTAACTTGGCGATCATCAGTTGAAAGTAGTCAGAATGAACAAGCAGGTCTCATGACGGAGATGAATTGGCGTGACAATGGGAAGACAAACATCTCAAACATCCGATTTTGAAATTGAAACGTTGCTGTAAAAAATTACGATAACCACTATTCTTGCCTGCCTTTTTTTCCTTTTTAGGTATGAATTTCTTAATTACTAGTACATACAAAAATTAATTATAGATTTATAATTTCAGAATATTGATCTTCATGCACTGACTGGTTGGATTCCAGAACGTGTGGCAATAAGACCAGATGATGCAGAGTTTAATAAGGATAAAGTTTTCCGCAAGATATATGAGAAATTTCATAAAGGGGATGTTCTGGTAACTATTGCTACTGGTGAACTCTCTGATGCCGAAGGAGAAAGAGCAGGATTGGTTCCCACTCATGCTTATGCAATGTTAGATATTCAGGAAGTCCAAGTGAGTATAGAACACTTCCATTATGATTGCAAATTGTATTAAGCCCTCGTTATGATTTCCAGAGCTTCCACTATATCTTCAGAATTCAGATTGATCCCAATAACTTTTTTTTACCTTTGTTCCTTTGAAGGATAAAAATAATTTGAAAAGGGTATAGCATACATTGTACAGCTTTTATTGCTTAGCTATTTAAGAAATGAGAAATAAGGTTGTAACATATTTTTATATCTTGGGCTCAATTCCTATCTGTATTTATGGTCTCATCTTATATGGGTGTAGGTACTTGTCAGCTTTTTCTTGTAAAGCTTCCTATTGATAGTTCCCATCTTGGATAAATTTTTAAGAACAACTTTGGGGGTTCATACAGTGCCCTTATTTAGGAGATGGAGTGTAAATTGGTATGTTTATTGAATGGTAACACAATGTACCTGTGATAAGCTTTTAAAGGTTTAAAGAGAGCATGGTTCTAAAACTAAATGTATCATTTAAGTCTTTCTCAGATTACCTTATAATATATCTATACATGAATTTGCTATTTCAAATTAACTCCTATAGTTAGTCAAAAATAAGTATGTACAAACCTATGAAGTGTTGTTGTATTACCAGCATAAATTCAGAGTTGGGAAATAATGCATTTTTAGCAATACCCTTACTAGTGACAGTTACTTTTAGTGGTAACGATTGGTAGCACCGTTACTTTTATTGGTAGTGGAGTAATGAAATCGTGTTACATTACTTTTGCTTTTCTTTTTCGGCCATCTTTTTATACATGCTTTGCCAATCTTCTCAGTAGTTCCCACTTTGTGGCTATGAGGGAGCTAGAATCGTTCAAGATCCTTTTTAAGACAATTCTGGAAACTATTCATCGCCTCCAAAGCCATGTTTTAGTGAGGGTGTAGATCAGGGATAAGCAAACTTACTTATAGGAGGGCCAAATGAAAAAAAAAAAAAATTTTGGTATTCCAAAGACTTTTATTCATTAATTTTTCTTTAAAATTCATTTAAAAAAATGAACTGACACAAAAGAACAACATGAATAAGTTTAAATACATTGTGAATGTGAATAATACTATTACTAAATTGTTTAATTTCATTCAGAATATTTATAAGGTGGGGCGTGAGATGAGTGAAACTGTCATTGTGCTTCCAGATGATTCTCAAATCAGTTTTTAAGATCATTTTTCAAAAGTTTCATGTTGAAAGCACTTGTTCGCATGCAAATAAATATGCAAATATTGGCATATATTTTTGGGCATGATTTACCAAGTTGGAAATGTTGATTTTGGCATGGTTTTAAAAAAAAATTCAGTTTTGTCATGTTGAAAACAGCCTGCTTCATTTGAGAGCTGCACTACAGTTCAATGAATTTGAGCTGTAAGTCAGTTCTCACTTTTTCATAATTGACGTTAAAAGGCATGCTAAAAATATTCAGGTGGAGCTCAATTTCCTTAAAAACTTGAAAACATTGTACAAATTCAACAAACAGTTTTCATAATGGATGACTTTTTGATCTGAAGTAGGCTCAACAGCGCAGCCTGGAAAAACGTGAAAAAAAAAAAACTCTGTTAGATAGGTAGATAGTTGGCAAAAATAATTATTAATTCCGTGGGCCAGATTGAATATACTGTAGTTTTAGTACTGGGCTGTAGTTTGTTCATCTTTGGTATAGATAATGAAGGACTCCATTTTAAATTTTTTGTTGTCTGACATCCACTGTCTTAAAAGATAAAATGTAGGTATTGCTAGATTTTTTATTTTTTTTTAATAATTAAATTCTGATATTGAATTGATTCTTTCGGTAATTATTAAAAAAATAACTAAAATACAAATCCTGCTAGCCTTACAATTATTTTTATTTTGATAAATAAAATTTGTCAAAAACCATATTTAAAAACTATTGCACACATTTAAAATACATTCTGTTTATAACCAATTAAAATTACAAAAAAGAATCTAAAAATAATAAAAACATATTACCATAAAACAGGATGGTTTCACCCTGCGTAAACTGCAAGATCATCTTCAGCTGAATGATAGTTGCAATTTTAATCCTAACTAATATTATAAAAAGGAAAATCTGTAAGTTTGGTTGTCATTCAGTCACGCCACAATGGCGCAACGGATCTGAAAGAAATTTTGCCTGCAGGTAGTCTACAACATGCTACTTTTCATCCTGGTTGATCAAGTAGTTCCCGTGGAATATGATTGTATGTCTATATGGCACCACAGATCTAAATGAAAAACTTCCCAAAACAGTCAATAGAAGGCGCTACCGCAGTTTTAATCGCTCTATTGTTTGATTGACAATGAGTGCATTTGAAGAGATTGTTTGCAGGCACAGACTATGATTAACTCAAGAGTTACCTGATATTTCTTTAACGCGATTTATATGGTGATACATATGCAAGGCTTCTGGAGCGAAGTGATGGTAGCAGGCTAGTTGTTTATAAATAGAACTTATTTTAAATGTGCCTGATGTTTTCTAAATGTTATTGTAGTTTTTGATAAGCATTCATTCCCACATGTTTAAGTTAGATTTAAAAATAAAATTTCTGGAAATTAATCTTGTTTTTTGCAGAATGACATACTGATATTAAATTAAATTTTTAGTATTGTTTTAACTAAATTTGTAATTGAAAAATGAACAAATTATGTGCCAGAAACTGATGTATGGAAGTCTCAGGCAAAAAGGACGCCCGTTAAACATGTGATACACCATTATCCAAGAATATACTGAAGCAGTAAAGATTGTCTATTACTATCCCTGATACATTACTATTATTTCTGTGGTCTTACTTCAGTCATTCTTGCATCATCGGTGAAGCTATATCTGTTTTACAGGCTTATTAGTGATTTACCACAGCATGTTCAGGAAGTTTAAACTTTGACAAATAATTGTTGCAAAATGCCATGACATGTATTAATTACATGTTACATTTTATTTTTCTCCTTCATAACATTGCAACTATTAACTTTACAAATGTATTATAGAACACACAAGAAAAAGTCTAAATAAAATTTCTGAAAAATAATAAAGATCTAAGGTTAATTTTTTATATATGTTCTGTTAAATAATTTTTAAAACTGATATTGCAAATATAATTTAAAGTTTTTAAAATATAAATCTTTTAAAGACTAAAAATAACATAAATCTGTCATGTAATTCTAAGCATTATAACAAAACAACAAAGCCTGAAGTAATTAAAACTTTCATATATGTACTTAAATAAAAAATATGAAATAAAAAAGAAACTTGAAGGATGGAAGATATATTAAAAAAGTGAATGGTTTTCAACAGTTTAAGAAAATGGCTTTTTTTGAGAGTGAGAGGGGAGGGTCATTACAAACAAATAACTAAAAAAAGATAACTGAATCTTAATATATAAAAATGAATGTTTGTTTGTCCCGTATGCGTTCCTATACCATTCATTGGATTGCAATGAAACTTTGGTGAGTTGTTGTGCGTACTCCCGCAAAGGTTTCTGAATTAGTAGAACCATTTTATAATATCTGGTGCACGAGTCATTTCAACATGAGTGTATTTCAGGTTTCAACGTTTGCAGTTTCCAGTGCGACTCGCATTTGCAATGACGATCAATAAAGCACAGGGACAACACATGGACAGGTGTATGTGGCCTGCTCATGCATCGGAAAACCTTCTGATTTATTCATGTATGCACCAGACGGAAAAACAAAAAATATTGTGTATCCAAAAGCACTTCAATAAACAGAATTAAAACACAAACACTTTCTTTCTTTGAGTGGCATTACAACGCATGCCGGGTACAGCTATTAACTCATTAAAAATAAATAAATAATGACTTTTTAAAAGTAACTTGCTCATCTCTGCATTTACTTAAACCATAAAAATGATGGTATTGATTAGTAATGTTTATTTTGAAGTTTATTCAAGTTAGTCAAAATTTTGCATATGTATTTTTAACTGGAAATAGCATAAGTAAAAACATATATAGATTTGTATGCATTTGAACTTTCCAGGGCAAACATCTCTTCATGCTCAAAAATCCTTGGAGTCACCTTCGTTGGAAGGGACATTTTTCAGAAAAAGATTTAAGACATTGGACGCCTGAGCTTCGAAAGGCTTTAAATTATGATCCCTCAAGTGCTCAGATGTTTGATAATGGTAAGAAAAAAAACTTGACTCAATACAATTAATATTAATCATAGTTTTGAAAATATACCAAACATTTCAATTACTTTTAATTTATATTTTAGTAGCCTCAAGTAGAGTCTTTAATCAAGAAAAAAAAAATCTTATAATAATGTATTAACATTGATTGAAGTTTTATTAAATGTTACCTGAGAGACTCTCAAACAAGCTTAGAAACCAAGAAAAGAAATGCAGGAATTAGAAGATTAGTAAAATCAAACTAATAAGAGTCCTGCCTATATTCTCTCCATAAAAAAAAAAAAAAAAATATGACTTTTTTTCCCTTTCCAAATGGTTGCAATAATATTTATTATAATTCTTTAATACTATAATGTGATGAAATGACTACAGTGTGTCCTGAAATTGGAGTTAAAATAAGGAAAGGAAAGAAAAAAAAAATCATTGATTGACACAAAACTGTTCTAAAATCCAATTTCAGTTCTGCTTTTTAAGACAGTACTCTTTAAGTGACTCAAAACTGGGAAAGAGAGAATTAAGCAGTTACATTTTCTGTAATTTTTAAGTAGAAATGGTTTTATTAACAATGAAGAATTGTGATTAATATTGATCTGTAAAACAGAAGTTTGTAACAAAGTCATTTGTACGTTTATTTTATAATCAAATTTCAGAAATAAATCCACTTAAATGTTCAATTGAGTTGGAGGTTTTTACAAGGTTTAGCTCTTGTATTTTTAAATATAGAAAGAAACCAATAATATATTCAGACAAACGCAAGAAATGGGTTAAGAACATTTCAAAATCAAAGTAAATCTACATGTTTTGGATCTTGTGTGATACATTTTCAGAGAGTTATGAAATTTACAGTCAATTCATAAAAAGGGAAACAACTGAAATATACACAATATGACACAATCTCACATAGAAATTTTGCATGATCCAAATAACTTAATGGAAATACTTATAATTCCTTCTTCTATTAATCCTTGTTTGCAATATTACTACAGACAATTGATTGAATACGTAATTTAGGATTATTCATCTTGAATCTTGTACTTAATTACATCATCAATCAAACACTTCAAATAACTTGAATAATATTCATAATCTCTAATACATACAACTCATATATATTGTATTTATGATAATATATTGTATTTATATATATTTTACTCATATATATTTTATTTACAATAGTTTCTTATAAAACACAAGACAGAATTCTTAGCTGTCTTTTGTGCTCAACTTAAAATACTTTAATATGTTCATTAAGACAAAAGCAGTAAGCATGACTTAGCTGCTAATTGAAATCTGAAAATTTTAATATTACTGAGCTTTTTTCATAATATTCTACTTTTTTTTTTCTTGGCTTTAAAGCATTTATTAAAATCCTGTGAGGTTTAATGTAATGATTTTTTTTTGAATGGACTATCTAATTTCTGGGAGTATTCACTATAATTATACTATTTGATATTATTGACTTTACAAATCTTAGAATGTCATAAAATGGCCAGTTTTAGGTGTTGCTTTCTGTATTAGCATGGAACTGCTGTAGTAAGATTCCACTTTATAGCTTGAGGACTTGGTATATTTAAGTAATAACGTAATTAGAACTCATTTCAATAATTTTTATTTATTTATTTTTTATTTTCTTATGTTAATAGGAGTGTTCTGGATTGACTATGAATCTATCTGCCAATTTTTTGATGTGATTTATATGAACTGGAATCCATCCCTTTTCAAATATACTTATTGTGTTCATCAGTAAGTATACTTAAACTATAGAGTTTCCTAGAGTTGTAATGCTAACACTAAATAAGTTTTTTTTTTTTAATGATTTTTTTTCTTCTCTAGAACATGGAAGGCAGGTTGTGGACCAGTCAAAGATATTTACAACATTGGTGAAAATCCTCAATACAATTTAGAAGTGAGAGCTCCTGGAGCTTCAGCTGTTTGGATTTTGTTAACTAGGCACATTACTGACAGGGTAAATAATGCGTTCTAATGTAATTCGTTTTAATGAAATTATTGTTTAAGTTGAAACATATAGTTATTAAAGCTGTTCTCAGTTCTAACATTGTGAAAAAGTTTCACAATTGTCATCGTCATAGTTTTGAAATACAGTCGGACCTCTATTTAACGAAGTCGCTAAATCCCGAAAAACAGTTCGTTATATGGAAAATTCATTAAATAGAGATTCACCTTTTAAAATTACTTTAAACTAGATAAAACAGATTTAAAATACATAAATAATAAATATTATTAAAAAAAGTAATAATTTTAATAACATAAAGCATACATTACCACATGCGTACTTAAATTTTACTAATAAAGTCTGTTAATTTTGTCTTGAGCTTTTTTTTTTTTTTTTGAAAAAGTGTTTTCGTTTATAGTACGTCTCGCATCTTTGCAATGCACGAAATACCCCTTCAGGCATGTTTTCTTCAAATTGTAAGCCGCGTCGGATTATTTCAAATGATTTTAGCATTTCATCATATGAAGGTTTTTTTTATTTCTGCATCATGATTATTTCCATTTTCATCATCTTCATCTACATCGCAATTCATAGCTGTATTGTTTTTATTTTTTACACTATCCAAAATATCAGATTCAGTTAGTGTTTCCGAGGTCTCAACTTCAAAATCAAGTGAAAGATAATCATCAATCAGCACATCATCGTTAATTTCTTCTTTTACCCTCAGCTGTATCCACATTTCTTTCATTTCCTCTAAGGGAATATTAATAATAAAAACATTTCAAGGGGAAAAAAAAAAAATAGATACCACGAAAAAGTTCGTTAAATAGAAAATGCACTTCGCTATTTGGAGGTTATTTTACGAAGAAATTAGCAAAATGTTCTTGGTTCCAAAGAAAAGTTCGCAAAATAGAGGTTCGTTAAATAGAGGTCCGACTGTATACGCATTTCATCAAAACATTAAAATTTGATGTACCGTATTGTCCGGCGTATAAGACGACTTTTTAAACCAGGAAAAACTTCTCAAAAGTCAGGGGTCCGCCGGGTGCTGAAACTTCCGAGTCAGACAGAAGAATCTAAGGTTGCCGCATATAGTGGGAGGAGCTCAAAAATGGCCGCGGCCGCATCCCCGCCATATGCGGCAATCGTATGAAAGCAGCAAAGACGGCGCTGTACAAGTACAGTAGAAGAAAATCCACTCACCAGGATTCGTGGAAAGAAGTGACTTAACGCGGTCCCGATGACGAGGTGAGGGGGCGCCTCACCGGGAAGGTGTAAGTGAAGGGCGGAGCAAGCTGCAGGCGTCCGGGACGCCCGGGGTATGGAAAAAAGATATAGAGTGAGGACAGAAAAAAACAAGGGTACAGTTAAAAAATACTATGATTTTAGTGAAATTCTTAAAAAATGTAGCATTAAAATAATGCACCAGAATAAACAAAGCTACAGTTACTTGGAGAAGGGAGAGCTGACCAATCCAAGCAGGCGTTGTATACAACAACCAGTCAATCGCCGGTAAGATATATCGCTTTTAAAGGAAAAGCTTAATCCGCTTGCACTGTTTTATGTTTACATGTTTGATGACAAACAGCATTATGTTTATAAGTGACAGTTTTCCTGCTAAGTATCTGCAGGTCATAAGCATTTGAATTAAAATTACCATATTGAAATCAAATCTGATGTTTTTTTTAAATTTTTACTTGGTGTGCGTTGGAAGAGGGGTAGTCTTATACGGCGAGTATATCCCAAACTCTATATTTTAATTGGAAAAATTGGGGGTCGTCTTAAACGCCCAGTCGTCTTATATGCCGGACAATACGGTATTTCTTCAAAATATAAGTTGTTGTTTTTTTAACTGAAATTATTAATTTTTTTTTATTATACAATACTTCTAATTTGAGACAAATTGAAAGTACTCTATAGAGCCTTGTTTAAAGGATTTTCCCACTCTGTGGTAAGGTTTGCTCGATATTTCGGTTTGGTTCCTCAGGCTTTTTTCAGGCGATGTATATTTAATTATATTAAGGGAGTAATTATATACATCTCCTGAAGAAGGTTCGAGGCACTGGACTGAAATATTGAGTAAATCTCACCCCGGAATGGGAAAATCCCTCAAACAAGGATCTATCCAGTATCAAGTCCCACTCCTCTTTCAGAAACTGCATATATTGAAAGTACTCTCTTAAGTTGTCTGATGTTTCATCTCAACTATCACTGCTGCACTTCCATCTTCCTTGAAATATATGCTATAATTCATTTATATAACCACAAATTTCCCTTTTATATTATAGATAAATATAAAGAGAAAAAAATATGAATCGTCCCCTTCTCCTTTCTTTAAGAAGAGCATTTCTCCTATCAAAAACCATTTGTTTTAAGAAAGATATTTTATTCAAATTCTGGGTATCCTAAACATTAATTTTCTGATATATTATCAATAATTACATAGCTGTTATCATTATCTTGGTATAACTTCTTTATTTAATTTTAAATAAAGAATTTATTTTAATAGTGTCAAAAATGCTTGTTTTAACTCTTTGAAGTTAAAATTAAATATTTTCAAAATTTTCATGACTGACAAGTCTACCATCACCTTTTTTTTTTTTTATGAGAAAAGTTTTAAAGATTAATTACATTTACAATGAGACACAAGTTTTTTACTTTAATATTGTTATCAACATGTTAACTGAATGGATTGTTGATTTCTCAGCAAAATTTGTAAAAAAATATATTTTTGTTTATTTATTTGTTTTCTTCATTTGAAACAGGAAGATTTTGCTCAAAATAGAGAATATATTACAGTATTGGTCTACAAAAATGAAGGCAAAAAAGTCTACTATCCATGTAAGGGAATTTTTTTTTCTTCTTCTTCTTAAATTGGGTTTTTATTTTAAACTTAATTTTTTTAAATTTTACATGTTCATATGTATAACTAATTTGCCAACTTATTACTAACACCACCGGTCTTTAATAAGTAGGGTAGATGGGTAAGTGTATCTAATAAAGTGGAAATTCAGTGTGTATATCTACGTACACTCATATGTTAAGGATGAATTTTTTTTTATTTCCTTTTTACTTTTTCTTAGTTCAATTAATTCAAATTACGATTATTCAAGGGACCAAAGATAATTATTAGGCATTACTGAAACTGTATTTTGCAATGTTGTTACCACTGATTTGAATTTATTCCAAATAGCTCATCAGAGGTTACATACATTGCAGTTTCAGATTTATGAAACTGGACGATACAGTAAATAATAAGTTTTAATGGGATGTTAGTGATTTAAGGGAATGATAACCATAAACGAGGGGATCGTCTAGCCACTGAAGTCCTTCTGCCACCAGACTTATTCATGAATGGGAGCGTCGCTGATTTCGTTGCCTTTCCAGGAGTTGTGTTCTGAATCCAAGTTCGAGGCTCCTATAGACGAAGCATCCAGGTTACTTTTCCTTGGACCGTCTTCTTGCATCTGTCTTGCATCAACTGCCGTTTCTCTTCTCCCCTTCTTCTCTTCTTGTCACCTTCTTAGGTTGTCATCCCGTCTCTGGATCCCGAATTTTCAGTCAGATTTCGCTTCCTGGACTCATCCCGTATCTGATATCTTGTTCATCAGTGGGCTGTCGCTTTTTGATCTGACCCGAATCTGAAACCTCATTTGTCAGGTGGGCTGTTGCCTTCTGATCTCGTTCCGAATCTGGAATCTCCTTCCTCCAGCTACTGGACTCCTGGTCCAATAGGTTTCTATCTTCTTCAATGTGGTGGAGGAGGACCCCTTCTTGTGTCTTGGTGCTGCTGTCCAACTCTTCTTCAGTGGAAGTAGGACTCCTTCTTTGAACTGGTTGCCACTGCCTTTCTCTCTTCTTCTGTAGCTACCGAAGACAATTCTCTTCTTTCTTTGGAGGCGGCTTGGCTAATGCTCGAAGACAATCTTCAACAGGAGGTCCCTATGTGGCTGACTGCCATTGAAATTCTATATTGACTTGACTCTGCTTCCCTTTTTATTCCTCTTTCCAGCCTCCTTGTGGCTTCAGTGGAGGGGTCGATTGCAATGTAAGGAGGCAGAGTCAGATCAGTCGACTCCAATAGAGGGAGGTGGAGGTGTTGCGGCCTAATCAACCAGTAACAATATTAGAAGTTTTATTTAATTTTGAAAGTAAAAGTCAATAAAATCATTTAAAATTGTCAGTTTAATCCAATCGTAACCAATGAAAGTTAAGAAGCAAGAGTATACAAATTAAATAGGAAAAATACTAATAGTAGCATGAAGGTTCTTTGAAAGGAGTCCTAAGCTGCCTTGAATTGATCCTAATCTTTTAACTGCTGTGGTTTTTTTTTTTTTTTTTTTTTTTTTCCTTCCTTTTTTTAAATAAACTTAGTTTTTGTGGTCTTTGTTTTTAGATCTGGCCACTTTTTTGGAAGTAAAATTTTATATTATAAGTAAAATATTTTAAACTAATGACCTTGAGACAGTTTCAGTTATTAGTTGGTTAAACTGCCTTTAACAAGCAAATTAATTGCAAAACAGATGTCCTTAAAAAGCTAAAATGGAGCGATAGACAGCTACCTTTTTAAAAAAAACCATCCTTTCTTTCTTTCTAGCTAGCTGAGTTGGGATCTGAAAGTATTTACAAATTTGGGTGTAACTAAAAAAATCAATTGAAATTTTAATGGCATTTAATCAATTGAAATTTCATTAAATAGTATACTATGATAGTAGTATCAGTACTACTATTATCAGTATAGTAGTACTGATAATCCTACTATTATCAATAGTAGGATCTGATTCCTGTCATTCTACTACTAATATTTTCCTAGTTTAATTGCTTTTCTTAATTTACTGTGATGAATTTATTTCTTTATTGCTAATTATCTTTTATTCACAGATGACCCACCACCATACAAGGATGGAACTCGCATCAACAGTCCTCATTACTTGTGTAAATTAATAACTGATCAAGGCACTTCAAGATATACTTTAGTTGTATCTCAGTATGAGAAAATGAATACAATCCACTATACTCTCAGGGTTTATTCCACATGTCCATTTACATTGGCCAAGATCACCAATCCTTATCACCATCAACAAGAAGTAAATTATTGTTTTGCTCTTAATAGTCGTAGTAAGCACTAAAAACTAATTATTAAATTGTTAGAAAAAATGCTTAACTGCATTTAAGTTAGATTAAAAAACAATGGTTTTCTGAGTAACTCTTCAAGTTGCTGCATAATGGTTATGTATAGAAGTTAGGAAAAGCATGCTATTAAGATTTCTCTGTGTAGATTTGTTTATTGCTTTCACAATATACAATGACGTCTAAGGAGATATTTAACTTTTTCATTATCTATCACATTTTTATATTAACCTCAGAAGCCCAGAATATTTTAAGCAATCTACTTTAATTTTCTTGGAGATACGAAGTCATAAGTTGTCATGCATTAATATGCATGAAGCAAATCATTGATGTATATTTCAAATTCAATTATATTGATAGAAGAGTCTAAAAATTCATCCCAAAATTGCAAGATTGACTAAAATATGACAATAAGAATTATAATATCTTATTATATAATAAGGATAATGTCATGATAATACTGCATTTCAATTTTTTTTTTCATTTTTAAAACAAACAAAACATAGTGATATTCAAGTGTTTCTGATGTATTATTTTGAGTTTTGGGTGATGTTTCAAAATGTAAGAGCAACATCTTTTGTTGAAAAAGAAGTCTGAAGAAGTAGAAAGTATATTTCTATGAAATACATAGGTTTAGCAGAAACAAATTTGCAAAGCTTGTATATGAAAAGCAAAACTTTTATTGGAAAAAAAATGAGATGGTACTCTTAAAGTGGCACAGAAACACTTATTTTCTACAAAATTACCTGGACGTTTCTCACAACATTTGTTCAGTTTGCCCATCCTAGCCACATAAAAGTCAGGGCCATTTCTGTTGTAGAAACTTTTTTTGCATCATATTGGACTTCTTCATTGCATTTGACCTTATGTAATATATGCTCTTTTAAGGCTGAGAACTCGTAAACCTCAATGGGATCCAAATCTGGACTGCATGGCAGATGTCCCAATATTTACCAATGGAAACTGTAAGTTCTCTGTGTTCCATGCAACATGTGGTCAGGCATTGTCATGAAGGAGGATCATACCATAGTTCAGAAGACTAGAACGTTTCTTCCTGATGTCGTTGTGCAATTTCTTTAAGGTTTCAATGGAGACCAGTTATCCAAGTGGATTGCCATTTTGAAATGACAGGGCTCATCTCCACTGACCCTCACCATAAAGATCATGTGGCACGGAGCAATACAGACCTCCATCAGCTATTTCAACAAATGCCGGCATTATGGCAAACTCGTAAATTTAATATCTAGTGGTTGTAAACTTTTTTCTGATCAACCCTCATATTACTGAATAAAGGTCATAATTTGGAGAAGAGTGCATAAATTATTATTTTATTAACTATCTACGTGCATTTTCCAATTAATAACTATTTTTTAAAATTATAAAAGACTTCAGAAGTCATCAACTTTATTTTAAAATAAGTTTGCTCTTCTGTTTTACTATTAGATAACCAATGGCCAATGGAAGGGGTTTACAGCTGGGGGTTGTGGAAATCATCCCGAAACTTACAGAAACAATCCCATCTATCAAGTACAGCTATCTAGTTCTTCAGAGGATAATCAGCTTCTAATAGACCTCAAAGGACCAAAGTAATACAATTTACTGTACTATTTTATATTTCTTTAAAATTTATTATGAAACAAAATGAAACTAAAATCATTACCAATTTTTTTTTTCCCCGCATCAGTACTGTAAACAAATTGATAAAATTTAAAATATGAAAAGCATTTAAGAAATAAGTTTTGAAAACTTTTCATTTAAAATTAATAAATTTGTAATAAAATCATTCAGTATTCTATATATTATACTGGTCTTTTTAAATTATTCAAATGATAATTTAAAAACTATATTCTAAAGAAAGTTGAGTATCTTAAGAATCATATTTGTATTTAGTTACAACTTCACAATTGATTTTGAATGATAAGCTTCTTAATACAATTACTTGAATATTTTACAATTTGATCTATATTTTTGTTATTCTTTTAAGGCAATATCAGATTGGATTTGAAGTAGTAACTGTTAGTGTGAATAATCCAGAAAGCAGTAACTATTTTACAAGAAAATCTTCTGGGCCATTTAGGTATTTATTTATTTACTTAGTCACTTTAGAGCATTTTGTACTTGAACCACCATTCCATAATTTCTTGTTTTATTGTTTGCTGCACTTAGTAACCCAAACGGGTGTCTTAGCTGTCATCAGTCTAAGTTCCAATCTCTTCAAATAGTCTTCATTCCATTTTGCTCTGTGGGAACAAGCACTTGCGACTTCATGCTTTACAGTGTTAAATATTATTTTTTTTTTCCTCATTTCCAGACAATACTAACGACAACCTAGTGATTTTTTAAACTTCATTACAGAGAAAGATAAAATAAATCACTGATGCTCAGAGAATGGGCTAAAAACGTGCCATTACTACTTAAGTAGTATAGTAGAAGTATAATATGATAGTACTGGCTTATCATTAACTTTTAGGAGGGGGAAATTTTTCAAGAAAAATTAATTCTCTTAATTTAGAGGGAGGATAGGTTTGTTTCATTGTTGGCAAGAGCAATTAGGTGAACCAAAATTAGAAAACTTAAGAATCATTGTGTTAATAGTAATAACAATGTTTATTGAAAATTAATTATTAATGAAAATGGATAAAAAAATATTTTTATTATACATGAATCTTTTTTACAAATAGCAATAAATGGGTTTGGGGTCCCCCTACCCCTCCTGATATCGTTTTTCATTGTTCAACAAATTTTGATCTTAAACAAGAAATGAATAAAAACATTTAAACTAAGTAGCATGCTGCAAAAAAATTTTGTTGATCGTGAGTTTGAAAAAATTGATTTACATATATAAAAATATAAATAAATAAATATTAAAAAATATTTCAGATTCCGTATTTAATTTTTTATTCCTGTTGATTTCATTTCTGTTGTGAAGCCAAGCAAAGAAATATATTCCTTTCTGTATCTAACATTAGATCCTAATTTAGTGCTCTTAAACTATGGATTGAACTGAAACTTGGACTTCTAGAAACCTTTTGACTCAATCTAATACTGAAAAGTTTTGTGGTCTTAGCTTTTGAAATTTTGAAACTTCAAAATTGAAAGTGACCATAGAATTCAGTTTAATAAGTGAATGTAGTGTAACAAATTAATCAAACCATTTCGTTACAGTGAGATTATTACTTTAACAACATAAAGGATAACAGATAAAGAAGGATAAAGTATGTCACAATCAGGGTTTTCAAGATCATAAAGCATAGTCGCATTCAAGCAGGAAGTACAGTTTTTGCTGCCGGCTAATTAGCCATTGAATGCAGTGAACTCTAGTGAGAATGAAAGGTGCTTCGGAACAGTAACATGCTGTAGGCTTCCGTTTTTAGATTCTATTTCCATCCGTGGGTAGCAGGACATGTCTACTTAGATGTTTTTCAGCGATTTGCTGGTAGCTAATTGGCTCCTTGATATCCCTGATTTCTACAATTTTTAAGCAATTTCTTAATGACATCACTGCACATTAAGAGTCCCTCTGTAGCAAAAATAAATAAATAAAATAAAATAAATGTTCATACTGTTTTTGAGGGTTCAAAGAGAGTATTCAGACTTAGCATTGATCCTTCTTAGTACTTAATATTTTTGTGCCATAATTGGAAAAAAAAAATAGTTTTCTTAAAATAATTTATCGTGAAAGAAAAGAAAATAACATGAATAAAATGACTGCAAATTGGCTAGAGTTTGTTAGGAGCTAATTTAAACAATAAATAAGCAATTCATAAAGTTTGAATCTGTAATGTTGAGTTTTTATTCAGATGTAAATAAAATTGTTTCAAGAATTCATTAATTTGTTCAAATTAATATATTTAATGTATTCTTGAAACAAAATTGAGGTTTGTTTTTAAAATGCCTTGTTTTAAAGTTGTATTGTATAAAATCTCTTCAATCATTTCTTACATTTTAGGTGAATCAATGTAAATTTTCAAAATAGTAGACAAGGAAGATGATTTGAAAAGTAGAATAATTAAGCAAATTTAAAAGCAGATACCTTTCAGCTTTATGACTAAATGTTGAATCATTGGATAGGAAGAAGTTAAATTGTTAAAACTGAATATTACAGTTATTTTATAAAGAAACTTTATCAGCAACTGCTTTATCATTCACACAGCATGGTCCTAGAACATCTTGATTTCTAATGGTCGATGTATACTAGATTGAGGTTTTATGTGCCTGCTGAAATCACTTAAATGTCCTCTTCTTTCTTTTGTAAAGTGAGGGTAGAAAATTTAAAAGTTGAAAACTGGATATTATTAAAAATCAGAAGGTAGAATAATATTTCACCAATAATTACAACATCTAAATTTTTTAACGTACAGAGAATTATTAAGAAAGGAAACGAAAGGCGTGTTTTGTTTATTTATGTGCAGTTTTTGGTTTCCTTCCTTAATATTTCAACAGTATTTCAACAGTTTTGACTGTCATTTAGTCATATCTGTAGGAAGTTGGTTGTGGATTAGAAAATCCTTTGAAAGTTCAGCTAGAAAGGATTCCTCTATCTTTCTCGGCAGCCCTGAGAATCATCAAACACCTTCCCAATGGGTAGTCGCCATACATTCAAAAAGACCAAACTGCAGCTTCAAAATAGAAGTAATTAACCCTAAATCTCATGCTAAGAGATCAAGGGAGTTAATGATCAATAATGCTTTGTAGTAACCAGTAGTAACATCATCATCAACAAAAGTAATAAACTAGTCAATTCCTCCTATCAATAGTTGGTCAGAAATATGCTATATTTATTTGAAAACATTACAAGAGCATGCAATTTTTCTTTTAAGAAATACTTCTTTCCAGAAATCCTCCATAACTTCTGTTAAAAAAAAAAAAGAAGATCTTACAGCCTATAATTATTGCTTAATAATTGAGATATTACATAATTTAATTTTAATATTTTACCCTATCATTTTATTGTATTTTTTTTAATGGTTTGTTTTCCTTTACTTTAGATCTGGCTTTGTCATTTTGCCTTTGGAGAATGTTCCTTCTGGTGTTTATAACATCATCCCAAGTACTTTTCACCCAGGGCAGGAAGGACCATTTTTCCTTAAAGTCCAAAGTTCGTGTCCCTTAAAAGTAGTAAAACTTCAGTAGTAAGTTTTTTGACTCGGATATCTAAAGAAGAACGTGTAGAACGAAGCCTGGTTCTCATTTGAATGTTGTTGTTTTTTTTAACTCTTTCTGAAATTTCTATTCTGCCTTTTTAAGAAGATATGTTTTTTGAAGACTTTATTTATTGAATCATTGTTAAAAGTTTTTAAATACTGGCAAAAAGAAAAATTAAAATTTAATCATTCTTCTTTGTTAAGAATCTTTTGAGTTGTATAAATTATTTTTAGTTTATGGTTTTATTGTTTTTCCAACAATAACTGATTCTGATTTCAGTATGCCTATAACCAAGAAAGCTACAATAGAAACTATTTTGCACTCGTGACAGCTCGGGGTGTGATTTTTTTTTTTTAGTTTCCTTTATACCTTTCTTGGTTTCATTTGTTTAATTTTGATTTCCTTTCCTATAAATGTTCACAACATTTAAAATGTCATAAGAACAAGTAACCAAAGGCTGCACAGGTCCATTGTCAATAATTTAACAGAAATGGAAATTGAAATATTTTTTTTTCTCTTATTAGAAAATGCGAAAAAAGTGGAAGAGTGGAGATTGGGTGCTAAGACAGTGAATATCCCATTAGCTGATACAGGGATCAATTCCTATTACAGCAATGTAACTCATTGTAAATACCCTTTTATTCCAGCCACGCTTTTTATATAGGATTTTTTTTTTTTAATTTACAAATAAATAATAATTAAAGTAAAATAAAGTCTATGAATTATAAAGGATGAGCAATTGTTGCATGAAGTAACAGTAAACCTAGCAAAACGAAAGAAAAAAAAACACACACACACAGCATTTATACAAACAGATGCAAATATCAATTAAAATTTAATAATTATTTGTAATCCATGTTTACTGCACAATTTATTTTTCTCTGGAAGATCCTGCATTCCAAAAACTAATTTCATGGCAGTGTCTATAAAGAAAAATACAGTCGAAACAGAACAGGATCAGTAGATAATGGCATCAAGAATTTACGTAACCCTTATCAGAGAAGACTGTTGGATGAATGCACTTCATGAATGGCAATATCCTCTTCCTTTATTTTTCATTAGATTTGAATCAAAACTAATTTGTCTTTTGGTCTGTTTACACTGTTGACTCTGCGGCAACTTTTGCTATCTATATCTTTGAAACCAGCAAAAATCCTTTATAAATTCTGCAAGTTCATTTTTTCCATTGTTTATTACATATTTATTGAAATTCTGACTATTTTCTGTGTTTTGTCAAATTTTTAAAGTATAATTATGGTTGAAATGGAAAGGCAAAAGTTATTTATTTATTTTTTTGTTTTGCCTTTTTTAACTAATGTATATAAGATGAAAAGAAATTCATTGATGGAAATTAAATCTGTATATTGCAATATTTTTGTATTAAATGGTTTGTGAAGTGAACGTACAAAACTGTAAGATATAGCAATTTAAAAATGTATAGTAAAGCAATTTTTATGATGAGATGCTATTTTCATTATGCTGAATTCTGGAATCGAAGAATTTACATGTATTTATGCTAAAAACACTTATTTAGGAGCTTTTAAAAAAATAATGTAATACACAAAAATCAATGAAGTTGAAGTTCTGCTTCTTATGTAAATGATGTTGAGTATTATGTAGATACTGTTTTTATAATTTTATGAGGATAATTGATGTGGAGTGATTTTAACTATGGTAATGATGGCTTTTTCTTTTTTAGGTACATTTGATTGTAAAGCTTACTCTCCATTTTCCTATTATATTTGTAGCCAGTATCAGAGAGAGAGGGAGTCTATTTCTTTATCTGATGATGCTTTTTATTGGTCTTATTAAGAGAGTTTGCTGTACACGAACTGCAATATATTATTAACAGATAGCACAGCTCTTACTGTAACATCAATTCTTCTTCTTTAAAGAGCTCAGTAAGCAAAGACTTAAGAAGAATAGAATGCACTGTAAGTTGTATCACTGAGCTTTTTAATTGTAAGAAAAGCCATCTTAATATATAAAAATGAATGTGTCTTTGTTTGATTATCCCGTACGCGTTCCTATACCATTCATCAGATTGCGACGAAACTTTGGTGAGTTGCTGTTCGCACGTCCACGAAGGTTTCTGAATTAGTAGAACCATTTTACGATATCTGGTGTGCGAGTTGTTGCAACAAACGAGTGTATTTCCGGTTTCAATGTTTGCAGTTTCCAGTGCGACTTGCATTTGCAATGACCATCAACAAAGCACAGGAACAATCGCTACAAGTGTGTGGACTAAATTTGGAGAATCAATGCTTCACGCATGGACAGCTGTATGTGGCCTGCTCACGCATCAGAAAACCTTCTGATTTATTCGTATATGCACCAGACGGAAAAACAAAAAATATTGTGTATCCAAAGCACTTCAATAAACAGAATTAAAACACAAACACTTTCTTTCTTTGAGTGGCATTGCAACGCATGTCGGGTATAGCTAGTGTTCATTAAAAATTCCCTTACTGAAAGTGAATGAATTCAGTCTTCTGAAGTTTTTAGTGTCAACTTCAGGGTTTTTAATCTCTTGTTCAGAATTACTTTTAAGTCTAGAAAGAGCTTTTGTTCTTTCCTTTTTTGCTTTCTGTATTTAACATAAATATTTAAAGAATATTGCAGTGTATGCAGTAGACTGATTGATTCCATAGATTATAGAAAGTTCTGACTTGCTACTAATGAAAAAAATCTCTTCAATATTTAAACTCTTTATCTATTTTTACTTCTATTATTTCTAAATTTGTTAAAATTATATACTTTAGAGCTCTACATTACAAAATCAATCTGTTCCAAAGACCCTCTTGTATTATTAAAATATAACATATTTTTTCGTAGATAATTGTTTCTAAGTTCTCAGAAAGTTGAATTTTCACTACAGAAGTAAGCTGTTTCTCTTTCTGAAAGAGATTTTTCCAATGGAAATATCAAATACTAATTGATGGAATTGCTTTATTCATCAAAATCTTATCCGAATTTATTTTAAATATTAAAAGATGGTACAAATGCCATTGTTGGCTGAAATGCTATCCAAAACTCTTGCATTTGTGTTATGAATGCTGACCTTGTGGACCAGTGGTCCATTACGGAAATTTACCATGCATTGACTTGATTGTATGCCAAAGCAGTTGGAAAGATTGACCCACTGCATTTTAAAATGGAATTATTAATCGTCTCTAATAATAACAGCAATGTTGAAAGTCAGGCTTTTCCTTTTTAGGGATGTTTTCATCAAAGGAAACTGAAAGAACCAATTCTTCTGTGTAACTATATTGTTTCTCAGAAAATTACATTTGAAAATATACTCTGCAATCATAGAAGATAATAAATGTTTTAACAGATGAAGAGCACATATTTCCTCTCCTCATTCAAGAAAGCTTTTTATTTATTTATTTATTTTACTTATCTGCTTGAAATGAAGAATTTTTAGAAAAGATATTAATATTGTTAAAGTTGCTTTTCATACAAAAGAAAAAAAAAATCTGTTAAAAAATATTTTAGATTATTTTTGAAAAGACAAAGCATGTAATTGTTGTAAGTAAATGTTAGCTTGAATTGTTTAATGATAAATATCACACATTGTTTTCTGCATTAAATTTGCTTATACAACCATAAGATGGTAAAGTATGAATCAGCTATATTAAATTGTCATTGTGCCTTTATATAAATTTACTTTTAAGAAAATTTAAGTTTTTTATACACTGCTTAAAAAAAATAACTCATAAAACCTTAAGTTTTGTACAGATGCTATGTTAATATCTAATTTTTTTATCTCATTATTTTTTCAAATTACATAATAATAAGTAGAATCTTTTTTTTTTTATCCTATGCCAGACAGTTGGAAGATTAAGCATTTCTCTTCTTGCTGCCCAGTAGAGGCATGAGTTTGCAGTCCATTTGGTAGGAAAAGGGGTCTCAGCAATAGCAGATAACTTTTCAGTTTTTTAGATTAATCCTCTTAATTGAATTGGAGTTGCAGAGCGGGCAGGATGCGTTGTCCTTTATTCTGATTTTATTTAGGTGTGCCTGCAATTGGTCGTGGCCTATCATCAATCTAAAATTTGCTGTAAAGTCTCTTCTTGGGTTTTTGGTTGGAATTTGACTTGTCAGCAGTTATTCCCATGATTTTCCAACAGTTTTTGTCTGGTGTTCACTCTTTACCTTTAAATTAATTGCATTACATATTTCGGATTAGAGCAGTGGTTCCCAAACTAATGGATGGGAAATGAGTATATCTCATTACTAGAAGAATGGATTAATTTCCTCAATCATGTTTTAAATATTTTTTTCGTTTTTTGTATCTTGTTCAAAAAATTACTTCCATCTGCTTGTATTATATACAAAGATATACAGCATCCTTGTTATAATTAAACAGGTGTTTACCAACCGGGAAATCCGGGATTTGTACGGGAAATTTGGGTTGACATGAAATGTACGGGAAATGTCCTTAAAAATATGTCCTTAAATTTTCAGCATGATTTTTTTTTTGGTTGAGCAGATCGGTTTAGAGGTGTTTTTAAATTTTTGTGAAAATGTCCTTAAATGTACGGGAATTGTCCTTAAATGTTTTGTTTGAGATTCAGTAGACACCCTGTTAAAGTTGAAATATAAGTAAATAGTATAATGTAGAATACTTCATCATTACAGAAACTCAAGCACTCGAAAAGTAGCAACTTCCTCAGCTAATTCTGATGTAGTCCAAGTAGATACATTGAGCCACAAGTGTCATCTTTGGTGCAAATTACATTTTTTATTAGAAGTTTATGAAATCTTCCATGATATTTTTAAAGGCAGTTTTCATAATTGTTCAATTATTTTTTTTTTTTTTTAATTAGATGAGTCGAGGTTTTTTTCTATCCTCAAAAAAAGCAATGGGAGAGGAGTTGAGATGTTTGGGAACCAGGAAAGTAGAGAAACAATTATCTATATTGCAATTATTATTACAAATTGTATCTCTTGGACAAAAGAATAATTGTATTGGCCATTTAAGATTTGTAAAATAGATCAGTTAGGGTCAGTCGGATTGACCAGAGTGTCCGCGGTTCATCAAAATAGATATTTAAGTAGCTGTAAATAGAAGAATATCTTTATTTATTTTTATATTCACTTTAATGTCATAGGCCAATGTGTATTATTTTAATATTTGATAAAGCTTTGTGATTTAGTCTAAATGTATTTTTGCTTTCATGGATTTTTTTATGAGAGCCATTTTGTTTCTAAAACTCTTTGAATGGTATGTATACATTTTGTAAATACATAAACGATAATACTTAAAGGAAAAGTTTCTATTATCGTTGAAAATGCTTTTATTTTTTTAATGTTGATGTGGCAATTAAATGGTGCTTGTACATTGTAACTCTGATAATTGGTCAACTTTCTTTCCCTAGAAGAATAATTGAATTATTATTGTTGGTTTTATGTTTGATTATAACTATGCCATAAAATAAGTTTTTCTCGTTAATTGTTCATGAACAGATCATGAACAAACTTGTCTTTTGTAAATAAATGACACTTACTTAATTATTTTAATTTTTTCTTAGACTTCCTTTTCATATTTTCATTTAACTGTTAAGTTGTGACATACTTTAAGATACTGTTATTATTACTATTTAATTTTAAAAGGATAATATACTTTACTATTATTAAGCTTTATTGTTATCATTTTTATGAAATTCATGATTTTAAATTGAAGCAGCAGGAAAATATAAATTGTTTCTTATTGTATATTTCACTTTTACTGGCATTATAACGTTTCTGAAATAAACATAGATATAATGAAATAATTAGAAACTTTTAGTATTTTTGGCAGCCGTTATCCTTATTACTTTTCATTCTTTGTTATTTGCTCATGGCAATAATTCAAACTTCTGAATGCCTTGCCTCCCTCATGCTGCTACTTGACTGCTTTTACATGTTAACGAATTGTCTGTGTAACTCAGAATAATTTATCTGAGAAATTAGAATCATATTTTCTCTGAAATAAAAGGCAGGGCATAACATTTATTTCTAATGTAGCACAACTCTTGAATTAAATTTTGATATCTATTCAGAAGTTAAAACTCTTTGAAAATGTCAAACTCAAAAATCCCCCCAAAAGCAAGTAACGATATTTTAGGCAAAGAAAGACATTATTTAAAGGCTTGTGTAAAGCAGACAAAGATTCAGAATGAAATGTTTTTCTTCTGATTGTATGTATAATTTGCTTGCATAGAGAAGAGCAGTAATGTTTTGTCGTCTCTTGTGACCAAAAAATTTCAATTTATTCATTATTTTTGTAGTTATTTTTGAATATCTGTATGGTAAGACCCAAAACTTTAATGAAAACAGCAATGAATTAACTTGGGAACATAGGAAATGACAGAAATATTTATGGAGTTTCGTGTGACAATTGAGAAAGGGGAAAAGAAAACATGATTATAAGATTAAGTGAGTGGGGAAAAGTAAGCGACTTCACATGGAGTGAAAGTACGTCAACGAGACTTTTGCCAGTTTTCTCTAACTATTCTATTAGTTGGATATCTTACTAAAATCAATTGATATCTTCCTCTTAAAAAAATGAAAAATATGAATTCTTCAAAAATTACCCACATGATCATTATTGTTTATGATTGCACATACAAAGCAATACAATATTCAATTTTTTTTATTTACTATTTATTTTTAGAAATTGGGGAGAGGAAAAAATTCTGGAGTAGATATTGCCTGAGAATGCCAATAGCTTTAGTTCCTCACTGCAGGACAGTTTGATAAAGCCCTTTTATCATTACATCAATTTTATAATAATTTCATAATCATATTGAAGTTAAATTCATTTAGTGATGTCCATTCTCAATCTAAATTTGAGCAATGCTGCACTTGCAATAAAGACTTTATATATCTTTGATAGAGGAATAAAACGCAACTTTTCTTTAAAATTGCCTTTTTTTTTAATTATTCAAAGAGAAGCTAATCAGATTCTTCATAATAACAGGAAAGTTGTGTAAATTACCCATATGATTAAATGTTTTTCTTTGTTTTTGTATTTATATTTGACATGTCTTGCGTTATTCAAATACTGTGAACATTTTGTGTTGTTAGATGCAGTTAGAACACATGAAAGTCTTATTCGTATTTAAAACCCATTGTGATACTGATGTTTATTTAATAGTGCTTGTTGCATAATCTTTTCCAAATTACTATAAATTTAAAGATAATTTTTTAAAAAAAACCTGTTTGAGCAAAATGCAAAAAATGTTATCTTTTTATGTTCATGAAGTCAGTAGTTTGCTGGAATTTGTTAAATTTAAATGTATTTTTTTTTAATGTATTTAACAAAATCAGTTACCTTTTATATTAATGATATTTCAATGTAATAATTTTATTAAAATTATATAATAAAATACCACCTTTTTAAAATTATAAATCCATTTTGTACTTTTTTACTAAAAACAAGTTAACTGCTATTCTGCCACCCAACCAGATAAAAATAAAACATACATTTAGTATCCTTTCTCACAGCAGTTTCCAAATTGGCATAAAAACGCTAGTTCTGCCATCTTCACATGATCATTCTTTACTCTTTGTATCAGTTGCTCGATATCTCCCTTTCAGGAACCAGGAATTGTAGTAATGGTAACTGTTAAAACCACACAGATTGGGACTGACCAGGTTGATGAACATCAGCTCACTTAAATTGTTTAGGTACATAGAAGCCCTTGTTTGTGTTACAACTAAATTTAATGTGTGAAAGTGACGCTATACTCACTAGAAGATATAGGAATGGTATTCAGTTTAAGAAGTGGCAAGAGTTAAGGTGGCATTTTCTTTACTAAGAAATCGTGATAACTTCTTAGGATCTGTCTTTCTGGTTCTAACTTCTGCCTAAATTGCTTACTTGAATTTTTCACTATAATCTCCCCAAAAGTTTCAGTTAGGCCAACAATTTGGATCTAGTACTTTTATCCAGTCCTGAATTTAGATAGCTTAATACAAAGAATGGAAAATTACCTGCTGTCATAAAATCTTCTGGATCATAAGATCTTCTGGATGCATAATACAGCATGATCAATTGTCGTGTGAAGCATTTCAGGTGGAATGTTATCAACATGTTGCTGTGAGATTGCATGCATATCATCTATCTTTCTTGATAGACTCTTGTCTTTCAAATATTTGCACGGTCAGAAATTGCAGGGGTAACTTGGAGATAGTGGAGGCCATGGATTTGGAAAAGCTCTGGATATTATGCGACCATTGCCCGAAGGTGGCATGAGGCAATTCCTTCACTAGTTGACCAATATGCAATGTTGCTTCATCTTGCATGAAGACAGTGATCTCTAAACAACCTCTTTCTTGGAAAGTAGGAATCATGTTTAGCATGTGCACTCATAATGGTATATCTTACTGGTCCTTGCGGTCTCGCCTCTTCAAAGAAAAGAAGGACCGAGAATAAACTTAAAAGTGAATCCACATTATACTTGTCACATAAACACAATGCAGCAGCTGTTCATGCACAACATGTGGATTCGATGAACTCCATATGCGACAATTCTGCGTTTTTGTTGCACCTTCTAGTGTAAAATGCGCCCCAGCAATATCTCCTCAACAACCATCCTCGCCAAAAACCGAAGAGCAAAATCAGTGTGTTGTTGTAGATCTTGTGGTTTTAGTTCATATACTATGAATATCTTGTAGAGGTACCAGTGTAAAATGGGCTGCAACATTTTTCGAATAGTGGACCCAGGGATAAAATTCATACAACAATGCTCGAACATTGGATGAAGAATTTTGCGTATGCACTGCTTGGTCTGCCACAGCAGCAGCAACTTCTTCAACAACTTCCATTGCAATGGGCCACTATGCCTTTCCTGATGCCACACCCAAATCTCTGTTTCTTCAAATTTCTTAATCGTCATCTTTAACCTATTTTTAGACTAGGGCCCTATTCGCATACTTTCAGATGATATGCTCTCAGTGCAGCCAAGCTATTGCTGCCAATAAAATAACTGTACTAACAGCCATGATCTTTCTTCCCCAAGGTCATAATACTGTTGCAATAATCCTTCAGAATGGATTGCTAGCAATGACTGCTGTCATTTTATACATAGAAAATGATTCCCATAATTCTTTTATCAGCTTTTCTGCTATCGAGTGGCAAAACTTTCGAACCAATTTTTTTTTCATCGGATATCACTTCCCCATGGTCTGATTTGTGAATATACCAATTTTCCTTGAAATGTGTTGATTAGAACCTACTCCAGAGAGCTGAGAGTAGGGTCAGTTTACTTATAATCACCCTGTACTATTATTAATTAGGAAAGGAAATTAGTTAGGTGATAGAAAGAGATCATTGAGGATCTTTGTATTAGTACTTTAATAATAGGAGCAAAGGCTTTGATGTAGAACAAATGTTTGCTTACCTTGCTAGACAAAAGTTTCTACATTTGAACAAAACATCACATATTGTTCAATTTTGAATAATATAGGTTTGTTTTTTGTTTTTTTTACTGACCATGTTTATAATGTTTTCATATGCTATCTTAAGTTTTTTCTTTTGTATATCACGAGTTTTTATCGTATGTGATGTACCCTAATTGTTTTGTATTCCTAAGTTGCTGTTTGGGAATAAATTTGTAATATTTTTTTTTCTTGAAAAAGAAGTTGACGTATACATTTCGAAAATTTGCCTTTATTTGCTTTTAAGATTTTGATGGAATAAAGATTGTTATTTCTGTATTAGTATGCTGAGTTTTTATATTTGGCCTGATTTGACAGTTCATCACACAAAATGTCTTTGTTAAAAATCTAAGAGAACATTAATAAATTAGACCAAAGCTTGTTGATAAGTAAACTTGAGCAATGATGGCAAAGTCTGTCTTTAAAACTCCCTTTTCTTTCCATGGGTTAGGTTAATAATAAAAACCAAAGGATTCATGATTGCGATACAGGACCAAGTCATCCCCACAAGCAACTACAAGAAACACAGTCTTCACGGCGCAAACACACATGACAACAGATGCAGGAAATGCCCCACTATGCATGAGATGATCGATCTCATAATATCAGGCTGTTCCTTTATCTTTCAAACAGACTACCTCTACCGACACAATCAGGTAGTGTCGATCATCAAAAGCTACCACACACTCACTTATTAAGAAAACAGTCCCGTACTGCAAATACACACCACAAAACATAGTAGAGTCACCTTCACATAAGCTGTACTGGGACCACCCCATTCACACAGACAAAACTATACATCACAACAGACCTGACATCACACTTGTTGATAAGGTCAACAAACAAACCTTTCTCTTAGATATTGCAATGCCTATCAGCAAGAACATGCAGAAAACTCACAGACAAGATCAGTAAATACAGCGATCTAGCACATGAGCTACAGAAGCAGTGGAGGCAGGACCGAATACGTGTTGTACTCGTCATCCTGCCCACCACTGGTCTGGTGCCTCACACATTGCACCGCAGCCTCAGCACAGTAGGACGTCACAGAAACAGTTACACACAACTCCAGAAGGCTGTGGTACTCAACACATAACATGCATAGTTAGGAAATTTATGGACACAACCACACATTCCTAATCATCCTTGCACACTTCTTGGCAATTTGTGCTTTGGTCCTTGACCCGCCATGTTGTTTTTGCTGGGTAAACCGAAGGTTTGAAACTTTTCCATACTAATAATAAAAATAATAAAATTTTCACGAGTGAACTTTTATCTATTGCTAACAGTAAAATAATCTGTTAGTGACTATAACTTAAACCACAAACACTAGGCAGTTATTTTCAATCAATCCAAATGTTGACCATAGCAGTACATTCAAGCGTTTTCATATTTACAATTGCGTTAGAGAGACAGTGGCATAGTTACTTTTTTTTCTTTAGCCTACTTCCTCCATCTATGATATTACATGTGTATCTTATAATTTGGAAGAAGATTTAAACACCCTACTCGTTTAATGTACTTTTAAATGTGTGTGTTCATGCAATGGGATAAAATTGGTTAATTTCCATAAATTAGAAAACCATTTGATGAAACTTTTTAAGAATTAAGCAATAACCCAAGAAGGTGCCAAATGGAAATAAAAGATTTCGCCTCTGAGCTATCAACAGCGGGAGTGTGAGACGGCCGTTTCGTCCTCTTTATGGACTTATCAGCCACACAAACCCTCTGCCGAAAGCTCAGATCACGAAACCAAGTAAGGGAATCCATAAGGGAATGGATTCCACGGACCCGCCAGTGGGTTCCCAATGAAATAAAAGCACAACAAAAAAATCAAAACAAAAGAAAAAGCTCCAATTCCTGACCTGCGAATCCGTCAGGCACAGAGGAACTTGAAGAAAGCAAGGCTAATGGCAAGCCACATAAATTGCAACAAAACTTTTTAAGAATTGTTTGTGTTAATGAATTTGAAAGCATGAAAATACAGATCCACTGTAATTATGATTCTGAGGTCTTTAAGTTTAAAAAAATACTTCATAAAATTTCATATAAGCTGCACTCATTAAGTAATTTACCATTAAAAAAAGAAGCATATTAGAGGTAAAGAACATCATTTTAACTAAATAAGCTTGTTTTCAGTATACGTTGTTTAACACTTATTCGATGCTCCCCTTTCAGTTTTTCTGATAAAATAAATCAACTCATTTTGTAGATTTAAATAGCAACTTTCATCTCTTTGTTACTCAAAAATCTACATCTCTGCAAGAATTTTTTCACTAATAATAAATAAAAGAGCCAGGTCTGATTCTAAGAGTGATAGGTAAACTTCTGAAAATCAGATTCTCACTAATAAACTTCATAACTTGTAACCAGGAGATTCCTCTTTTTAAGATTTCAAAATGTCAGAAGGATCAACTGGAATATCTAAGTTTGGATTGAATACTGATAGTAAATTAAATATAGCTATCATTTTTTTGTACCATGGGCACCCGCATATAAGAGCAAGAGGGACACTTCCCCCACCCCTCCCCAATTTTCAACCTTAATTTAATTTATGTATTTTTTTTTACCTTGTAAAGAGATTAATAGATATTTGTCTTGTCTTGTCTTGTCTTGAACATTTAAGGTTTAGACATGTTTGTCTGTTCCTAAACTCTGAAGATGATTTTGGTCCCTCCATCTAGTTCTTGGACGACCTCGGTCTCTTTTTCCTTTTGGTTTATATCTCAAAATTAAATTTGGAATCTTATCATTGGACATTCTTTCTAATAGATATTTAAAAATTGATAAAAATGATCTTTAGTTAACTTTTTTTAACTTTAGTTAACTTATGCAATTTTATAGAGTAAAATTCACTGCCGAAATATTTTGTGCCCAGGTATGTCCGAACAACGGAAGGGCGAATTAAGAGTGGAAGGCAGAAACTGTGTTTCGTTAACCACCCCAACCAACTACGGGTAAAATAGAAGATTTAAAATGAATAAAAGTGGATTTGGCTTCATCTATATGTCTTAAGTATATACAGGGTGCACGGGAATGTCCTAAATCAGCCAAATAACTTTTGAAAGAAGATAGCCAGAGTTAGGTAGTGATTTAGGAAAGCGACCATATGTTATCAGATGAGACTGACAGCAGCGCTCCTAGCAGAAAAATGTGGAAGTTAGTAACCCTACCTCAGAAACTAGAAACTATAAATTGTTTTAGTACAAGAACTAATTAAAAAAAGAAGAGCAATAGCTGTAAGAAATAATATCTCTGACACATCTACCGCGGTAAGTGTATTTCCCAGAGGTGAACCACCTTGAGATTTGTGAATAGTGAATGATAATACCACCAGAATCTTTAAGGGTATCTGGTATCCATAAAAGTTTTAGCTGAAAAGCTCAAAATTTACGACAGTTATCTACGTCACGTAATCCACGTTAATTTTGAGTTCACATCCCACTTCTAAGGCCCGCCCCCTAAAAAATCCGTGAATAGATTTCGACTTTTTTGTTACTTATTTGTAGTTAAGCCAATGCTCTAAAAGCTCTAAAAACGTTTGTGGCAAAAAAACTCTTAAATCCAACGTGATTATAAGGAAGGCGGGAAAAATGGTTAAAAAGTGGAAAAATATATACTGTATATATCGTGGGAAGAAGAATTTGAATGACATATACTCTGTCCGGCCACTTTATTAGGTACACCTCCGCAACCGGTAGTGGAATGTAACTTTTTAATTGTATATAAATGTTTTTTAACTAGTCTTGTGTGATGGCCGTTCCCAGATTTTAATCATTATGAGCACACGTAAACTTCTGTGTTGTATTGTTCTTCTTTTTTGCAAGATACCCAGAATAACTGTTTTCTTGCATCTGTAAAAATCATGAAAGCACTCGTTTTGAAATCCATCGCAGTGTAATATGCACCTACATTTGACTAATTTCTTTGAACCCAAGGAAAACCAAATATGAAACTCCGCAAGACAGAGGCATAGTTATTGAGGTGTATAAAAGCTATCACACTTGCTTAAAAAAAATAAATTAAAATTTAAAAAATATCTTTATAAGAGGTCCAGATCAGGTTTCAGCCTGTTAACAGGCTTTCGTCAGTGAGTGACTGTGAATAGGAAATCAGACAATGTATGGAGATTAAGGACTAATGGTATCGCTGAGAAAAAAAGACAGCTCTGAAATCCTCTTGATTTAACCCAAAGGTGCCTTAGCTTTTGAAGAACTTATTAAGAAGGTAAGCTAATGTTTAACATACGAAGGTTTTAAGATTGCTGGTTCTTACGATTCATTACAGTTTTACTGTAACAACTTACTAAATAAATAATTGATATTATTGTACATAAATTTCATGATAAAGAATCAAAAGGAAGACTCATTTCATTTAATCATGAATAGCATGATTATTATTGAATATTGAAAAAAGCTCTCTCGTTTTTTTCCCTTAAAACAAAATTCATGAATTTCAAACCAACTTTTTTGAATCTGTGGCTAAGGTATACTGTTCTAATATGATTTTTTACCTTTTATGAACGGGGGAAAGATGCTTTTAAATTTTAAGCTAAACTAAGCTTCACAAATGAATTATGTTATAATTGGAAAATAACTTAGTCTATGTTAGGATTCAAATGTAATTGAAAATCATTAAGTTCTTCAGTGATTTTTTAAAAGATTACATTCCTTTCTCAATTATACACTCACAAGTAAATTTTAATTGCAAATCATTATTACATATTATTTTATTATTGGAAATCCATAATCATGTGGGCCCGCTAGCCGAGTGGTCAGGGCGCTTGGCTGCGGGTTGGAGGAAACGGGTTCGATTCCCGGCATCGGCGGAGGGCGGGGATTTTTCCACGCTCCTTTCCCCTCCCAAAGGGTCCTAGGGCCTACCCAGCTTTCTGTAGAATGGGTACCGGGTTTCTTTCCCGGGAGTTAAAGGCAGGCGGGCGTCGGGCTTTTAAATAAATTTATTACTTTTAAACTTATTAAAAATTATTTATTACTTAAAAATGTAGATTATTTTCTCTTTGTTTTATTAAAAGATGTATTATTATTATCATCATATTTTTTAATTTAATTAGGAAATAATTTTTCAATTTGTATTTAGGAAATTTATTTATAAAAAATTATAATAACAAACTTTCGATAGGTAAAGTCTGAAGCTAAAACAAAAGAATAAAAATAAAAGTTCAAATATTTTAGATCGACTTGTTCTTTTGAATTTCCGAGATTGGTTCAGTTTATTACAGATATTAGCTCCTTTGTATATGTACTGAGTTTTAGTTTAGGAGGTTTAAAAAACTATAATTTAATTTACAGAAGTTAAAATTTTATTTTGATTTTATTGAATTTTGCATTTGCAATGACATATCACTTGGTATTTAGATGCTAAATAAATTATTTATCCACTAACGGAAAATCGAAATAAAATATATTACAGTACACCGCTTACTGTTAAGTAAAACTTAGGGATCAATCTGTAAGAAAAACATCTTCACTTTTACATCGAAATAATCAGTGTCTCCTTTTAGGCCAATGTATGGAGTAGGCTACAATTTTTTTTTCTAACTAATTTTTATTCATAGAGAAATGTTTTTGGTCTTCTTACGCTAATTATTTCTTTTCTTCAATTTTGCCATTTGCGTTGAAAAGATAACATAAATACAGTTACTCGCAAAATTTAGTCAAAAGGTTTTTTGAAGTCAACTTTCCTTAAAATCTTTCTCTGATTGAGGACAACCTAAAAAGAGATAGTAAGGATTTATCAGGTCATCCCATAAGTAACGTTCGAGTTAGGTTTAGATGAAGAGACAAGAGTTTCAAACGCTTCAGTATTTAATTTCATCAACAATATAGGTTCCAAGATTATTAATTACTTCCTGCCAAGATTCATAGCTTCTGAATTCCGCATTTATAAAATTCTTTGCATTTGAAGACAACTTTTTCATACATTGTGAACTCTTTTCCATCAAGATGGTTCTGCAAACTTCGAAATATTATTGTAATCAGATGAGCCGAAGTCTGGAGAATATGGGAGATACGAAAGCCTTTCAATCTTACAGATGTGATGCTTGCTGTGCTTTGTTCTAGTGAAACGCAACATCTTTGCAATTGATTTAAGCAGATCTCTCTTTTAAGCAACATTCAAGCATTCTGATTGCTGAAGTCTGCTGCACTCCTTACATTAGTGGAAGCAACTCAAAGTTCATCTAAAATATCTACTTTTCATCATAATCATCAATCTGCAGAAAAGTACAGATGTTCACTTTTGCTCTGGGTTTGGCTTTTGGCAATTCATGGAGAATTCATTTTTCAAGATTTAGCACCTTTACAAGATATTTCAGATGATGGTGTAAAGTTGAATGGGTTGAATTAAGCTTCTATGCTAGTTCAAAAATGGTAAAAAACAGAATCTTCACCAAGTGCATCCAGCAGCATGTCAATGTTAAGCACAAAAGGACGACCTGAACATGGTTTATCACTTAAACTGAAGTCATTTGATCTCAAATTCTGAATTCAACTTTAACCTTTTCTTTCATTAGAGACTCAGTACTTAAATGCCATGAATGTTTCTTGTAACTTTTGCTGCATTATTACCTTTTCTAAACTTATTCTACGCCTAATGTGCACTTCATAAACATCCATCTTAAGAAAGACAAGTTCCTTTAAAGACAATTTCTTTAATTTGTTTTAGATTGAAATTTTATATATGCATTCGAATATTATGAAGAGAATGTTAAAAATATTAATTATTCTTTAATTTGTTTTAGATTGAAATTTTATATATGCATTCGAATATTATGAAGAGAATGTTAAAAATATTAATTAACACAAATAAAGAAATATAACTGTAATTCACAAGATTTATCTCAAATCCTCGGCGTAATTTTAATTTATTGGGAACATGTAGGTTTGAAAGCTATACTACTTCAGTCAAATCACAAAAAGCCCGCCAAAGAGTTTTGTGAGACTCTTTATACTTTGTATAAAGATATACTTAGTCGCATACTTAGTAATTACTATATTTTGCGACCTATGAGTCCTTCTATTTGGAAAAATTGGTGTTAGTTTATAGAATAAAAATGTAGCTACGAGTAAAGGGAAAAAAGAAGTTGTTGTAGTGAATTAATAATTGTAGATAGACCATTTAATATATTTAAAAAAAAATGATGTAATTAGTTACAATTTATCTTTGCTGAATTTATTTTGAAATTATTACTAATTTTCTGAAATTTCAGCTATTGTGCATTCAATAATTTGCATTATCTGAATTGCAGCCCTTAGGCCTATATCTCCCTTAATCTATTCCGGCCCTTAAAGACTGAAGCTTCTAAGTACGAAAACTAGATTAAATTATAATTTGGTTTAGTTTCTCAACAGGCTAATAAAAAAAAATCATCTTTGACCTGAAAATGAAAAGTTTTGACGCCATTCAACTATAATTAATTCTTTTCTTTAAAATTTCCATCATTTATTTTTTCTGTTTAAGAAAATAACTATCTATTTTTATGGAGGATATCACTACAATCGTCTCAGATTATTTGTCAACCAGTATTATATGGTTAGCATTAATTCATGCTTTCTCTATATTAGATCTCTGTAACAATAACTAGTGATAACTAATTTGGTTGTTACAGCAATATAACAGAAAACATACATCCATGCACTGCTAGTCATGCAAATAGGTCTCAGGTCTTAAGAAATTGAGAAGGAATTCACACACACACACACACACACACAAATGCTCAGTGCAATAACCAGTGGCATATTTAAGAAATTGTTTCTGTGGATAACTGCTATTTTTCATTTATTTTTCAGTAAACAGTATTCAATAAAACACAGTGAATTGAACTGAGCTGAGGAGGTGCTGAAACCTGTCCTACGCTAATTAACGTTGCCGGCAAAAACGTTTGCCCGGGCCTCGCAGTTGCGGGAGGGCGGCCCTGAAAAAACAATGAATGAAATACACGCACCAGTTAAGAGTGATAAAGGCGGCCTTTACTTCATTGACATTATCTTCACATATTAACGCCTTTAAAATTTATGACATTTTTTCGAATTAAAATACGTAGAATCAGCTGAAGGAACCTTTCGTCAACAAGCAACAACCCTGAAATAACTTGTGCATAACTGCAGAATTATTTTCATACCAGTGCTTCGGTCAGCAGCGCAGCAAATCGCTGAGCTTCGTAGTTTGGGATCGTAACTTCTCTGTCTTCTAATATCTCAGTTAACGAAGTTTTCAACAGAACAAACACGTGTGAATATAAATAAACAAACATACGATAAGCATGGCATTGAGATGGCGATTCTCAATAATTAAAGAAAACACTACAATGCCAAGAAAGTGATTGACGAGAAAAAAAATAAATAAATAAAACCATGTTACACGATTATTAGCTTTCTTTTATGTTTTTATTCCTAGAAATTTTCATCACCTACTTGCTCCTATATTCATTTTCAAATGATTACAGTGATTGTCTATACGATTGCCAAATATGAAGTAAATAAGCCTGAAATACAAATAAAAAAGTAAATTCTATTTAATATTTTAAATATTATTTAATATTTTAAATATAAAGCTAAAATTGAAAAAAAAAGAAGAAAAGAAAGAAAGAATGAAAAGAAAACAAAATATTCTATTATTATTAGAGAGTACCTAAAAGTATCTGGAAAAGTACCTGGAAAATAACCCCCTTCGGAGAAATGGACAGCTCCATAGTGAATATATGCAATATTGAAAGGAAAAAAGTTTTAAAAATTATTTATAAGTAAAATTATTATTTTATTACACGTAAGAACGCACAGAATACGAATAATTAAGAATAAAATAAAACGAAAATAAAGTAAGAAAACTGTAGACAATAACTTGGTACCCATGTCAATCATTTACTCCCTAAATGAGTTTTTCCCGAAGTAGAGACCTAGCTAAATCGCTTTCTCGGACCAGAAAAAGTTAGATTCACCCCATTTCCTCAAAATCCTTAGACCCATTTTCAAGAAAAAATTTACAAGAATTGCCGCTTTATAGTATTTGATTTCCATAGGGATAGATTGAAATATTCTTATGAGCAAATAGAAGTCTAATAGGATCATTAACATAAAGGAAAAGATAGTGAAGGAGAACCAACAATAAAAAAATAGATAAATAAAACTTAAAATGACTTGTACCATCTTCTGATTAATGACGTGATTGTTGCCATGTTCTCGAAGGTATTGGTAAGAATAAAGACCTCGAAAAGGATTGATAATTAGTAAATTATTGAAATCTCAAAAGTAAAAATAATGAAAATAGAATTAATACTTGTTTTAAATCTGAAGTCTTAAAAACTAAAAGATTTATGGTTCTCTTATAAATTTAATCGGAAACTTTCGGTTCGTGACTTAACTGTAGGTTTTGGGTTACTTTTCATATAACATAATCGAATCCTGAAGATAAGCAATCTTGAGAATGTTTAAATAAGCAATTTCATAGAATGTTAAGTTTAGTTTTTTAAGTTAATGGATAAATGAAGTTTTCATGCAATATAATGTTCTGAAATTCAATATAATGTTCTGAAATTTAATATAATGTTCTGAAATTCAGATATTTATTAAAGATTTGTTTTCATGCAAATACAAATATTAATTTGAATATTAATATTTGTATTTGCATGAAAACAAATCTTTAATAAGTATCTGAATTTCAGAACATTATATTCAATGGCGAAGCTATAGAGAGATGTAGGGGAAGATATAATGATGTAGTCTTAAACAAAAGATTTGTTGTTTCAAGTGAAAGTTTTCAATATGGAATTCTCCTTCTGGATTTTACTGTTCCATCATTTTTCTTAACTAATTCAATGTTGTTAATGTGAAATTAGGCAAAAAAAAGTGGTTTCCCATTGTACATGAAACGACCGCGAATATTTCATCAGACAGATAGTGACCCCAGCAGTACTCGTATTTTCCCCGACATTAGCAGATCAAAAGAGTTCCAATAAGATCTGTCTCATTTCTATCAGACTTGAAGTTTGGGCTGTAGAGGTGATGATAGACTGACAGGCAGACAGAATGAACGCACAGCTTTCGTGTAGCGGGGTGGCTTAAAATGTGCTAATGTATGATACATCTAAATAATATATCTAATTAAAAATGAGCTAAGATAACTTGTCGAGGTTTTAGCTTTTATTACCTTGAAATATTCTATTTTGCTCATTATGTTATTCTCTTCATGACACTGTGAATGAATTTGGAATTTACAATAGTAAAAAAAATGAACAAAAGAACAAAAATGAGGTTGTGATTTGCTTGAATCTATTCATACACCGTGATAACATCACTGTTATATACTCTCGGGAAGCATATTTATAAAAAAGTTATTATGGGCTTGCTATAATATCTTACAACATATAACGTCGATTTAAAAAATGTTTTAGAAACGTTAAATCGAAATATGCATGACCACATGACTTTCTACAAACACATTATTTAGAGGTACTTACTCTTAACTTCTTATTTCAGTTTTTTTAATTGAGATGAGCTTCTACTGACTTCGGCATAAATTGTACTCTAGGTCACGTGAAAGATTCCAGTGGTTTAATCGGAAGTTGCCATGCCAACTACATTTTTTAATATTTTTTATTGAGAAATGCTTTATAGTGCAATGACTAATTTCACCTCCTAAAATTAGTTGACAATTCAAATTAGCAATGAAGGGTTAAGCTTTCTTAATGATGGACAGTTAAAGCTCAAGCTGTGTATAAATTTATGTTACAATAGTGAAGTTAAATATATCTAAGTACAGCACTTACATTTGGAGATCAAGGAGGTCACGTTGAATCAAGCTCAACGGTGATAAAACGATGTGTTCAAATTCTCTGATTAAGTATATTTTTGTTTTATTTTTTGTGGTAATATGTATAGTAGTCCGTCCACACACGATGGAGATCTGCAGAACATACAGGAAACAAAAATAGCAATTATCATTTGATTGATTTTAAACCCATATAATTGGTTGAAAACAAAAATGCAATTGTATTTAGTGAAAACCAACGTTTAAATAAGAATCATTTAGAATCCTTAATGAAAATGCAGTGAGATATTGGTAAGAATCCATGTAGAAACATTGGTAATAAATAAATAAATAAATAAATAAATAAATAAATAAAATGTTCAATGCAAATATGGGTGATATTTTGTTTACAGTATTTGCGTTCCATAAATCTTTACAGCTCCAGGCGCATCCACGGTCGGTTCAATCGTAGGCAAATTAGGCAACTGCTTCGGACACTACAAAAGTTTGGGAAACCAATTGGCAAAAATTAAAAGGCCGCTGAATATTTTTTTCTTAATTTTGTTCGTTTGTTTCTTTGTTTTTAAGTTTTAATTATAATTTTTTATCGTTAATTTATTGAATAAATATAAAGGGTTGGTCACACAAATCAATAACATTAATTTTGGTAAAGGGAGCAAGATGATTTGTGACGAAAACCCTTGATTCGCCCCTGAACAGCATCCTTAAGTTATGTGGTGAGTGTCGGTGGAAGGGAAGCCGAGCACCGCGACCGTTGGTCTATTGTGCTCCCCACGGAAATAAGGACAGATGGAGAAAAAGACTGAGAAAGAATGGTGGGAGAAGTGCAGGGGAAATGGGAGAACCCCGAGAAAACCTGTCCTGCGCGGATCGTCCACCATCACGAAACCCTCATGAGAACCGAACCTCGATACTCAGAGGTGAGAGGCCAATGTCTGAGTGACAGAACAGCACCCTTACTTATCTAATTACATCATAGTTGCTTCAGATTTTGCTTTACTGTTACGATTTCAGATCACCAAATGCAATAACATTACTACACAAAAACTGTGCAATGCAATATAACCAAGAATTGCATTTCTGATATGATTGTGTAATATAAGACAGATTATTTTTTACTTTGCATACAGCACGGTTGACATACAGTGAATTACAATAAAAATTAATGAAAGTGATCTTGAAAAGGTTTGAAAAAAGAACATTTTACTCTTGGCCTTTATTCAGTAGAATAGTCTATTTTGTCAACTCGTGTTGTTTTGAATTCACAGAAATTGAGACTGCAGAAAGCGCATCTCCACTGCACAACTTATTCAGGATTTTCATATAATCAACAAACAAATAATAATAATAATAATAATAATAATAATAATAATTCTACACGATGCAAACACACATGACGACAAATGCAGGAAATGCCACACTACGCATGAGACGATCGACCACGTAATATCAGGCTGTCCCCTTCTCTCTCAAACAGACTACCTCCACCGACACAATCAGGTAGCGTCGATCGTTCATCAACAACTAGCACACAAACATTCACTTATTAAGAGCACGGTCCCGTACTACAAGTACATACCACAAAGCGTATTAGAGTCACCCTCATATAAACTATACTGGGACCGCCCCATTCACACAGACAAAACCATACATCACAACAGACCAGACATCACACTTGTTGATAAGGTCAACAAACAGACCTATCTAATTGATATTGCAGTGCCTATCAGCAAGAACATGCAGAAAACTCACGCAGACAAGATCAGTAAATACACTGATCTAGCACACGAGCTCCAGAAGCAGTGGAGGCAGGATCGAGTACGTGTTGTACCCATCGTTCTGTCTGCCACTGGTCTGGTGCCTCACACATTGCACCACAGTCTCAGCACACTAGGACTTCACAAAAACACTTATGCACAACTGCAGAAGGCTGTGGTACTCAACACTACACGCATAGTTAGGAAATTTATGGACACAAGCACACATCCCTAATCATTCTTGCACACATCTTTACACTTGGCAGTATGTGCTTTGGTCCTTGACCCGCCATATTGTTTTTGCTGGGGAAACCCAAGGTTTGAAACATACAAACATAATAATAATAATAATAATAATAATGGAAAGCCCACTCCTAGCGTTTGTGAAGCCCCGCAAAGTATTGTTTCTAGGGTCCTTATTACAATGTGTTCTTATTCATTATTTATTGCTACTTTGACAAAAAATGCTGATTTGTTTACATATTTTCTCAGTACAGTAGAGTCCCGATTATCCGCGAGTGCCACGTAAATTTTTTTTAATTACGAACCTCAAAAAAAAACCCATTTTAATCCAAGCCAACAACAGGGAAAATACAATAGGCCCTACAGTGCGAAGGTCGAAAATTACTGACAGGTTTATTGTGCATCGTGATCCTGTAGGCCTTCTCGGAATTTGTGGATGCAAACGTAGAGCAAAGGGTTTCTGCTTTACTGTACATATTTTACAAAGTTTCACATATTATGTTTTTCGTACAATAAAACGTAGTTTTTAATAGTGAAATATTTTTTTTTCGTGTTTACACCTCATTTTTAGTCTTTTTTCGGGTTATCCGCGAAAGCCAATTGCCATCCAATTCCGCGGATAATCGGGGCTTTACTGTATATCTGTTTTTATCAATTTTTAATTTTTTTTAAGCAACGAGAGGCCAGCTCGCCCGGTCCTAAGACTAGCTCAGAATAATCTTTTAATCTGATTAGAGTAATCTTTAACTCTAACTTCAGTAATTCTTTATTTACTAATATTTCTCAGTAGGCATTCCTTTAAAATTCTTTAGAATCTCATCTCTTGTAAGACTTAAGCTTTGAAAACAGATGCTTCAATCGCTCTCTTTGCAATTTCCAAATGTTCTTTGCGGCAAAGTTTTTCTTTAAGAGAAAGGGCTAATGGCGGCACTTGAAAAAGCCTTGGTTTCTTCCTTTGTTCTTTAAATAAATGCATTCGTAATTTATCCAAATACTCATTCGTTTAGTTGTCACACTCTCCATTAAGTAAAAATAGCCAACCCAGCGATTGGTCTCTTCTTTGTTAAAGAGACTTTTAGTTAACAAAAAAAGATTACATTGTATTGGAAGAGATTCGATTTTAAGTCTTTCTTCACGAGAAGGTAAACACCTAATTTCTAAGAACTTTCGAGATAATTTGAATTTATACATTTATTTATGAGTAATTTACTTTTATTTTTGTTAAGCTTATGGGCTCCTTGTCTTAGCGAAGATGTTCGGAACATAAGTTGATTTTTTTTATTAAAAAAACTATTATAAACGAAATTAACGTAAACTAAAGCAAATATGCTTCACTTTTAAATATCAGTGTTATAAATATGATCACGAGGGAGCTCATTATTATCGTCTTAGTTTACTAAATTTCTAGCTTTTTATGCTAGGATGCTGAAACTTTGCTGATAGATTCGTATTACCAGAAGGATTTTCGAACATATCAGACTTAGAATTTTGAATTAGAGGTCAACACCATCATAATACATCATAATACATTTTAATACAGGGCATATAAATATAATTGAAAAACTGATTATTCTAGAACGTTGATACTTAAGTTTAAACTATTACATGACGAATCCATCTTGGTTTCTGACGTTTTAAATCGGTAGGCAGAGCTTTAGCGCAAAGTTGTTTTTTTTTTAATAATTAATGAAATTAATTGAAATCAAGGAATTTATTTTTAGATCAATTTTGAAAATTTTGTCAAATCCCTTCTTCAAAGCGCTGTTGTTTTCAAAAACATGCAACAAATATAAGGAAATGTCAACAGATATGATTCTTCGCAGTGATAATCTTACCATTTTGAGCTGTGGCAAGATTTTCACATGCATTTAGTTAATTCACTTGAAGTTGACACACACAGTTTATACATCACTTTAAATTTTACACATAGTGATTTTTTTTTTATAAATTCTTTGCTTAATTTTGAAGAACTCCGGCTATTTACAATATTCAATTGATCTTTTATCAGTATTTTACTTGAAATACAAATAAAATTTAAAAAATATATATATATTTTTTATCATTAAAAAAAAGAAAAAAAAAAGAAGAAGAAATAAAAAAAAAAAAGTAAAGGCAGAAATATTTTTAAAAAGGAAGCCTGTATCATCCGCTAAAAATGAATAAACGGACATTAGTAAGTAATGAATGCATCTATCTGATTAGGTTCCAAATAGGTTCCAAATGCTACACCCCCGACGCGTTGTTTGGACTGCAGCCAATCAGTCCAGAAATAGCCGAAAAACTCCGGTAAGTCTTGCATAGTTTGGTTTCTAAATATCCATTTTATCTCATTAAAATCAATTCCTTCCTCTTCTCAATCTCAACATTCTTATTTCTTGATGTGGCAAACGAAGCCACTGTGTCCGTTGTTGATGTCCTTACGTAGGTCCATGTGGTTTCTGTTGGTCGGAAGCTGAAAGCGGCTGTTGCGAAACACACACCCCGGATCAATGACAGTTGCTCGGCTGCCTTTCGTGATGAGAAGTTGAAATGCAGGCTTTTAAACAAATCAAAGGAGGTTTTTTTTTTAAAAAAAAAGGTGCGAGCCCGTCCTTGTTGATTCGATATATTTTCGTTTTATATGCTAAGCTTTATATGTTTTACAGTTAGTTATTATTATTATGTTAACTCTCTTAAGCAAAAAGTACGCGATAATTTCTATGATTTTTGGTTCTAAGGCTTTCAAATTGAATTTACTTTCTTTCTTTCTTTTTTTCCTTTGCTCCAGATCGATTAAGTTGATGCTTATTAACTAAAGTTTAATTTCTAACACGCACTTGTGTATATTCTTAATAAATCTTCCAAATCACATACACATATAAGAATTTAATTTGCTTTTTCCGTCCTAAGTAATAAATAATTAATAACCAATTCTGCCTACGTCGCTGTGTGACGTATTTGAATTTTAAATTATTAAAGATTAAAATTATAACGACATTCGAACACTTAAGGAAATTTTTGCTAAAACGTAAAAGTAAAACTGCTCGGTTAAGCTCAGTTCCTAAGAAATATTATATTGTATTTTGCATAAAATATTATCTATTATATTGTGTTATTGTGCAATAATAATATTAAATTTATATCCTGGAATCTACTTCCCATGAACTTAATTGTTACACATCAATAAGTTTGAATTTCTATATTTCGTATGGGGAATTCTTCCCAAAATTCCTCCACAGAGATAAAACCTGATTTGTTTATTTAAAAACAAAGGAACGTAACCTAACAATTTTATCAGCTTTCAAGAACTGTTCACAGCTAAACTGTTATTATGGCGAGGTAGAGGCTGCATATAGGATTAACATACAAACATATCTTAAAAATATAACAACAAGAAAGATTGAATTAACTTCAGCTACCCTCTGTCCTTCTTTCCGTGGGATAGTACAAAATATCTTTCAGGTTGACGTGCTCGGCAGTCATGCCACCCACTTTCAATTAATCTAATCTAATCTAACTTCAGCTACACCTTAGAAAGAAAATCACTAATAAAAATATAAAAGTCAGAAATGAGTCAAAGGTCGTGTCAATTGTTGCTCTTCAATTAAAGGAGACTTCCTGTAATGATCTTAATCTCTATTTACTTACAACATCAATTATTTCTTATTGTTAACTGAAGAAGGAAGACGAATGCTTTTTCGGAAACTGTTATTTTGTAAAATTTTTATAAAATACTTTTAATAGAGTATTGTGGTAGTAAAGTATAATAATTTTTAACTTTAACAATTTTAATGCACTTTTATAGATAATAAAGTGTTTATTAACTTACATGCTATTTATTTCTCCAGTTTTTATCTGTAATGCATTAAGAATAGCCTAAAATAAAAGTAACAAAAAACATTTCGTAGGGATTCAGGATGGCCTGGGTTATTGTTTGAGATAATAAATTTTTTTTTTCCTTGTTTCTCAGACATGCAACTAAACAATGTAGATTTTATAGATGAAGAAACGAATGGATTTTCTCGAATATTTACATTCGATGTCTAAGTGTAAACAAGATAGATTATTACATCAAAATAAATTTCGACTATTTACTGGTGAAAAAAACATAAACAAAAATATACACATTTTAAAATTTTACCTTATAATTTTCTTTTTCTTTTATTAATATATGGCGAGCTTAGGTTTGTGACTATGTAATTTTCATTGGACTTCGCACTGTGTTCTCAATATCGAAAAGTGTACTGTAAATGAAAATAAACTGCAGATTTATGGAACAGCAGAAACATATACGGACTGAAAGTGAGATTAACAATAATAATAATAATATTTTTTTTTTTATTTTCTTAATTATTTCAAATTACATTTCAGTCCCATTAGGAATAAGAATCTCTATCAAACGGATTCTGGGATTAAGTAGTTTTACAAAACAAACAATATATAAAACAATACACAATAAAAAAGTGTAGTTAATAGATAATAGTAATGTAGATTATACAATGAAATCTTTAAAAGTTTTAATTATATAAAATTAAGTAAAAAGAAAAGAAAATTAATCACAAAAGTAAATACAATTGTATATAGAATTATATCTTACACATAAAAAAAAATAGCATTTAATATAAAAAATGCAATTGAAACCTCATATATAGGCTACGTATATATATATTTTTTTTTTATTTTTAAAAATTTTCAATTAACCATTTTTAAAAATTTTCTTTTACTAGAGAAATATGTTGACTGTTTTCAAATAAATTTATATTTAAATTATTAATAAAGTTTTCAATTTTATAATTAATATTTCTTATTCCACAACTGTTATTTATGTAAGGATATGTTAATTTTATATGGCTTTCAGATCTTAAGTTATAGTTTTGTATAATATTATCCTTTACTTTCAATATATAATAGTAATTTTGCAATATAATATTACAGTATAATTTTTGCTTTGGAAATAAAATACCATATTTATTCATACAGTATCTTTTTGTTTTGTCCTTCCAAATTTTTTTAGTGAATAGAAGTTTTAAAACTTTAATTTGTAATAATAATAATTATGCCGGAAATGCCACACTATGCATGAGACGATCAACCACATCATATCAGGCTGCCCCCTTCTCTCCCAAACAGATTACCTCCACCGACACAATCAGGTAGCGTCGATTGTTCATCAACAGTTAGCACACAAACACTCACTTATTAAGAACACGGTCCCATACTACAAGTACATACCACAAAGCGTATAAAGCCCCGCGAACACCACGCAACTTAGTCGCGCGATTTTGACGTCACGAGTTGCAATTTCTTTGCAACTTTTGAAGTCCGAGTCGAGTTGCATTGACACCTCCAACTCAGAAAGTTGCATCGAATTCCCCAATCACAGGGCAGCATTGGAACACGTCAGTTGTGAAACCACGCCCAATAAAAAAATGGCGTCGAAAATTTTATCGCTCGATTCGTTTTGAAGACAGGCTCATACTCAATTAATATCAGA
>JAFIDM010004315.1:30667353-30692902 GCA_023159025.1 Thereuonema tuberculata | reverse complement strand
ATGTAATAATTGGCAGTATTCAATTACAAATAGAAATAAAACCTAATCCTGACTTAATGAACGACAGTGACGACTTCAGAGTAGAATTAAACTCAACAACTGAACAAGAAAACATGGAATCAAAAGCAAAACCGAGATCAAATCCAGATGCAACAAAGGACAGTGACGAATTAGGAGTAGAATCAAAACTTTTATTATCTGAAGTAGAGGATACTTATAAACTAGAAATCAAACCAGAACTTAATCCAGACACAATAAAGACTGATGATGAATTAGAAACACAAGAGAATTTAGAATCAGCTCAAATAAAGGATAGTGAAAACTTAACAATAGAACCCAAATCTGATTCAAGTACAATAGAGTGCAGTGATGAATTAGAAACGGAACTAGCTAACTGTGAAGAAATAAAAATAGAACTGAAATCTGACACACAAGAACTAATTGACAACGACAAATTAGAATCACAAGCGATATCTGATCCAGATATGATTAAAAATGTGGACGAATTAGTAACAGAAGAGGATCTTATTGTGGGTATAATAAAAAGCATTGTTGAAATAGGAGCAGAATTAACTAGTAGATACCATGAAGTAGAGAATGAATTAGAAGCAGAATCGAATGCTAAACCAGATACAAGAAAAGATGAAGAAGCAGAACTAGATCAGGATACAATAAAGAGCAATGATGAATTAGGAATAGAATCGAAAACTAATCTAGAGGCAATTAAGGACAATATCGACTTAGGATCAGAACTGAATTCAGATGTAATAGAACTGAAAGAAAATGATGCATTTAAAAAGGAAGTAGAGTGTAATCTAGATGCAATAAAGATTAATGATGAATCTGGAACAGATTCAGAAACTAATTCGGATGAAAGAAATAACAGTGGCCAATTAGACACGAAACTTGATTCCAAAATAATAAAAGAAAGTAACGACACAGAAATAGAATTAAAGTCTGTTTCAGTAAATAATAATGATGATGAATTAGAAATAAAATCAAAACCTACTTCTGATAAAACAGAGAACAGTTATGAATTGGAAATAGAAGAAAAAACTGATCCAGACAAAGATGAGAACAGCGAATTAGGAACTTTGTCGAACAATAAACGAGTGAATGTTTCTACTGCATCAAATGAAGAAAATGGACTTAACCCTCTGAATTATCCGTTGAGGAGATCTGAAAATGTGGACATCAAAGCAGAATTGGAATGTTCAGACAAATTGGATAAAGATAGAGAAGTAAATATTGAATTAACAGTGGATCTTTTTGAAAAAGTTGAAAAACTGGAAATACAGGAAGTAAATAAACTGGGAGAAAATGGAGAACAGGAAGAAAATGAAATCATAGTGCAAAGTGATAAAGACGAATTTTTTAAATCAGATTTGAAGAAAGAGCAAATACAAATAATTCATGAAACAATTTCACCTGCCAGTGAAATGAATTCAGAAATACACGAACGAAAATTTTCTACTGAATTCGGACCTGATGCAACAGTTGAATCACAGTTGGAATCAAGGTCTAGTCAATGCGATGCTGTTATGAAGAATGATAGGAAGTCACCAATGAAATCATATTTTGTTAATTTGAAAGAGGAAAGTGCCTTAGAAACTGAAGCAAGTATTAAAGATGAAAGTTTTGAAACTGACAGTTTAGAAGAAATGGTAAAGCCAATTAAGTTAGATGACGATTTTAAATCTCCTGCGGATCCAGAATGTTCTTCCGGATTAATCGAAATTGCGCACGAATCGATGGATTGTAATGAATCAAACATCAATGCAGAATATTCTGGTATAAATAAAAACGAAGATAAAGTCAAAACCGATCAGCTAGATCATAATAATAAGACCGAGAAAAATAACGAATCTGCGGATTTAGAAGTCGAACTGCTTCGATGTAAAATTGAAGAAATCATTGAGAAATGTGAAATTAAAGGAAAACAATTGGAAGATGCCTTGAAAACCAAGTCTTCGGAAAGTTCTGTAGGACATGATGTTGTTTCTGAAGAGATAATGTGTTTGGTTACTGAAGTGGATAAAGACATTTCTAATGCGAATGTAACCAATGAAGAGTCAGACACCGAATCTAGTTGTTCTCTTCCTGCCCATCTGAACTTAATCAATTCATCTGAAGATGACATTTTAGAATTTTCGGGAAATCAACTGTTAAGTCGCCGGGTTTCGGAAGAAGACATTTTGGATTCTTGTTTAGATTTACCTTCTGTATCGAAACATGAGGAAGAAATAAATAAAATCCAGCCTGAGTTAACAGAAGCAGAGATATGTGAAATGGAGCAGATATTTTGCCAGTTAGATATAATAGAATATATTTCGGACGAGATAAATGACAAAATTAATGATGCCAAAACAAAATTAAATAAAGAATTTGATGTAAACTGCGATGGAAATAACGAAGAAAGTAAAGTTGATGGCCAAGTGTTCGAGGATCCGTCCAGAATATCAGGAAATGATTTTACATCGATTAAAAAGGAAATGAGTGAAAAAGAAAAGCAAGCAGATCATTTGGAATTAGGAAATCATTCTGAATTGAATCAGGAAAAACCAACTGCATTAGAAATGAAAGAGGAGCTTTTAATTGCAGATAGAGCGAGTCCAAACTCTGTGGTGATAAGTAAGCAAACCAATATCCAGATTGTCAGAATCGATCATAATGATCCACAGATAGAAGACAGTATTAAAACTGATAAGACTGAAGATGGAGACACAAACATTTTTTCCAGCAATTCATCTGTAATGGAAATCACAACGATTATTTCTTCGAGCGAAACAGAAGATCCTGAACCCACAAACGACAGTGAGAAAGAAATAAAAATATCTGATAGTTCTAATCTCCATCAAATATTAGATGGAAAATTAAATGCGATCGTAGGAAGCGTAGATGACAGTATCAAGCATTTACAAGCTACTGTTCAGGAAGTACACAAACTGAAAAATAAACAACCGTCTCTGACAAAACTGATGACTGTGACGGTTGTCCATAAAAAAGAGCATCTTGAAAACAGTCCCGAATTCGCAAAAGGAGAAGTTGTAGATGGAGAAAAAATGGGCAATGGCTGTCCTTTGGCTTCTAATTTCGATCAAAATAACGATTTTGAGAAAAAGTTAGATGCAATTGCAGAAAGTGTGGATGGCAGCATCAAATATTTGCAAACTACTGTAACAAAAGTACATGATATGAAAAACAAGCAAGCTAATCTGGCGAAACTCATTAACATGAACAAGAACGAACAAACAAAAGACAACAGCAGCACTGGTAATATGGAAAGTTCTTCCGAAAGTAGTGGGACAAGAATCGGATTTTCTGTTCCTAAGACTGAAGGAGCAGAAAAGTCAGTTTTAGATTTAAGTGGAATGGGCAGCATAAAACATGAAACGATTCAGACGGACATTACTGAACCCATTCAGGTTCAAATCAGTGGCTTTGAAAACGTGATGGATGTTCTGAATAAAGCAGTGGATACAACAGAGCAAGTGCGAGTGCAGATGGATGGAATCAGAGAAATTATGACGACTCTTTCCATGACTGTCAGTGGTATTAAAGATCAAGTTCAGGAACAGATTAACGGAGTTGAATTCCTTCGGAATACGACGGAATCCTCAGATCAAGCGCCTGCAGAAACCGACAAACAGGTGACTGAAGGAGAGCCTATTGAAGCGCCGGCTGGTCAAGATGGTAACTCCTGTAGATTTAGTGCATTAGTGATTCCTACTACAGCTAAAAAAGAGTTCGAGAAAAACAAGAGCATGGATCATGTGCTGGAAGCTCTTGACAAAACCGAGAGTATGGCAGAACAAGCGCAGATTCAACTACAGTACATTGATCACGTGAGGGACACACTGTGCAACACCATAAGTGCAGCAGGATTCGTTAAAGAACAGATGGAGAACATAGATATTTTCGTGGAACCTTGTACTTTAATCCTCAATACGAATCAAATGCAAATTACTTAATTTGCAAAGAAAAGAAAAAATATATGTTAATTATCACCTATCACAATAAATTAAGTTTTGACACTAGATATGTCAAAAATCAACATTGACAACTGTAAACTTCTTATTCGATACGAGTTAAGTTTTACATGTTTACAATTTGTAGGAACTAAATATCTCACATTTTCTGCTACATGAATCTTAAAAGTGAAATTGTTACAATACAAATAGGTGCGTATTTTTTAAGGTAAGGCTTAGTATTTATGTGTAGAGCATCATAGGGCACATGTTAGCTAAAAAAAATTATAATAAGTCTGAATGATTATTATTATTTATTTAAAATTGTAAACACACTATTAATAATGAAATGATAAAAGACGCCGCCATTTGGTTAAAAAAATGATGACTATTTACAATAAAAAGAGCACCCTGCTAAATACGTCGTCTGTGTTCCGGACGCAGCTAGCAGGATGCTCTTTTTATTATAAACTAGCTGTACCCGGCATGCGTTGCAATGCCACTCAAAGAAAGAAAGTGTTTGTGTTTTAATTCTGTTTATTGAAGTGCTTTTGGATACACAATATTTTTTGTTTTTCCGTCTGGTGCATACACGAATAAAGGTTTTCAGAAAGAAAGTTTTCCGACGCGTGAGCAGGCCACATACAGCTGTCCATGTTGAAGCATGGATTTTCCAAATTTAGTCCACACACTTGTAGCGATTGTCCCTGTGCTTTGTTGATGGTCATTGCAAATGCGAGTCGCACCGGAAACTGCAAACACCGGAAATACACTCATTTGTTGCAACAACTCGCGCACCAGATATTGTAAAATGGTTCTACTAATTCAGAACCTTCGCGGGAGTGCGCACAACAACTTACCAAAGTTTCATCGCAATCTGATGAATGGTATAGGAACGCATACGGGATAAACAAACAAAGAAAAAACATTCATTTTTATATATTAAGATAGTCATCATTTCTTAAGCAAGTGCGGCAGCTTTTATCATTTCATTTGAAATAACTCTATGCACGTTAAATTATTATGTTACTACTATTAATAAACTATTGTTAATTGCAATGTTAAAGTTGTTGTTATAATAACACTGGTACTGAAATTTTAATTAACTTTAATAATTGAATTTAGCAAAGATAATAATTCTTTAAAAACATGACTGCAGTGCTACTTTTAGTATATATTGCAGCTTGATTGTATTTAATCCTATAATTTATAAACTACACATAAGAATTGAAATCAACAAAATAATATTTTAATATTAGCACAAATGTTGATAGCTGTTAAAAACAGTAGCCTAAGTGGACTTCGGAAGTGGCAATGAGGAGTAATTTAAACAGAATACACTGAAATATCTTGAAAACAGTGACTGTTTTCTTTTTGTTATCCTTCGCTTAAATGCTAAGTGTAATATAAGTGTAATACCAGCTCTGAACAGATGTAACGAAAGCAATTTCAGTGATTTCTCATTGCTAATTGGAAAAAAAAAAAGAAAACATGGGAAACTTAAGACAATCTCTATTGGTTGCTATGAATTTTAAAACATTGCTACTTAATAACTTAAAATAATAAAATATTTCCTTTCTTTTTAAACATTCTATGAAAATGATCAATAAGACATTTCTACTATAGTAAAGTCAATAAGGTTTATACGACCGAAGTTGTTGTTGAACTATTATTTGGTTTATTATTTTTTTTTAATGAAAGGGAAATGAAATTAAATTTAGAAAAATTACTTAAATCGATCCTGCAAAGAATTAATCCTCTTGGTTGTGAGTAAGCGCACATTACAGTCAATCGTTTGATACTCAATGGTTTATGTATAAATTAATATAAAATTTGTTCTACCAAAATTGAGTATGTATTTAAAACGTTTTCTGTAAGTTTATTGAAATTGCTGAGTATTTAGTAATCATATTTTGTGACTTAATAATGTGCTGTAGTAATTGTAAATTTCAGTATTTTTTTCAACTAAAACACTATTTATCCATATAAAAATGTGTAAAGATGGAATTTCAATTATCTAAATTAATTTATAATTAATTACAAAAATCTTATAATTTATACAAATAGTGGACAATTTAAAGAAAAGACTATAATAATTCATCTTCTGAGACAATAGCAATGGAACCCTGACAAACTTTTTTTTATCTTCTTTAAACCCTCATTCTGCCCAGATACGAACTTACATGATTGAAAGGACTCGAGAAGAAGATAAACCGGATGATGGTAAAAATAATCCCTCTCCCTCTACATAAATAAAAACTAAAGTTAGGATCGAAAATCCAAATTCTCTATTCTGCAAAAGACAAAAGATATTTGAATAAACGAACCAAGAATTTTTTTATAAAAAGTTAAACAAACCAATAGAGAAGAAGATTTAAAAAGATCATAAAAACAAAAGATATTATAATTTTTTTACTTGAATTTTGTTTTGTTCTTTAATTGTAATGAGAAGCCGGAATGATTGTATTTTGTATTTCAAGCTATAATTCTTTGAACTCCATATGTTTGTTCAAGATAATCAGAGTTAATGTCTTTCGTTCGAAATGTATTTGTATGATACTATTTTTTTTTTTACATTATTTCTGAATTGGTATTAGTAAAATTGTTAAGAAAAATGTTATGAATATTTCTAATTATTACAGAAGGAAAGAACGTTGATTTTTATCTTCCGAGTAATTGCTTACTCTCTCCCGCATGTTTGTTCTGAAAATAAAAAAAGATTTTAAAATGATACATCCATTTAGTGAAGGGAAAAAAAATCTTCATTCAACAAATGGTTGGGCCATAGTTTATTTTCTTAATATACTTCCTTTTGAGAATGAAAGACAATGACGAAAAACCAGGAAACTCCAGGTAATATTATTTCTTGTAGAAGGTCCTTTCGTAGTCAATTACAGTTTTTTTTTTCAAGAATGAGACAATAATGATTGAAATGCTTATATGAAAAATTATGTTAAATAAAATGTGTTTGCAACCAAATAATAACACATTAGGAACTAAGGTTTTAGACAATGAAAGTAATTACATCACATTCAACTAACTAATATGTAAATCCTCGTTCGACCAATATACAGGGTGTACCTGAAATGTGCTGCCAAACTTAAGGTTGTATTCAATCAACGAACAAATGTCATATCAATATGAGTCTGGAAATGCTTTATTTCCCAGATATGAACGATGCAACAATACAGAGGTATTGGCTGTACAGTCGCTCAGTTTCACAGAAAGTGCTCGAAATGTCCTCCACCTGCTGAAATACACGCAACACAACGTCGTTCCATCGACTGCCGAACACTGTCGAAGATGACAGGTGCACGTCGAATTGTGCTGCACCCATCCACTATGCGATCATGCAGTGCTTGTGGTGTACACTAATGCTTTAAGATAACCCCATATGAAAAAGTTCAGAGGGTTTAATTCAGGGGAACGAGCAGGCCATGCTGTTGTTACCCCTCTTCCAATCCAACGGTCAGGATAACGATTGTTCAGAAGTCGTCGGGCATTTCCAGACCCATGTTTATATGACATTTATTAGTTGTTTTGAATGATTGAATACCACCTTTAAGTTTGGCAGCACATTTCAGGTACACCCTGTATATCGAAACTCAACTCTTAATAACTGGTTCCAAAGAGAAAGTCTCTATCTCTAAACAGGGACGTAATTATCAGTTTCACTGACTAAAAAACAGCTTACGCAATTAGCAATTCTTCCTTACGTATTAGCGCAAACGAAAAAGTAACTATCAAACATTTCTTTTTAAGAACTAAAAGAGACAAGGATGATAACTATTTATTTATTTTACCGTAAGTGAGCAAGTTGAAGACAAAAAATATTGTTGCCACTTAATTAAGTCGATTGTATGAATAAAATGAGAAACGGCGAATTTTTGTTCAAATTTCGCAATTTTAACAGAAAAACTCGATGTCATCACATGAATAAGAAACTGCTGCAGTTCGAGACTCATAGAAAAAAAAGTATTTGAAATGAACTATTTACCTTCTCTCCTTAATTATATTATTTGTATTTCAGAAGGAAAAAAAAAAAAAGACGCACAAATTCTTCATACCGTTTTCCAAAAACAGAACAAATACTGTTATCATAGATAGTTTAAAAAGAAATAAGAAAATAATGCAGTTGCCATCACCATCATAAAATAAAAAAGAAAAGTTAATTTACTTTTCTAATCTTCCATAGTTTTTGTTTAATGCAGACTAAAGAACTTCCAAGAAATAAATACAGTCAGACCTCGATATAAGGTCACCCCTTGGGACCTCGCGAAAGTGACCTTATAAGCTGGATGACCTTATAACCGATTCATATGCATTTGGCAATAAATAAGCATTATATAAATACAGTATAATTCTTTGTAAAATTTAGTACATACAAAAATATCAGTTTATTAGGTTATAACTTTTTAATTTAGTTGAGCCAATTGAAATTAATGGAATCAGAAAGAAATTATTTAAAAAAAAAATTAATTCGGAATAAAGTTATATACAAATAATACTAGTATGCTATGCAAAGTACTGATGTACAACTGACCTTACTTAAAATACCGTAATCCATAATACAGGACTGTCGCGATTTTGGTTTCATCTTTTGTACAATGTTTTCTAAGGTTTGTAGTTTCTGAAAATGTTCTTCAGCTCCCTCATGGCTCGTAAGTGCTCTGAGCGCTTCTGCTTGTGTCACCGCTTCATTTTCAGTATCAATGTCGTTATCCTCACTTTCTACTGCATTGGAATCTAAAACTTGCGAAACAATTTCGGAAATCGAAGCTTGAGAAGTGGTAGCAATTTCATCATCAATTCTCACATATTCACTTTCCCCTTCTATAGCACAGCCGCGATTTCTGACATCTTGCATTAACACAGGTAAAGGAATATCGTCTTCATTATCTTTTTTCCTAGAATTTGAGGGGATGAAGTGCTTTGTGAAAAAGTTGTCCCCTCCGTCAGTAGGAGAAATGACGCCGATAAAAGATCGTTCCCACGGAATAATTCTTGGAATTGAATCAGTGTGGCACTGAAATCACAGACAAAAATGACCTTATATGCGATTATGGTATTTAAGACCTGACCATATATCCGATTATCCATTTCACAGAATTCTATTCAATGAGCCAGGACTTTAGAAAAGTGACCTTATATGCAGGGTGACCTTACATCGAGGTCCGACTGTAATTGCAATTAATTTTTAAGAAGTGATTCACGTCTCTCTGCAATTATTATCCTTCGATTCTTTTACAATATTAATTATTATATTTCTTTGTGGATGCTCAAAATGTCTTTACAGAGGGAGCCACCTGTCTTCAGAATCGTTCATAATTTTTGCCTTTAGAAACCTGTGTTAAAAATACCAACTTCTCAGTCCAATTTTATCTTTATTTCTTAAATATCATCAATAAATAAATTATATGCTTTTATTCTATAAATATGCTATCTATTTTAAGGTTTTTTTTCTCTTTTTCAACAAAGGAATAGTTTATCAAAATATTTTTTTTATTTTTAAGTATAAAAACTCCGTTCATATGGAAACAACGATTCATTGAATACAATAAACTCTAAAGAATATTTTTTTTAATTATATTTCTTTTATTATTATAAATCTGAAGTAGTATTTGTCTGTAGCTTTTAATTACCATTTTAATTAATATTTGAACAGTTATGCAAACATTTTTTAAAACTTTTGTATTAAAAAATGAAGGAAATTATTATTATTATTTAAAAGTTTCTATTACTTCGGTTTCCCAGCTTAAACAACACGGCGGGGCAAGGACCAAAGCACATGTTGCCAAGTGTAAAAAGTGTTCAAGGGGGTAAGAGATATTAGGGATGTGTGGTTGTGTCCATGAATTTCAAAACTATGCGTGTTGTGTTGAATACCACAGCCTTCTGGAGTTGTGCAAAAATGTTTCTGTGAAGTCCTAGTGTGCTTAGGCTGTGGTGCAGTGTGTGAGGCACCAGACCAGTGGCGGACACGGTGATGGGGATACAACACGACTCGGTCCTGCCTTCACTGCTTCTGGAGCTCGAGTGCTAATCAGTATATTTATTGATCTTGTCTGCGTGAGTTTTCTGCATATTCTTGCTGATTGACATCTCATTTGACATTGCATTGCCTATGAGATAGGTCTGTTTGTTGATCTTATCAACAAGTGTGATATCAAATGTATTGTTTTGTCTGTATGATTGGGGTGGTCCCAGTACAGCTTATGTGAGGGTTACTCTTAATACACTTTGTGGTGTGTACTTGTAGTACGGGACCGTGTTTTTAATGTGTATTTGTCTGCTAGTTGTTGACGGACGATCGACGCTACCTGATTGTATCGGTGGAGGTAGTCTGTTTGGGAGAGAAGGGGTTAGCCTGATATTACGTGGTCAATCGTCTCATATGTAATATGGTACTCCCTACATGTGTCGTAGTGCGTGTTTGCGTCTTGTAGAATACGTTTCTTGTAGTTGCGTGTGGAGACAAATTGGTCCTGTATCGCATTCATGGACCCTTCGATCTCCCCGAACAGCTCACCGCTCGTCAGCCATCTGATCGACGCTTCCACGTCGACATGAAGTTGACTGGGTTCGTGGCGATGTCTGCCAAGGAGTTCCTTACGAGCCCTTAGGATTCATGCAGCTGCTGAGTGTGGGTGTCGGGGGTGCTGAGTGTTGGGCAGGGGTTTCGAGATCCTGGGGAGAGAGAGGTGTGTATCAGCCCTCACAATAGCTAAGGGGATTGAGGAGTGTTGTGCTCTCTGGTGGAAGTGCTCTCTGGTGATTTTTCGTGGAGGGTGATGAGGTTGATGAGTCTTCGGCCTCCCTCCTGCGGTGGAGGGTCATCCTTTCCGTCGTGGACTTGGGGTGGTGCATGTTGTGCGTTGTCGTGCTTCGAATTCGGTGTTTGTCCATGGGATTATGCCTATTATTGTTATTACTAATAATGTTATAATAATGGATCCGCTTTGGAGATCTACTCTTTTAATTACCTACGCATCACCCTCACTCAAGACCTATCGTGGAATTTGCACTCATAACAAATTGCTTACAAAAATCTCTAAAAACCTGCGTATCATTAGAAAACTTTGGAATAACGTTCCCCAAGCTATTAGGACCTGTCGTTGTCTGGCTCAGTTCAAAATAAAACTAAAGAATTATTTCTCCACACAAAGTAATATCCCAACCTAAGTTTCACACTTAAATCAGCTCCCCACCCTTCCATGCTTCCCCTATACTCTTCTTCTGCTTCTTCGGTCTGAACTAAATGAACTTACAACAAGTTTAATATCAAAATGTAATTCATCTACAAAATTTATATGAATTATGTTTAAGTATAAATATTTTAATTGAACTCGTACGTATATAACCTTTTCTTATGATTTTTCTATAAGTTATGAAATATGTATCTATTTTAATAATTCTTCGCCTATGAGGACAGTCTGTCTGCCTTCATGATAGGATTTCCCTTAAGACAACTGAGGGTTGCATCTGTAAATTGCTATGTATTTGTAAGAAAAAACTTATAAGCAATAAATTATTCTTATTGCTATCCCAGATAATTTTTAATGTCTTAATTACATAATAATTTAATGAAAGGTTTCAATCTGAAAAGAAGTCTTTGTTTTTAACATATACTAAAACTTATGGCCAAAAGTATCCGGACACCCCGTGATCGGGATGCGAAAGCTCCTGAGGCAAGTATTAATATGATGTCGATCCCCCTTTTGCATCGATGGCTGCCTATACACGTCTGGGAAAACTTTTCACCAGGTTTGATAGGTGGTCGCAGGAACTGCCTTCCGGGCGGCCGTGACAGCTGAAGTGAGTCCGGTCACGGCAATGTAGCTGGGCACATAATCTGCGTTTTATTTCGTCGCACAGCTGTTTAATGGGTTGAGATTGGGGCTCTGAGACGGCCAGTCAAGCTACGGAACACCCATGGCCGCAAACCACGGCCGCAGAAGCTTCGATGTATGTATGGGACAGTTATCCTGCTGAAAGATAAACAGGCCTTCCCAAAACTGTTCCCACAGAGTTGGGTGGGCAGCAATGCCCAGAATGGCCCGATATATCCCAGAGTTCATGTTGCCCTGTGGGTCGGACAGGAACTAAGGGACCTAGGCCGAACCACGAAAAACACCCCCCCCCCCCACACCATTATGCTGTCAACACCGAACTTAACAGTTGGCACAATGTATTCGGATAAGAAGCGGTCGCCTAGCATCCGCCAAACCCACATGCGTTTATCGACTGCCAGATCGTGAAGCGATATTCATCACTCTACAGAATGTTTCCACTCCTCCAGAATCCAATGGCGATTAGCTCTGCACCATTGCAACTGATGCTTCGCATTGACGGCGGAGATGTTAGGCTTGTGAGCGGCCGTACGGCCGTGGAAACCCAAGTAGTTTAGCTCTCGGCGAACAGTCCTGCTGCTAGCGATAAGGCCCGACGCATGTTGGAACTCCGTCGTCATCACTACCTACGGAGATTTGCGATTTTGCTTCTCTACTCTCTTCAGGGTTCGACGACTACAGTCAGTCAGTTTTCTCGGTCTTCCAATCTGTGCAGCTGTCGTTTCACTGCTTCGATGTCTCCATTTTACAATTACATCACTCACAGTTGATTTCGGCACGTGCAGCATGTCCGCAAATTCCCGAACCGAGTTTCTACAACGGTGGCATCCGATTATAACGCAACGTTCAAAGTCACTGAGCTCGCCTGACTTACTCATTTTATCGAGATTAATTTCGACCGCCCAAGCTCTTACCAACGCTTTTATAGCGTCTGATGACATCAGGACCTCCTGACCTGCCCGATCTATTTCGTAGGAAGGGTGTCCGGATACTTTTGGCCATATAGTGTAAATTTCTATGGACAGAAATGACGGATGAATTCGGAGACGGGTGGCTCCCTCTATAAACATTCAAAACTGCGTTTAGAACCCTTCCACCTATCAAATATTCATATGCAGTGGCGTATCAACGCCTTTGGGGGCCCGGGGCGGGAGTTCCATTATTCCACAACCAAACAAAAAAAAAACGGAATCTCCAATTCAACAACCAAAAAACAAGGAAATACTTGGGTGGATGGGGCCCCTAGGCTGACTGGTGGGACCCCCTAAACTTGCTTTTACAACAAAAAAAAAAAGGAAATCTTGCTTTTACAACCAAAAAAAAAAGGAAATAAGCTGGCTGGTGAGGCCCTCCCAGGCGGGGCCCGGGGCGAACCCCCCCCCCCCTTGGTACGCTACTGTTTATATGAAGAAATTCGATAGCAGTGTAAGCTTAATGGGAGAAGATGAAGAAACTTAAAGGGATCCTCTATAAGCGGCACGGGGCAGAGTCGAATATTAATGTAGCAAATACATAGTTATATATATTTGAAATGCAAACTGAGTTTTTTTTTTAATCTTAATGACTGATTTTTAGTTCTGATTAGATTATTCTTAGACTTACTTACAAAATAGTTCACTAGATGGCGTAATTGGCAAGTCAGATAAAAATTTATTACTTCTCTTCCAGATAAAGTTTCCCAAGATCGCTTCTCATTTCATATGAAACCTTCGCCAAATTTCGACATTTTAAGCAATGTGGTTAGGGTTGCCAACTTGAACAAGTGAAACGTAGGGACACATCAAAATTAGATTACATAACCAAAAACGTAGATAAACAAATCGGTTCGAATTTCAAAACACACGAGAGAGAGAAACTTTGAGGACCGTATTTTTTTATATGCATAATGCAAAAACGTAATTAAGCACAAAATAAAAAATAATACTGCATTGTAACTATTCCTATAATTAAACTACGGTACATATTGTTATTTTACGACGTCTGCCGCTAGTATTTCTGCTTGAATACGTTTCGATGGGGCAGCATTGAGAAATTGCTTTTCGTGCTGAACTTACTGATAGAACTCACGGCAATTCATGCCATAGTTCATTTTAACAAATAGTTCACTTTCAAGAGACTCCACCCTAAGTTCATCACTCCACAAGTGTTTTCATTAAAGAAAACACTTTTCTGTCAATACAAAAGCTACTAGGATAACCAACACAAAAAAATTGAAAGTTATTCCGATATTCCTGCCTTACTAATGTGTTTTTTTCTCTTTAACTAGTGGATATAATTAGTAAAATATAAAAGCGTAAGACATTTGGGTGTCCCGTCAAAGTTGTTGCGGGATGAGGGACAATTTTCGAAAAGTAGGGACAATCCCGACAAAATAGGGACGGTGGCAACCCTAAATGTGGTAGTTCTAGTATCCTACACTCTTGGTTTATAGCCGTCCTATCATTAAAATCTGTTCAATTCTGTCGAAGCTAATCACGAAAGGCAATTAAAAATTTCGTCCAATCGCCCATGGTGATGCGAAAGATTTCTTGATTCCATTTGCAGCAACCATGATTCCAAATGATAGGTCACGTCTGTTAATTGTGTTTGAAACAATCCCTTATCCATCTGACGAATCCCATTCTGAAAATAATTTTTAGAAATGATAATTAGATCCATTTTAGGAGGACTATTACATTCTTTTACGGTTTCAATTAGGCCTAAATACTCATTACATTAAAATGACGAAAATGAGAACTGGTAAAACTGAGGATAAATATTGGATACAAGTACTTATTATTTACAATGAATCAGAAAATGCTTTTTGATCTGAAACCCATAATGAAAAGGTCCTTTCTTGTTTAGTATTTGGTGATCTTTTGTGCTATGTAGTCTCTCCTTCCATTGCATTTTAAAATCTCCCAATGCTATTTTTCTGCTGCAAATGAAGGCTTTAAGGGTTAAGTTCGTCGTTTGTTCTCTACCAAAATTAGTCTTTCGCGATGTTTTCTGCTGATTTTTAAATATTTCTGACTGCTTAGCATAGCTCTATTCAAGATATTCTACATCATTCAATTCCCCCTATTTATTCTCCATTTTGATTTTTCATTTTCCAGACTTATCCTATTTCCTAACAAAGATTAGCAAGATCACTCAACATTTCGCAACTGTAAACTAAAAACTCAGCGAATAATGTAAATTTTTAATTTTCAATTGGGTCTTCTTGTGAAAAAGAAAGATTCATTTACCTTCATTTCCTGAGATATGATGATCCAAGCATTATGGACTTACAAAGATTCAAAATGTCTTGTTCTCCTTATCTAGTATTTCCATCGTCTTAACTTTTCGGTCAAGTGCAGAACACATTTTTTGAACTTCGCTTCTCGAAACTTATTACTGCGATATTATCAACATAACTAATCCACTTCACGCTTCCTCTTTTCTATACTATGTCAATCTTGTTTTTCAAGATCCTGCTTTAACATCTTTATTTCAAAATCTATTTCACTCAACCTTCAAATTTCAGAGGCAGTGAGGGAGAGCTTTTCAATCTAGTCCTTTAAATATTCGAATTTTTTTTTTAATGCTATTGTATTTTGCTGAATACGATGTTGAACTTTGTTCTTCGGACTCTTTCACTCTCATCAAAATCTAGTAGATGGAGACTGAGGAATCGTCGTCCATGGAAGTCTACAATTTAGTCAAGAAGGAAACAAACACAGACGAAAGAAAGAGAAACAATGAAGGCAAGAACCAAGGAATCAAGTGACTTCTAACAGTAGCAACCGATTGTCTGGAGACCATTCATCCAAGCCATATGACTGAAATACAATAATGATTATTTCAGTAAACATTTTTATTTTACATTTATCTCATATCTGCCTCATGGCGAATATGTGATTGAATACCCTTACTCCACAAAACAATTGATAAGACTGAAATAAATCTTCTAATCCAAAAATACAGAATACAAACTTCACATACCAATACAGTAGAGCCCCGATTATCCGAGTTAATGTGGACCAAGACTAACTCGGATAACCAAAAAACTCGGTTAAAGCGAAAATTGTAAATAAAATAAATTTAAACCTACACGATGTATATTTTAACAAATACAAAAGTTATACAGATACACCACATGCAATTGATATTGTTATGATAATTAACGTTCTTTTACTTAAAAAAGTCCTTAATTGTTTTTTTTTTACGTTACTTTGGCGTTTTTCTGCAGCAATGTTTCGCCATTTTTTTAAGGATTGCTGGTGTCGCTTCTTCTTGTTGTTCTATATATTCAATAGCATTTTCGGTAGCTTTTAGTCCATCTGTATGGGAGATTTTCATTTGTCGATTTTCATCGTCACTGTCTTCATCATCATCGCTACATTCATTTTCCTTATTGACGATATTGACGATCATTTCATCTGTAATGTCTTGTTGTTCGTCGGCGTTTATCCAGACACATATATCCTCTTCATTGATTGGTGAGATCAAGTTCAGAATTTTTTTCGGTAGTTTTAAAAATGGAAAACGTAAAACAAAAACAAAAAACAAAAAAAAAATCCTAGAAATATTTGATAGCTCGGTTAAAGCGGAAACTCGGATAATCGGGGCTCGGATAATCGGGGTTTTACTGTATTTCGTCTTTAATACCGAAAGATTTTCTCAAGGTTTTTCCTCCTTAAATAAATGATAAATACTATAAAAGTAACGAACTGTTTAAAAAAGAAAATTGAAGGAGGAGAAATTGTATAAAATGGGAGTGGTTTATCTGTTAAAGTGCAAAATTTGTCAGGAAAGTTACATAGGGAGCACAGGTAGAGCTTTGAAAGAACGCGTCCAAGAACATACAAGGGTATATAAGAATAACAAGAAAGGAATATCAGAATGGGCGGACCATTGTCTCCGTTTGGGCCACGATCCAGATCCTCTAGTTGACATTATTTATGAGACTCAGGATGAGTCAATAAGGTTAATTTTGGAATCATGTATAATCAATTGTTGTGAATGTATGAATAAAGATAAATCATTAAAGGTTAATGAAATTTCTTTAGGAATCTTTAGGAAATTTTTAAAAAATAATACAAGATTGAATAAATTATTAAAATTAGTGTAAGTCTGTTTGGTAATTGTTTTAATTTATTGTTATGAGTCATTGTTCTGTTCATTTTTATGTTTATTATTTTATCTTATCTCGCTCGTTTAATACATTTAATTCATTTACAATTTCGTTCATTTACATTATTATGTTTCATTTTGTAAGAGAAAAGTGTGTTTCTTTTCTTTTCTTTTTCTGCTATCTATCATTTATGTAAGGAGGAAAAACCTTGAGAAAGTCTTTAGGTATTAAAGACGAAATATTGGTATGTGAAGTATATATTCTGTATTTTTGGATTAGAAGATTTATTTCGAAAGTATGATATTGTCATGAATTGATAACATTCTGTAAGATTTAAGTTACTATTGGTTTATCGAAGAGCGAATTTATATTTTCCTGCCCGGTTTTCTCCTTTACTTCCTGAAGTACTTCGTTTTACATTTAATGACTAATAAAAATACAGGAGTTTCATAGCTCCAAAAATCTTTCTTCTTCAACCATTCCAGTTTCCCCAATATATCTGTATTTTCTTCACTATTTCATTCTTTATATCGTCAAAATATTGATATTTTATTTTACTTATTCTTTTCTTTATTTTATAAAATTAATTCTTTTCAAATTCCATCTATTTTGGAAAACGGCTTCGTTTTGAATCCTTTCAGATGCAGTTGTTTTACTTTCCTTTTATTTTTTCATTTAGTTTCGCTTTTTTAAATTTCAACCTTTTCATTTAAGTTATTAGCTTAAGTTTCGTCTGTCTTCCATCATATTTTCCTTTCAATTCTAAATCTTACGTTTCTTTCTTCAGCTGCTTCAACCAAAGCGAAAGGTCTATTGTTTACATTCTGGCAAATAATTGATTAACATGTTTGTTGTCGTAGATAGTTCACTTAAAGTTCGCAGTGTATTATAGGCTCTAATTCCAAATGGTTATGGAAACCATTTCTTCTTTCCTATTTTAGTAAGTCTCTTAGAGTTATCTTCGTAGTACTCTTGGACGTTTCCTTCAATATCATCAGAAGAGGCTTGTTTTCTTCATAATAGTTCAATTCTATTAATAAAATATTAAATAAGGAGCTTCAGATCAGCTACGATTTCAGTTATATTGATTTTTACAATTTATTGGGAAACGAAGAATAGCGACAAAACTGAAAAATTGAAAAGCCGATGCAAAAGAATTTTCCATAAAAAAATGTAAAAAGGACCGCGTGAGTGTGTGCTTTACGTATATATTTCTTTGGGCGCACAAACAGTGGAGTTGTCTGATTTATAAACGGCTATTATAAAATTTATATTTTGTGAAATACTCCTATTATATCTTAACAGTAATAGAACCAAAAACTTTGGTAAAGAGTCAAAAAGCTCAAAACTTTATTTTCACTATTAAAAACTATCTCTATCTCTCATAGCGTTTCACTAGTTACTTTAAGTTTTAAGGAGACTCGAGTATTGATTATATATTAATATTTTGTATGTCTCAAACCAATTTGTATCAAAATTAAAAATGTATAAGTGTTTACTAAATTCTGCTATCACAGAAATTTAAACTTTCGAGAAAAAGTAGGTCTATGTACAACTTATTTTGACCGAAGCTCGTTAGCTGCGGATCCAATATATATGAGAATCTCTAGTACTCTTCCTTAACATAGCTTAAACTTAATAACGAAGTTCCAGATTCCTAGGATAATACTGTTGAGTTGTCTAAACCCAGACAACATATGTAAGGAGCTTAAACTTCAATCTATTCTAATTCTTTTTCTTTGTGATGCAGATTTAATGTTACAAATGTTAGATCAAGCAGAATATCTATGTAGTAAAGCTTACCATGCGGATATAAAAACTTTATATTTTTTTTTCATTAAAATAATTTGGGGGGAGGAGGTAGAAGGGATTTGGAATGAAAAGCAACTAATCATGGGAATAAGAAAAATTTAATCTAATAAAAAAAAGTTGATTTTATAATTAGAGAACGAAGATTAAAAACTGTAGAAGGTAGTTCGGGAACGAGTTTTTCTTGGTCTTTTGTGAAAGCTGAGATTCTTCACTACAGCACCATAGGTAACCAACGCAGATATTGGCATTGAAAGTAGGCTACCGATGAGTGATTTTAATTCGATAAAAAGAGAAGGAACCTTGGATTTTGTGGTCTTCTCTCAGGAACTAATACCACGCTTGCGTACTTGCTATAATTCTCTCATGGGAAACTTAAAGTCTATTTCTCACTGAATTATTTTTCATCACCAATAATTTTCTGTAAGTAGCCATTTTAGAACAACAAATATCCTCTTTTCACCTCCAACTGATAGCAAAGCGCTAAACTGAGAGTTTCTGCATTAACATATCTTCTGTAGGTCTAAAAGTCTGTAAATAAAATAAGTTTTAACAACAATTTCATTCTTGTTTTACTGAAACGGAGATCAGATTCAGTAAAAATAAGAATGAAATAAAACGAATGTGGAATCAGTGTTTAAAAAACGTAAACGCAGCGATTAAAAAATATATATATTTGATCAGATAGACAACAATTAAAAAGACACTGTGTGAGTCTTTCTTTAGTAAAATTCTTACATTGTGATTTACTTAACCCTTTACCTCACATACACTTTTTATTTTTCAATTCTCGCTATTTGTTCTTCCTTTGTGAAATCCGTGGATAATCCTATGAAATATTTCCCACTTACCTGTATTTGAACAAGGAACTCGCTCTTTTATGTCCCATAAGCTGAAATTAATTATTTTGTTGGAAGATCCTTATTTAGCGCTCTGGAAGACGCTCCTCGATGCGTTAGGCCTGAAGCAAGAGACTGGTAAAGTGACAGCAGCTTTCTTTTTAATGAAAGAAAATTAACAGGATTCCTGCATTAAATTCTAATTAATTACAATTAGTCGTTTAGTTTTGAAGGGCAAAGTGTAGACCGCCTTTTACTTGGATGTCTGCTTCTGAAAGAGACTCATTGGAAATATTGAAGACCTTTCAATGTTGTATTTTCTTCTCAATGGAATCGTCGCGTCGGAGTTTATGTTGATGGTAAAATTGATCTTAGATTCTGAACATGTCAAGAATGAAATAACATGTCTGGAATACAAACATTGACCTGTGCTCTCAATATGCCATCCTGCCATATCTGGACTTTGACCTATTCAGAGAGGAATCTATATTTCCTATAAAAAAAATATATAAAAATAACCTTTATAAAAGTGGATGTATTTTTATTCTATTACAGCTTTACATGAAATTTTACGACGTTTGTAAAAAAGTTATTAGTTAAATATAAATATGTTTTCATTATAAATTTTACGACGTTTGTAAAAAGTTATTAGTTAACTATAAATATGTTTTCATTGCTGATTGGAAGCAAAGATGAAATCAGTCATTTTTGTATTCAATTTACAAATAATATGACATATCAATTTGCTCTGATATACAGTCGGACCTCTATTTAACGAACCTCTATTTTGCGAACTTTTCTTTGGAACCAAGAACATTTTGCTAATTTCTTCGTAAAATAACCTCTAAATAGCGAAGTGCATTTTCTATTTAACGAACTTTTTCGTGGTATCTTATTTTTTTTTTCTGCTTGAAATGTTTTTATTATTAATATTCCCTTAGAGGAAATGAAAGAAATGTAAATACAGCTGAGGGGAAAAAAGAAATTAATCATGATGTGCTGATTAATGATTATCTTTCACTTGATATTGGAGTTGAGACCTCGGAAACACTAACTGAATCGGATATTTTGGCCAGTGTGAAAAATAAAAACAATACAACTATGAATTGCGATGTAGATGAAGATGATGAAAATGGAAATGATCATGATGTAGAAATCAAAAAACCTTCGTATGATGAAATGCTAAAATCACTTGAAACAATCCGACGAGGATTAGAATTGGAAGAAAATACTGAGGGGTTTTTGGTGCATTGCAAAGATGAGAGAGGACTATGAGCAAAAACACTTTTTCAAAAAAAAAAAAAAACAACAAAAAAAAACTCAGACAAAATTAACAGACTTTATTAGTAAAATTTAAGTAAAATTTATTTAGGTAATATATGCTGTATGTTATTAAAATTATTTTTTTTTTTAATAATATTGAATAATAAAAGGTGAATCTCTATTTAACGAATTTTCCATATAACGAACTTTTTTTAGGGATTTAGCGACTTCGTTAAATAGAGGTCCGACTGTATTATTATGATGGGTTTGACTTGTTACAATAGTAATTTTTATTTTTTTGATTGATTTGATTTTGTTTATAATAAGTTTGTCTTTTTTTCTCCAACATAATCAATGCGAAATGTTTCATATTGTCGCCTAAAACTGATTTCAATAACGACTGTGTGCCTCGGACGATGATATGAACAATGGAGACAGAACCAAAAAAAAACTACATATCATCCTTTTTAGCCTTTTTCAAGACTAATCCGATGTTAGGAAATGAGCAACGAAAAAAAAATAAGAAAGAAAATAAAAACCCTAAATTCCATCTCGTTTCGAACATAAACCTCATTATTTACAAGGTCTAGAAAACGTTTCCAAAAAGAAAAAAAGTGACAAAGTTTTGACTGTGGCACTGCATTCCTTAGCCATGCAGTAATTATTAAAATTATCAATTATTATAAGCACCGATGAATGGCAATGGCAATAATGAGCCTAACTTAATAATCATAATACGGGAATCTTTCCAGAAACATGGAAAACTAACAATTTATATCTATCTTCAAAAATGACATTTACGATCTCGTACACTAAAATGAAGACTTGCAATCTCTACCTTATATAATATAGCTCAATTCAAAATTACGAGACTAAATTAACATTAATAAATAAATAAATATGCCTTTCATAAAAATTTAGTATCATTAAATTATTAAATATGTTTATATGTATGTGGTGAGTGTGGGGGCACCCCGATCATTGGAAATTATTAAATAAACTAGCGTAATTGTCCGGTCAACAGTGACGGGAGAATAATGTGACGGCTTTTAGTTGAAATTGAGTATTTGCCAGTCATATATAGGCCTATGACTGATAGAAAATTAAAATGAATGCGTTGCTAGCAATATAAACGAATTTGTTTATTGCTCATAAATACATATTTGTTTAAATAGATATAATTTGTTTAAATTTAGCAAAATTCGTGTGTAATATTCAAACTACGTGTAGGCATGGCTAAGGATCAATATATTCCTAATGAACCCATGTCTGGAAACGCTCCATTGTTTTAATTGAAACAAACAAAAGTAGCGCCCCCAGATCAATGTGTGGGCTCGCCTGCAAAACATTTCTTATGGTGTCGCAAAGGATATGTTCTCTCGGAAAGGCTCACTTTAGGATCACCTAGGGCCTTAATGGGGCTTTTCCGGACTTGGGTTCATTAGAAATATATTGATCCTTAACCATGCTCCTACACGTGGTTTGACTATTACAGACGAATTTTGCAACACCCTTTATATTTATTTAAATGTAAAAATACTGATAAATCGATAATTTTTGATCTTCACACTGGGCATATTCCAAATTTTGAAGAGGTAAGTGTGGTAGGAATGCCAGCAGCCAGATGGGTTTGTTTATCAAAGAGTCTTACTTAATAGCGACCACCTCCATTATTAACAGTGGACTATCTTATGCTTAATACTATATCGATGTATTTAAGAAGCCAATGAACACTGAATTGTTAACTACTGAAGGCTAACCACCGTAATTGTATTAATTATTTGTTAAAAAATATGTTTGACGCATTAAATTTTAAGTAGAAGTTTTTTCTGTTTAAATATTACTTTTTAATGGTTACTTTTACTTAGATTTGTGGCTTCCTTGGTTATCATTTGTTAAATATTATCTTTAATTTCTTCATTCGTGTCGAAAAATGTCTCTAACGACTCTTCAGTTCGTCGCTAAGGGCGAATTTTTGCACCTGCGCTTGCAATAGGCTAAAAAAATGAACATTGAAATTTAAATTTTAATCTAATAGACTAAAATTAATGAGCTATTTTTTTTTCTCTGACTCTTCTCTCATTGCATCACACACACACACACACACACACAGAGGGAGTGACAAAGAGATATTTAACAATAATTTGAATGTAGTCCCTGTAGTCTAATGGGTACGACATCTGACTTCGGATCAGAAGGTTGAAGGGTTCGATTCCCGTCCTGTATCAAAGATTACATGTAGTAAAAATAATTTATTTAAAATATATTTTGTTTCATAAAGCCACAAAATTTGAAGTTAATTATTTGAACCACAAAACTTTAATCAGGAATTATACAAACTATCAATAGAAAAACAGTAACAAAATTAATAAAAAAAATATCTAAAAATAAACAAGCAGGAAGTTTAGAAACTTGTTGAAAAAAAAAAAAGAAGAAAAATACATAAAATTAATTTGATCTCCTGCGAAGCTCAAATCTTGGTTCCCATGAAGAAAAATGTATTCAATAAATAAACAGTAAAAAATATGTGTGTTTGTTCAAAATTTAATTCTTAGCTCTAAGAATTACTGTCAGAATGCTTAAACAAATTATTTATAATTTGCTGAGTATTTGAATAATAATATTGATTGTATACCAATCAATAATAAGAAAACTAAAGCAACAGTAATTAAGAATGTAAATAAAAGAATAGAAATTTCAACTTAATGTATAATCTTTATTGCTTTAACAATAACAATGAACAATTTAATGGTCCTAATCTAAAATAATGAAGATTAATTTTCATCAAATTTCTGCATAAAGATTAATGAATCTTAGTGGTTTAAGGTTTAGTGAAATGTTTATAGACAATTTAAGCTAATAATTATAAAACAATTTTTTTTTTGTTTTACATAACACATTTATTTATAATATAAATATTTATATTTTTACAATTACTAGCTAAATATTAACTTAAATACTTAAGAAAATAAATGATTTATTTATATTATTCTCAATGATATTTTGCTTCAGCTTGTTTGAGTTTATTGTTCTATAAATCCGTAAAAAAATTTGTGTATAATGAAAATAGTAGAAATTTATATACTATATCTAAATCTTATTGTTTGTAAACATTATTGAAACAACATAGTGTGAGAAATTCAGGGAATTTGCGCTGTTGTACACTTCTATTTTCATTTGTACAGCTATTTTTTTCTACGGGTTGTCGTTCTAAAAGAGATTCTGTACATAATCAGTAGATCAATATAAAAAACAAACAGTTCGAAGATATCAGTCCATTTCATGTATCATGTGATTATTATCGGTGGCTTGCTTGTTGACAAAGCAGTACACAATAATAATAATAATACTTTTTTTTATACAACATTATTCATTATTTATTTACTTTATTTATTCAAAAACCTATTATTCTTCATTAAAGAAGTTGTTGCTGTAATTCAACATCGCTAATGAGTTTTTGTTGATTGTTAATATTGCTAATACGTCATATTAATAACATTGTAAGAGTGAAGAACGCATATATGAGTTTCCCACATAGAGAAAATATGTTTTCATTCAATTTTTATTAATTGCAAAATAATAAAGTCTGTAAAATAGCAATACATTCAAACTCCATAATCACTTCCCTGATAGGGAAGGAGTGATTCTGAAAGTTATTGAATGTTTTTCTTTGAATTTACGTTATTAAAAAAAAAAAGAAGAAAAAAAATCGAATACCTCTCGATACAGTCACCATAAATAAATAATTAAAGTTGACATTTATAAATATCGCTGTGTCAGTGTCTCTGTTAATTTATTTATTCTTTTTTTTTTTATTTCTTCTTCAGTAGCACGGCATGGTTCCCAGATCACCCGTAATTGAACTGCAATGAATGTATTGTTTGGTCTCACTAAGAACAAAGCATTGCTATTTTGCCGGGGATTGCGTTTTTGATAAAGAGAATCCATCTACCAAACCCAACCCGAGTGCTGTGCTTCAAAGAGGTCTACTGGGTTCCAAGAGAGAGCAATTTTCTCGTCAAGGTCTTTCCCATGCTCATTTTCGCTTGGCTTAATCTAACAGGTGAAGTCCCGGCTGATGATGATTTGTGAGACGATTAAGCCGCAGACGCCTCTGGATTTCAGTCCCCCACTGCTGTTTCATTTACAACTGGGAGGATGACATCACATAACTGCTTTCAAAATGGATTCCAATGAGAATGCAGATGTAATCTTATACGAAAGGTGAAGTTAGTGAATTCATTAATCATCCTTTGTAAACATTATTAGCGGAAGGCCTACAAATAACAATAACACCAGATTAATAGACTGGACTGTACAAGGATCTTGTCTTCTCATTGAATAACAAATAGATTTTGCTTCTCGAAGAAAATATGGAAGTGAATGTATTAAAGTAGGACGTTTTCAAATAAATAATAAATTAAAAGAAAATAAAATGTAAATAAATATTAAAGTTCATCAATAAAAAGAAAATGGCTATGGATTTTACTTCGCTCAAGATGAGATTCTTAAGAAATTTCTTATTACCTTTTTCATTAGTGAGTTTTTAGTCTTCTGATAAGATCAGCATACTTATATTCCCGTTTGTCTGTCACGTAGGTTAGAATCGTTAAAATCTCATTAAATTATCATTAAGCACAATAATCCCAACAATCGCAACAATTGCGTCTTTTACATTCGCAACAATCACATTTACAATGCAGCTCTACAACAATCGCAACAATC
>JAFIDM010004315.1:30630149-30667343 GCA_023159025.1 Thereuonema tuberculata | reverse complement strand
AAATTTTGACTTTTTCTCAATTTAAACGAAAAGTATAAAAGATGGAAGAGAACATTATATTGAGAAAATGTTGGCATTTGAAAGTTCTATCGAACGATATATCACTTATTCACAAACGCTTCAGCATTTGCAAGATACATGCAAAAATGTGAATTTTCGGTGTGTGACGCCGACCCGCAATACATCCGAGTTATTCGGAGAAGCCACAACGGGCTGGGAAGTTATATATTCTCCGACGATCGCAACATTAATTTGCTAAATAAATAAAGTTTGTTTTTTGAATGCTATATATGCAAGGGTTCCGGAGCGAAGCGACGGTACCCGGCTATTATTATTATAATATATAAAAACGTATATTATAAAACGTTATTCTATTTGTTATTCTGTAAGCAAAATGCTAAATTACAAATTACTAAAATGTTACGAAAATAGAGAATCTATTCATAAAAAATGAAAATATATTAAACAACTGTCCAACTATACTGATTGGCGACGTAAATATAGATATTTTCAAAATGAATAAAAACAATGGAGTACAGAAATACGTAAAACTTATGTGCAATAATGGTTTCAAAAATCGTCTTTACGGAACACACAAGAAACTGTACAATTCATGGAAATACGAAAACAATTATAGATCATATTTTCATAAATAAACATGATATCAAAACACCAGGAATAATATGTAAAGAACGAATCGTAAAGAACAGTTATATGTAAAGAACAGTTGAAAATCAGAAAATAACAGATCCAAATTTAATCTATAAAAAACTAATCAATGATGTTAACAAAACAAAATTCATGAAAATCTACATATATAAAAAGAAAAGTCCTGACTCACTCACTCACTGACTCATCAACGTCCACCCCAAACCCTTGGATCTCGAAAGCTAAAATTTTGCACAGAGGTTTCCTTTATGATGTAGACAAGGAATATGGCCGGATTTTTCGAAATTCGGGATAGGGAATAATCTGGCAAACTGACGATGAAGTGTATGGCGGCAACCCCAGGTGTATGGCGCCAACCCGCAATACACCTGAGTTCAGTGGAGAAGCGAACAGCGGGCTGGGAAGTCGCATATTCTCCGATCTCAATATTAATTTGCTAAATAAATAAAGTTGCTTTTTTTAATGCTATATACGCAAGGGTTCCGGAGCGAAGCGACGGTACCCGGCTAGTAAATAAATAAATAAATAAATAAATAAATAGAAAGAATAATCATGACTACATTATAAATGAGATCCTGAAAAATAAGAAAAAGAAAAGGAAAATACAAAAAAATTATAAAAATGCATTTCGATAACGGATATTAATATCTATAATAGATAACATTGCTGAAATTGCGCTTACAACTGAAATTCTATAAATAATAATGTTAGTAAATATTGCTAAAATCTGAAATATACCCAGATGATATTATGACTTGATAGCAAGTATATTAGTAAAGATTATTTAATTAGTATTATACTGAACTATATTCAAAACTTCACATTCAAACCTTAATATTATTCTCGAAGAAACAATGAAAAATGAAAATAATTCTCTAGTTTAGTTTTGTACAGAAAGAACCGCATTTATTAGAGACTTTTTATAATGTAATTCATATCCTATCTTTTGTATCACAACTCCAGCACTCGCACATAGAAAAGCAATTACTTAGTAGGACTATAAAGAAATTATGATAAATAAGTTACATAGTAATTTAAGGGATTTTTTATCGTTAGAAATGAGAATCCCCCAGTTTCTGTATGAATTCACTTCTAATCTTAATATAAAGAAATTTCTTATTAATGTAATCTTTGCAAATGAGTTTATTGTAATTAATGTCGCCTTCAAAATAACATTCAATAAGAATCGATGAAATTATCAATTGGATCAATGACTACAAAATCAAATGAAACAGGAAGGATTAAGTTTTGATAACCAAAATTAAAAATAATCATCTAAATACTACGCCAATTTAAAGATCCAAACATTTGAAGGCTTAAAAACAAAGAATAATATAAAAAAAAATTACAATACAAATTGGCTTGTAAATTGATAGAAACTTTATCAGTAATTAGACACTCGATATTTAATCACATTAAAAATGTATTTGCTATGTATTACACAAGTTATGTAAAGCCTAAAATTTTAATATTTTAAAAATTTAATTCAAAAATTAAGTGTAAGAATTTGCTTACAAGTTAGTAAATTAATGGAAGCAAGCAAGAAAGAAAGTGACTTAATAAATAAGGATGTAGATAAATCTAATGAATTCATTTATCTTTGAAACTTTTTAACGAGATTGAATCGGTTCAAAAAAGTAAGTACTTTAAAAAAATGAAAATCCTAGATTGTTATAGACGTAATTTTAGTAAAATTTTATTTTACTATTATAAATAACAAGATCTTCAGCAACTCTTGTACAACTGCAACTTATTAAAAAGGTCAATATTAAATATTTCGATTTAATTATAGATTAATTATCAACATTTCTTTTTGTTGATGAGCAATTAACTAATTGCAAAATAAATAATAAATAAATTAAATTATTAATAAATAATTTCAAAGATCTGAAAAAGCCTTTTTTAATTATTATTTCTATGATTTCTATGGATTAATGACTTAAATTTTAGTAAATAAGCTATAAAAGGAAAAAAAATTGATTTTTTTTTATAACAGTAATTACTGCAATTTAAATATTCTTTTAAATTTAATTATAACGATATTATTCTAATTAACTATTTAATAAAATAAATAGCAATAAATCAAATATTATAATGATTAAATAACAATCGTATTCTATTTAATAACTTATTGTTAATTGTATAATACAAAAAGACTTTCACTTTAATATTAAAGACAAAATATTACTAGTACTTAAACCAACTTTACACTGTTTACTACTACATTTTAAATAGTTGTGTTTTTGTTCTTTTTTAAATGAAAATAAATAAAAAAAAAAAAAAAAATATTTAATTAACAGAATTTTAATTAGAAACAAACAAATTTACAAAAAAAAAGTTTAAAGGATAAATCGTGTAAATTATTATTTAGTAAACCGCTGATATTATAGATATTTTCGAATATGAAGTTAAATACCTGAGCGAAGAGGCTGACATTGCATGTGGATGAATCAGCGAAATCTAATCCAGGCATTCGATGCTAAGTAATTTGGATTTTTCAGGCTGAGTTTCTTAAAGAGAGATCCACTCCACGGTTATTAAAAAGAAATATAATTAAAGGGGGGAAAATCAATATTTAAAACGAATAATTCTTCTTAAAAAGAAATAAAACACACAGCTTTTATTTCGTTTGTTTGTTCTTGTCTTTTAAAAGACTGTAAAATCACAGGACAATAATTTCAGTTCTTGTGAATTCCCTGTTCGCTTCGTTACCCGATTATCCAGGCAATAATTTTTAGGTATTTTCATTTAGTTAAAGCAATTATTCAGATCACTCTTCTTTCTTTTTTAAGTATTACTTAATTATGTCTTTATTATTTAAATATATATTATTTTTCGCTTGAATGATAATTGGTTTATTCTAAATGTGATAAATCTTCTTAAATGTGAAATCAATTGTGCAAGGAGAAAGTCTTCAACCGTTAATAAAGGCCTAACTAGAAAATTATCCACTCTGAAAACAAAACAAAAACAAAAAATTAGAAAGAAAGCTATAAAATAAAAATATTCTAGCGCATTTGTCAATTTTAAATTTAATTACTACTTTTTTTCTGTTATTAACATGAATTTTAGCCATAGAAATATAAAGTGTTCATAATTAAAGTGCACATTTCGAAAGGCTATAACTGGAAAACCAATCAGCGGAACGACTTCATATTTCACCTGAGGACGTCAATGACAGTTGAATTTTGTTTGGAGCAAAAAAAAAAAAAAAATTAAATTGTGTTAAATTGAATTATTTTTTTAAAAAATTAACCGTTGCACTAACATTTTAAATACAAATCATTAACTTACAATTTTTTTTTTATCTTTTCAGGTTTCTGTCAAGTTTTTTTGAGATGAAAACAACCGATGCACTACAACGAAAAAAAACCCCCAAAAGTTGACTGTTTTTGAATTTTTAATTAATTGCAGAATATTTTGAAAATTAAAAACGAAGAAAATATAAATCCCACATTCTTCACAAGTTCATGTTTAAATTTTCAGAATTTTAGGTGCATTGGAAAAAGAAATATATATAAAAGAAATAAAACATTTGCAGTCGCTTGCAGTTGCTTGAGTCAGGACCTTACGGTATAATATGAAAATGCAGTTATAATCTAAGTGAAATTAATTACAAGGTGTACTAACTTTCAGTAATTCACAGAAACTAAATCTAAATCTACTTCCGTTATCCTGACAATATAGAAGGAAACTAATTTCCATCTTCGACAGAGCTTTATGTAGGGTGTATTGAACAATTATAGGTTCTTAAGATTAAATTTTGTGCAGATTAGCCTATTCAAAGACCTATAAATAGCCTACATTTTCATATAATTTCAGTTTTGTCGGAGTAAATTTGAAATAAAATGTAAATAAAATAGAATTTCTTTTTCTCACGACTCAAATCTAAGGCTTAACAATCAAAAGTTAAAATTAGAATAAAAATCAGTAATTTAAGATTTTAGTTCTGTAGAGAAATAGTCGTTTTTTTTTTTTTTTTTATTTGCACAAAGGATGATAATAATGAGTATAAAATGTCGATGTAATCGACTAGTAAAACAGGTAAGTAGTTTAACGTTTCTCAAGAGTTCAATAAACGAAATAAAGTCTTCGTAATATTCAAACAATGTCAGTACGCTACCACAGAAATTCGTAGCGCTGAGCCCATTAGTCATTCACTTCAACAATAAGTATTCACTAATAGTTCTTGGATTCTTAACACATGCATAGTTCACTGCATATCGAAGCACACTATTTGTAGCACTATTAACACTGTTGCACTTAGGTAATGAAGCACTGTAATAATCACTTAACAATGAATTTATCACTAAGCTTCGACTGGAATCTTTAAGTATTTCTCTAATGCAGATAATTTTAATATTAACTTCTTCACAAATATCTGCTTCAATAATAAATAAATAATTCACAATTAATTCCTTTACCAATAACTACAACTTGAGTTATTTTTCTTTATGAAGCACACTGGATTCGAAGCACAAATAAAGTTAATTATTTCTTCTTCTTCGTATTTTATCACTAACGCAATTTATAATATCGACGTTCACTTATCTCGATATTATCTGCTAAACATTTAATTCTATTTCACTTAGTTTCCTTTTAATACTGGAACACTGTTAATTTAACACTTTGCATTCACTTTAATTCACATGAATTAATTTCTGCTAAATTAATTCCGTTTAGGCCTTCACTTCTGTTCAATTCAATTCTTTAATTCGAAGTATCACTAATTTCTTCCTTTGCTAAACCCGGTTCCCATTAATATAGAAAGATATAACTTACAGTACTTGACGTTGTGGAACACCGGTTTAGGCCAGCACATTTCGAATCCATTCCCTTCGAACTTCCCGCTCAGAGATCGCTACTTTGTCATCTCCCTGATTCGACTGTCTCTGCACTGCGTATAAGCTTTCTGCCAATCGGAGAGTAGCGTTCCACGCAATCATCATTATGACGTCATGATTGAATCTTCACGATCCACGTCATAACTCACCGCTGTTTAATGAACGGTCTGATTCTCATCGACCCGTTCTTTAACTCAAAACACTTCTCTTCTGGATTTGTTTACTTTTTAATTTACATTGGAAGCTCAAATCAAATAACTCTTATCCTTATATATTATTTCTCAAAGGTGTTTTTGTGTCGGTACACCATATCTCCCTTAATACTTCATCAAATTCAATGATTGGGACATCATTTCGAAGATTACGTTCACCGCTAATGACGAAAAATAAACAATTTGTTGAACATTAATGTTTTCGTTAAAAAAACTGCATTTTAAACATCTTTTTATAAAAATGGAGAATGCGCCATCTATTGACAATATGTTTAACTAACATGCCCACCAGCTGTTGGAGTTGTTTTATTATTTCTCAAAGACGTTTTTTGTTTTGTTGCGAATTATTCGCACGGGTCAACTAGTCAAATAATAATATCTAATATTATTATCCCCACAAGTTCTAATAAGAGTAAGATTCCGAATTATCAGGAATGTCGGATTATCAGACAATAAACAGAATTATACGATACTAGCAGAAAGATCCGTTCTTCGCTAGGGTTACAAAAAACAAATGTCCTGATGTGGATGATAAAAGAAACTGCAATTGCGAGATCACTTCGAAACTTTCCCCGTTGATAAAAAAAAAAAAAAAAAAAAAAATTCTCAAAAGGGCTGATCTCATTACAAATCTACATCTATCCCGAAAATTCCATCCATCAACCATGTTTGCCTATCCACTCACCGCCCTCCAGTGTACACCCACCAGATTATTCGAATTTTGTAACTCGAGATTCCTAGAAACGAAATTAATATCGAGATAGGAGAATATAAGACTTCCCACCCCTTTCTCCCCTTCTCCCTCCCGTTTACACCCTAGTTCCAGATTATTCGAATTTTGAACGTCATAACCCCATCACTTCAAACCTTCCCCAGTTCATAAAAAATCCTCATTACAAATTTATATCTATCCCGAAAACCCCGTCGCTATTACGTACAATAATATTTTAGTTCCAATTGTCGCCACCAAGTGGCGCTATTATGCACAACAATGTTTTAGTTCCAATTGTTGCACCATAATATTCGTATAGTTCCCATTGTTGTCATCAGGTGCAAATGTGGCACTATTACGCACAACAATAGTTTAGTTCCAATTGTCGCCACCAGGTTGCTATGTGGCGCTATTCTGCAGAGCAATAGTTTCGTTCCAATTGTTTCACAACAACATTTGTGTAGTTCTCATTGTCACCACCAGGTGCAAAGGGCGCTATTTCAGGGATTTCACCCCTTTTCAACCCCTGGGGGTGGTGTGTCCAGGTTTCAAGGTAGCCCTTTTCTCCGCAGGGTCCTAAAGAGTAATTCTGCAAAGTTTGGTTTAGATAGGTCAAAGGGCCTAGGAGTGTATAGCCGACAAACAAACCAACAAACGTCCCCCTTTATATATATTATAAATTATAGATTAAGTATTTGACATAAATTCCCTAGAAATTTGATATATATTGTAAGTCAGTCATTCACATCGATTCTCATTATTAAAGTCTTTCTCATAATTAGCTTTTCGTATCTAGCAAGCAGTGATATTCTAAAACTTTTATCTTAAGATAAATTTTAAATTTCTCAATTGTTTTAAAGAAGCTTATTCGGAAAGAAAAAGAAGTTCAATATGGAATCAGTATTTAGCAAATAAAACAAACTGCTCAATACACAGCTCATTTAGAAGCTAAGAGATTATTTCCATTAAAATATGAAATTATGTAATGTATTAAGCAAGTAAATTAAGATGACGTGTTACTGGTCTAGCTTTAAAAAAAAAAAAAAAAACTTAAGAAAAAGGTCACAAATACTGGAAACATTTTTCAATCGTTGTTTAACACTTTCAGTTTACTGTCTTTCTGATTCTTCTTATTGTTTATTGACAAAACTTCAGAATAAATACATTCTGCATCGTTAATAATAGCTGGTTCAATAATGTTCAAAGTTCAAGTAGACTAATAATGAGATTTTATAAGTGATGAACTCACAGCACTGAAATATTCGTTCATGGTTTCTTACAGTTTTTTTTATTTAAAATGCCAAGAAATTACAGTCCTGCTAGGTTCTACTTCTAGATCCTGTGTACAGGTGCTGATGTTACTTAATAATTGCATTAATTAAAACAAAATTAAATTAAATTAAATTAACAATAAAAAAGCTGAATAAATCAAGATAAAAAAATAACGAAGCAATATATAGCACAATAAAGTTAACCTTTCTATAATATAATACAATAGAAAGTAGAAATTCAAAACACAAAAAATAAAAAGTGAGTATAAAATAACTACAACAATATTAAACGAAAACAAACATAATGAATTCAATTTTAAATATATTAGTTAGTTAAATATATTAATTTTTGTAATACATTACAGATAATATTTTGGAAATAAAAATGATGAATTTCTTTTGAATTTATTCTGGAATAAAATTTAACTTTATTGCTGAAATTTGTTTGTTGTCAGAAAAACAAAATTACAGAAGCTTTTGTACCTTTTAAGAATAATTCAATTAGTCATTATTTAATAGATGATGTTTATGTAGTTTCAGATATAGTAAACTTAAATTTAATTTATTTTATGTCAGCAAAAATCACTCCATTTAATAAAGTCAAACTGCTTGTAATTTAGCACGTAAGTTAAATTAGGAGAAGTTATACAAACACAATCAGTCATTTTCTCACAATAAGCAAAAAAAAAAAAGCATTCAGTTCAACCTGCTTCTTTAAGATTTTTGCTTAAGATAAAACGACAACTCAAACAAATTCGTTGCAGGAGAAAGAAAGGGAAAAAAACCAAACTGTTGTGACCGAAGGCAATATTTTGTAATTTTCCAACCAGAAAGATACAAAATCGTGATAGGAATGGAAAAGTAAAGAATTTGGCATCTTAAAGAAAGGAAAAAAAGGTTATTTCGCCTTTCCTTTTTAGTTTATTCTGTCTAAAGCAAAGGAAAAATAATAAGACTATTGCATTGAGTCAACCGTGAATTCTTTTCATAAAAGAAAAACACGAATAGGAAGTTCTTCAGCAAAAGAAAATACACTCCGTTATTTAATCATTATGCTCATTTTTTTATTACATTGCCACAGAAAAATATTAAGGAATTCCATAGACATATGTGAAGAAACGATACCAAGTTTCATTTGACTCTTGTAAGATTTTTTATCAGAATATAAAGATATATTCAAAATTGATCTTAAATAAATGAATTCTCATGTTACTCCAATTATTTTACCATTCATGAGGAAGTCTGCTTGAAAATTTAAAAGAGAAATGGTAGGGTATCGATTTGGTATCTCGACATCGGGCTTTAGTATTCTTAGGAACTACTACACTTTCCATAAGGTGTTTATTGTACTTTCCATAAGGTTTTAAGACCCGATTGCTTTCCAATACATCTGCGAATGATTCAAATTTGGGTGGAAAATTTGCAGACACGTGGGTGGAATCTTGGCTTCTCAGATGATTCTGTCGATCTGATCATCACTATTAAGCCGATTAACTCTGTCTTAATTGATCATATTGTAGGAAGTGACAATTTTAGTTAAGAGACTTGAATTAATGTGACAATTCGATTTTACGAGAAAGTGATCACACTGTTACGAATTTAGCATCAAAAACGAATAATGGTGTTAATCGATTAAATTATAAAACCCTCCTACTTGAAAGGTAGTTGATAAACACTAAGTTCCTTATTTAAAAAAAAAGAGACGGCATGAAATGTTGTTTATTCGGTTATCAAGTATTTCATTTGTTCTTTTATCAATTCAATTCCATTCTTCGAAATCCAACCTTAAACCAGGAACACTTGCGGCCAGTTTCTCCAAATAGCCTTAAGCTAATCCTGGATTAAGTTCAATTGAAATCAATAGAGCTGCGACATGAGATAATACTAATACTATTTGGAGAAACTGACCTTTGGAACACAAGAGTAATCTGCTGTTGGACGAAGTAATCCCAATAAATGAAGACTTGGATAATGTAGTTATGTAATGTGAGTTCTCAGGCTGCCCTCTTGTGGTGGAAAAGGAAACAAAATAGTTTCCAAAAAATATTTGCACTGTGCGCAAGAATGAAAGTTGTTTCCCACATCATTCTCTAATGATTTTATGAAGAGGGGCATGATAAATAAGTTTCACAAAATCTTTCAATACCTTAATGATCACAAGTTAAACGTATAATTCTAAATAGGACAAAATTCACTTACAAAAAAGTTACAGAAGTTTTCTAATATATTTTACAATGCATTCAATGGCAATTTTCCTGCTATTCTTGCTCTTCTAGCAAACGTGTTTTTTTGTTTTGTTTTTTTTCAAGTGTGCGATTCCATCTGAGTTCAAAATTTGGAATTTTTAGGGGGAAAAAAAACTACCCTCCCTTTGGAATTCTTTAGTTGTTTACTGAATTCAATACAATTTTTATGTTTGGTTAAAATAAATTCAATAAAAATCGACAAGAAAAGTAAAGTGTTTTTATATTAAGTAACCCTTTAAATCTTTTATATTCCTTGATATTAGCCGATTGGTCTCAAATTCAATTTATAGTTTAATACTGCTTCCAAAAAGGAATACCATACAGCTTACATACTTTCACGAGCATTCTTTCACTACTTCTTATCTAGGTCCATGTTATGGGAATTTAATAGCTGATGACCTAGCGACATCCATAAGTAGAAGTTTATTATTTTCATTTCAAAACAACATTCTTCAGATGTTATCAATGCTTGGAAAAGCCTTTTAAGACAGAATAATGGCTTCTAAAGTATAAAAATCGAACATAAAAAAAATTGGGAATGAAATATTCCGACTATTTTAAACCCAAATTTTTCGAGATTTGAAGACTTTTTTATAAGGCATTAAAATTTAAGACATAAAAAAGCAGAAAGTCATTCGAGCTTCTCACTGGACATTAACATTAACAATCTTTAAGCTGACTTATTGGCTTAAATTTTCGAGATTTGAAGACTTTTTTATAAGGCATTAAAATTTAAGACATAAAAAAGCAAAAAGTCATTCGAGCTTCTCACTGGACATTAACATTAACAATCTTTAAGCTGACTTATTGGCTTAAATTTGATGGCTAATTTTTGACCCAGTTTATTGGAAGAAAACTTGTATCATAAGATTTGGGTTCGAATTCCTGTTGGCAATGGATTTTGTTTTCATTTCTTTTCTTGTATGAAAAGCCTTCTGATGATCTTGAATGTTGGAGAGGCAGAGAAATGTATTAATCCGTTTTCTGAATCGTATTTCTTCACTTTTCTATGTCTTTCATTTCGGAATTGGAATCCACTTAGGCCAGTCTTACGGGATCCTGAAGTCCTGTCTTTATATAAACTTACGATTTATATAAAGTAAGTCAAATAAATTTCTAAGAGTTATAAGAAAAGATTTTTTATAAGAATAGTCTTTTTTAAAGATGAAATAAATAAATAAATAAGGAATCTACTATTCTGGCAAAACTTAACTATATTAATAAGGAAAAATAAAAAATAAAAACGCACAAATTAAAGATTCACTTAAGCTATTTTTTTAAATTTTTGTACCAGGAGTTCAAGACAGACTGTTTCTAGCTTCCTATCCTTCGTCAGTTGGATTAGCACAGGATTATAGTAGTTTTCAAAAAAGAAGGGTTTTCTATATATGGTCATTAGGTAGCGATCGATTTTGCCAGGAACAAACGTCACCAGTCATGACGTCATCAACTTGAACTCCGAACAGTCAGTTCAAGATGGCGTCGTTTTGTGATCGCATAAGCGTGACCAAGAAAGGACAAACTTTGCATCGCCAAGCAAGGGGAATAGTGTGGAACGTTTTTAATTATTTCAATGTTAATTATTATTATGTATTGGTAACTGTAGAAAATACACAAAACAAGAATGTTTTCGTAATGTTTGTACGATTCAGTTACGGATTTTAGCAATAGACGGTGCTGTTACGTTCTGGAAACATCAATCTATAAGGAAATTACGTCATCAAAAGCTCTTCTTTCTTGAACTGAACTGTAGTTGCTCAGTGGAATCAAAAGAAACATAAAGAAAGGACAAATAAACAAAATAATGGCGCTTTAGATAAAAAACAAAACATCAAAATACAAATTAAGAATAAAAAGGGCAAAAAATCAATCCACGCTAGCACAACGCTTAGCCTATAAAGGATTAATTTGTAAAATAAACATACACATAATGGCACAATTTAAAGTGTGAAACTGTATTAATAAGGAAAAAAAGAAACATAATGAATAGTCTATCTTGGATTCCCAGCACGAAAGAAACAGCTCAGTGAATCTTTAATTGTGTCCGTTTTTATGTTTTTATTTTTCCTTATTGATCTACTATTCTGTCGACGTATCATATATCAGCAGTCTTTAATTTATAAATTTTAGAGATGACCATTTCATTAAAAATAATATTCTTCAAGTCATCACGCTTGAGGAAGTATGTTGTAGTCCTAATACACGCTATTGCTTTTATTTCTATATTCCTGAGGTCAGACAGGAGAATTTCTTATTGATAATCAAATGCTTTACTTAAATTCAGTCAATTAGTTTATTAAATTAATAAACTCGTTGACTGTTTATCTCGTTTTCGTTTAGTTGTAAGTTTATTCAAAGTTTCAATAATTTAATAGAAAGCAAGTTTAACGTCCGTAATCATTTATAAATGGAGGGAAATCGCCAACCGGACAATAAATATGCTTTCGCCCATTGAGCCAACATCAACGAGAATTCTGTACAATTGTTTCGTCCTTATTGGGGACTCATCAGCAGAATCTACTCGTTGACGTTTGGCTCGCCGCGCGAAAGCTCTAACCCAAAAGCAAACGCGATCCCGCGAATGGCCAATAATAATAATGTATTCAAAATTTTAATAATTTATTTGCTTATTTTTTTCTTTAAATAAAAGTGTTTTTTTTGTTTTCTTGTAGTATTTATTATAATGTCATTTTTTTATACATTACAAGCACCTGTTGATAGAGAATTTAATATTCCTATCGGCTTTGCTGTCACACTCAGAATAAATAAATTAAAAAATAAGGAAGCTTAATGTGTATGAATGAAACGTGAAAAGATGGCAAATACTGTGAATACGCAATGTTTCCCATCACGCCTTGATTTACCATCATTAGGAATCAGGGACTCATTAGCCAGATATACCCAATTGCAGTCTCAGAATGCAGGAATGACTAAAGATCCATGAGGCTGCGGAGCTCATGGGACTTCGTACAACAAATAATAATTGGAATAAAAAATCATTTTTCGTGGAGTTTTAAACTATTCAAAATAAAAACATATCTTCATAGTTTGTCTTATACTTCATTTTATAAACCGTTTGAAATGTAAAACTAATACCCTCTATAAATATAATATCCATCCATCCATCCATAGTATTCTGTCCGGAGACAGGTCCAATTCTACCGAATTCACGTGGAACTCCCAGAAACATCTGGGGAAAGATAATGGGGTGGTTTCCCGTTGCCTGCCCCAGGACGCCATTAAGGAATGACGTCAGACCAAAGAGAAAGTGAAGAAGAGGCTGACAAACACAGGAAAGGAAATTGAAACAGCCAAGCCACGGGCCGGGAATCGAACCCGGGTACCGACACAATGCCCGCACGGCAGACCGCCGTCAAGACCGCTCGGCCACGCCGGCACGGCAAATATAATATACAAACTTATAAAACTTTATTAATTATTTCAAACAAACAAATTTTGCATTGAATAAATAAACTATTCAATTGTGAGATTTTGATCATTATCGAGCATTTGTTAGAATTTGCGGACAGCAATTGCATCTCTTGTTATTCAATAGATTATTCAAAGAATACTGAATGACATTCCTCGAAAGAAAATGCTGCCATGTACACATCTCGAATGTATAGTGCGTCTAAGTCAGCTAGGCAGTCAGCTTCAGGCGTTGGGACTAAGAACTTGAAAAAATAGGAGAGAAAGGGTATAAGATAAGTGGGGATAGGGAGCAAAGATTACAATAGTGTTGGCAGAGCTTGACCTCGTTATTATCGGCTTTAAATAACTATATTTCCGAAGAGCTGAATTCTCAAAATACTAAAAAAAAGGATCACATAAGGCCTTTTTTTAATTCCGTAACAATACCCTGATACCCTTTCACCCCTATTTTTTTCAAGTTCTCAGTCCCAACGTCTGAAGGGACTGCCTAGCTGACTTAGACGCACTATACTGTTATCTCTTTGATGAAACACATTTTCATTTGACATGAAAATTTGATTCCATGTCAAACCGGAATGAACAGGATAACGAAGGAATTTATGAATATTGACATTCTATGAATTATATTGACATTTTATGAATTTTGTGATCCATGAATTTTCTTCAAATTGTATTTTTGAATTAAGATTCTATTAATTAATGCAAACAAACAAATCACAAATTCTGATTCTATTAGAAAATATTCCAATGTTGTTTAAAATAAAACATAAATAGACTAAGTTTTGAAATAACAGGATGCACGCTACTCTAATATTGCGTTTTGTATTTCTATGTTTGGAACAGTATTATAGTCTGGGATTGTATTACTTTAGTTATTTTATCCAAATGATGTTACAAATATTTTGGATATATATGTCATATGAAAACTTACAATTCTCCAATATTGAAGTTGCTTCGATGCCAATGAAACAATAGATGCTTACAGATCGGTTGATAGAGAGCGCTGTGGTGGATTACAGAGGGCGAAGGAAATGATGCAGAGAAGGAAAAATGGGTGATTTATCAATCACTCGTGAGACAGGCTTTATCAAACGGGGACACCGCTATTGAGGGAAACCTCGATTGGGTTACAGTGGGGGAGGTATTACAGGGGTGGTGAAAGGAACGTGGATTACACCTCTTATTTATGAGTTCTGCAATGAAAACCATTCTCTCCTTCCATTAGAGTAATAGCAAAGTAAAGCGCACTCTGACTGCCTAAGATTCATTAGATGATGAAATGAAAGTGTTGTAAATGTTTCTTGTGATGTTTCTCATCATTAAATCAACACCTGTAGAAGAGCACTCAACAAGCAACGCTTCCTTTTTTAAAAATCTGGCAAATGACTTAATGATATAAGAACATGTCACTTACGTATGAATACTCTTTACTTAAAAAGAACATTCAGCAAAAGTTCTGTTAAATCCGACGATACGTTTGCTTTCGAAAATGAACCCTCGGCTTTAAGCCAGTTTCAGTGAACCAAGTTCCAAACAAAATATTAAGAAAAGATTAATTAAATCCACATATTTTTCTTAAATTGTGTAAATCCATTTAATCATATCTAAGTCGCACACGGAGAATGCTAAGTTGATTAATACGTATTGCTAGACATCCATAGAAATTCTTTGTTTAATTGCTATAGATAATATGCTAATTTGAATTCTCAACTATTCAAGCCATCAAAAAAAAAATAATAATAATAATAATGATAATAATAATAATAATAATAAAAAGATGTATCATAGGGATTTTATAAACATTTCAACCTTGAAACAATGTCAATTGCTTTCAGGAAGTTATTGAATTTCCACTGAAATTCTAATATTTAGAGACCCATTCGGGAGCTACTGTGATAGCGACCAAAATCGTTAGCTATTGCGTTTGTTCTGTCCGTCCGCCTTCTGAATCTGTCGAACAACTCCCGAACGGAAGGTCGGATCGGCAAACTGTCTACAACATCGTGTTCAGAGGCCCAAACACCGAAGGGGCCAACAGCCACCATGCTCGAGATATTTAACATTGTTTCATTGGGTTTCCGCTATTAGCTTAAATGTTAGAAACATATCATTTCAGTTGTCAGCTGTAGCTTGATGGGTAAGGTCTCGGACTTATATGCTGGAGGTTGTCGGTTCGAATCCGTATGTCTACTTTTATTGTTTTTTTTTCCTCAATGTCCGCATGGTTTTTTTTTATTATTTTCTTAACTTTTTTTGTTTTTGTTTTTTTTGTTTTACGTTAATTATTCCTTTTTTATTATTATTATTTTTAACTTATTATTATGAGCCGTCCTTAAATTTATGCTTTAGCAAGGAATTATATTCACATGTTTTTTTTAATTTTGTATTTAACATTAGTGTCTTTACTCATTATTTTATTTTTAGGAAATATAACTCGCATTATCCAAACTAAGACTTAAAAAACCATCAAAAAAGCATTTCATAAGTTTGTTTTGTTTTCACAAAATTGATTTCACTTCCATTGAGACAGAATAGTGTAGCTCTCGAAGTGCTATCCAATAAATTAAAATAAAAATTACTCATACATTTAAAATAAACGCACAATTTAAAACTTTTTAATGACACCATCGATTTCAGCAACCAACTTGTCTTTCTCAAGTATTCAGTGAAATGAAATTTCCAACTTAAATAGTCCAATTATAAAAATTACAATAAATGCAAAGTAAAAGACAACTTGTGAGATCAATTCAGACACCAATCATATTCATCTTCTCAGCAACATCACCGAAAATGTGATGACAAAGATGAATGTGATTGGTGTCGGGATTGATCTCGCCAAGTTGTCTTTTAATTTGCATTTTTTTTTTTTTTGAAATTTTTTAACTTTTTTTGCACTATTTAACTTGGAGATTTAAATTTACTGTATACTTGAGAAAGGCAACGAGTTTGTTGCTGAAATCGATTGTCATTGAAAGTTTAAATTTTGCCTTTATTTTAAACATGTGTGAGTTTATTTAATTTATTTTATTTAAATTTAAAGACAGTGCGCACGTAAAAATTCCAATCTTTACCATATTATCCAATAAGTTTATGTATTCTGTATAGTAAAAACAAATTTTCCTTCAATGAATGTCATCTTAGCTTTCAAATAGATTTCGAGTTGGAAAAAACCCTATTATCGAACTCTTTGACTATTCTTTAAGACTGGACAAAATCTTTCATAATGTTAGAGTATTTAACAGACAAAATAAAACTTTTTGAAAGATTTAATAGACAGACTTAAAAAATGAAGAGATAGAATTATCAAACTGATTCAAAAACTATTTTTAAGTGATAAATATCAATTTGGAAAGTTTTAAATCTTTTAAAAATAATCAATCAATCGCAGGAAGAAGGAAACAACGTAATAGAGCTGAGCTAAGATGCTGTTATGACTGAATTGTCATAACAGGAAATGTGAATGTCACCTCTCCTAAATCCGTATGTACTAATTTGGTGATTGATGTTATGTAATTATGTGAGCATTCGTTCAGTACAAAAAATAAATAAATAAATAAATAAATCAAATGTGAAGTTTATTCTTCAGTTCTTTGCAGACACGAAATTGACAGAATATACCTACAGAAGATAACACCCACTCTCATTTAATATATAAAATTGAATTAGGATGACAACAAACAGACACTACTTCCTCACCAACAGTCACTGTGTAGGGAAGAATGGTTTACCGGACTCTTTATTTGAAGAAAAAATACTCGAATAATCTCTTTTCTTGAGTGGATTTCGCTGTATTCACTTGTCTTTCTATTTCTTCAATAACATAAATATCTCCAAAATCAACACTTTGGAAGGCCTTCCTTCGCATAGCCATGAATTGCTAAATCTTCGAAGCAATTGAAGAAGAAGGTTTCCGATATAAACTTTAAATTGAGTGCTTGATTTTGATTAGGAATTTATAATTTTTGGGGGGATGCAAAGCCAGTATTGAAACATAAGAAATATTATTTTTTAAGAGACATGCCACTGTCTTTATTAAAATTAGATTTCACTAAATACTATACGTCTAAAATGCTGAAAGCTAACCAGGACTTTATTCATTAATAAAATGCTTACAAGTATAACTACAAAATTCATATATTTAGTATTCATGCACATAATTATTTGTAGAAATTACAGAACAAAGCTGTGGTTAGCTTATGTTTGTGTTTTACACAGTGGCGGATTTAGAACTTGAGAGGCCCTAGGCTCAATTCAATTTTGAGGCCCCCTATAAATATTTTCACTACCCCTACACAGTGGCGTACAAACGCCTTTGGGGGCCCGGGGCGGGAGTTCCATTATTCCACAACCAAAAAAAAAGGAAATACTTCTTGGGTGGATGGAGCCCCTAGGCTGACTGGTGGGGCCCCCTAAGCTTGCTTTTACAACCAAAAAAAAAAAAAAAACGAAATCTTGCTTTTGCAACCAAAAAAAAAAAGGAAATCTTGCTTTTACAACCAAAATAAAATAATTTGTTTTTATTTTGAGAGCTAAATTTTGAGGCCCCCTTGATTTATGAGGCCCGTGGCGCGCGCCTCCTGCGCCTATGCGGAAATCCGCCACTGGTTTTACAGGTTTAATTCAAGTTTTAAATAATTCAATCCTCTAAGTTTTAAATAACTCCCTCCCCTAAAAAATATTTAATTGGAAATAACAGAATTATAAAATAATAGAAAAATAGAAAGAATTTATCAATTGAAATAAACATCTTAAATTGATAAGTTCTTTCTGTTTTTCTTACCAAACGTTTGTCTATTTCTTTGCAAAGTAGCTGACAAAAAACAAAAAGAAAAAATGCATTCTTACATTTTCCTTAGACATAAGATTATACTGCTAAGATAATATATCATCTTAATAAATTCTTCACAGCTAATTCTCTTTGTCGTTATCTGACATCTATGATAACAAAAACCCTGTGACCTCATACCTTGGCATTTCACCTGCCCATTCTCAGTAGCTCTCAGTTGCCAATTATATTTTCCTGAAGCCCCTCAGGCAACAAATCAACCGATTTAAAAAGAATTTTACATTTAGATTGTACAACATCGTAACTTATTTCCTATAAATTATCTTTTTTAAACGAATTAATCAATTTTTATAATATTTATGCATTAAATAATTGTATTTGGTCACGGGACAGATCACGGTTACTTATTTTGAAACAATAAAAGAAGAATAAAGTTTTTCATCTACTTTTTTTATCTCTATTTCTATATAAAACGAGTAGGGATTTTTATAAGTCTGTAGAAATATAAATCAAAGCTATCTCTAATTATCTTGTATAGTATTTAAAAGCTAATTTATAAGTGATGCTAAAAACTGCTATAAAAAAAAATATATAAAAATTACAGCTCCATAAATATGGAGCGTTTTTACTCCATGATATGTCCTAAGTTTCTCATTACTATCCAGAGGCATTCGAATCGTCTTGGATTACATAAAAAAATTTAGGAGATCTATTTCGGTCACAAAAATATATAATGCTTTTATGATTACTTCAGAAAGTCATATTTTCAAATATTTTAAAATTCTAGTCTGAATTTTTTTCTTTTTACTGCCATTTGCTTTGGCACTACAGTACCGCGAATTTGGATACAATTCACCATAGTAGATATTTTAAGAATATCATTAAGGAGATGTTACAGACAGTAAGATTACTATCCTGCAATAACAAATATAACAAATACAAACTTGGTGAAGTTTGTAAGGCACTAGTTACCGTACTGTTAGTTACTGGATTTCATAACATCCTACGCTTCGGGAACTTTCTCTTCTCAAAGCCGCACAGTGTGAAATTTTGCCAATCACACAAATTATGACTGTTCTGGTTACTATTAGGATTTCGTTATCACTAAAACAAATGAATGAGCATATTTATATAAAAAAATATAAAAAAATATAAAAAAATATATTTCCACTATCTGAGCATTTCATCTGGTGAGTGGGTCTGGCTGACGAGTCCACAAAAAAGGACGAAACGATCGTCCCAGACTTTCACCGATGAAAACTCTGATATTTTTATGTTGTGTAATTTTTATATTCTTTTACATTACTTTGTGGCACGTTAAACTTTTTGAGCATATTCATACTTTAATTTAAATCGGCAAGGTATGTAAGTAAACAATGTAATTATGCAATATAAATACAGAAAATGGATTTTAAAAAATACCAAAAACAAGTTTACTCGGAATCGTTGTCGTTACTATTTGTTTCCCCTATATATGTTTAAATAAGGTAGAGGTTGGTCTAACAAATCCCACACTTCAGGAGTGATGTGTCCTCTTTTAGTCTTCAGAGCTGCATGTAGACTTGCAATTAAAAGATCTGAAGAAATCAGTAATCTGTGTGACATGAATAGATCGGTATTTGTGTCAATCCTAAATATTTTTCTCGTAAACCTTTTTCTATATTGTCGTTTATGCTTGTTTCTAGCCTTCTGGACTTCCTCCGACAACTGTCCGATTGGAAGAATACAGGCAGTGACGATGTCTTTTCCGTGAAACAATATTTTATGTACACTCACGAGCACGGACTACCAAAATACTCTCTGAGATATAATTCTCGCGTTTGCTTAGTATATTTTTCGAATTAATTGATTTTGAATCCAGAGCTCAAACATCCCAATATAACGTGGAACCTTGATTAGTTCCACATTGACGCCTGTTGTTTACTTTTCAGCATTTCTGAAAACCTTGCGCTCAGTGTTGCCGTCATTTGTGTTCTCCGTTTGATGTTCTGACATATCAATGAGAAGGCCAAACTCTTTTTTAAAAGCATCCTGTATACATCGCTTTTTTTGGGGGGCCACTTTGTTTTTTATTATCAGTCCCTCGTGCTTGCCGTGATTTTATATAAAGGCGATATGAGATGCGCAGATACATTCAAAAAAACGAATTTATGAATGCAATAGTCCCAAAGAGAGTAAATTGTGGTCCACAGGTTTCCGGAAAACGATACTTATATTGTTCATTTCATTTGGTTTCGTTCTACAGCGGGTTTGTATTGACGTCCATGATGACACTGCATTGTAGATCTTACCGTCTATCATACATAATCCTTTTTGGGCTCTACCAGCACTTTCAAGTCTGACGACAGTATTATTTTTACTGGAGATAATGACCCGATTTGGTCTTCAATATTTTCTACTTCCTTTTGTATCGGATCAATTGACCCCTTGCCGAATACGATTTTTATTGGGCGACAATATATGGTTGAGGATGGTGCATGATTTAGCCTAATAATATCTTATTTTCACCATTCGCACTAACTGAATAAATTTGTACTGGAACCATTGAATTGCTAAACAGACTTTCATCACTATAATTTTCATCAAGAAAACCTTTGCCGATATCTGTTTTGCTCTGCACCATCACAACCCCATTTCATAATTATATCCACACTTGAATCAGGCAAAGGCAAACTTTTGAAAACCTATCCTTGCACTTTACATAATCTTGTAACGAGTGATTGTAGTTGTATTTCAGCTGAAACTTCCGTGATGGTGCCTTCGGAAAGATGATGTAGTTGTTCGTCTACTTTTACCTTGTAGTATGATGAGTACAGTTTACTATTGATATTTTTAGCTTGCTAACCTATGACATCGTATTGGTGGGTTGAAAGATTGAGTTCAACGCTTGACAGAGACGCGAGCGCTTGATCTGCTGTAATCCGATGGCTTCTTAAATAAGGACATACGAGCCTTCTTTATTGTAGTAGCTCTTATAGGCGAGGCAAGAGAAAGCTTTCTTACTATGGACGTTGACTCTCTCTTTCCTGCCTTTCGAAGATGCATCACGTGCCCCATCGAAACTTCTTCTTGGCAGGTAGATTCAACAATATTTTTGATTCTGCATTGTTTGGTTTTTAGAACTGATAGCTGTAAAATCCTTAATTCGAAGTCTTCCAGACCTAATACTTGAATTAGCTTCTAAACTATTTACGAGAGCTTGATTAATATTATCAGTGAACGTAACAGTTTCTTGAAGCCACGATGAATTAGCTCTCACAAAGCGTTCTTGATGTCTACCAGATTTAGTCCATCTTTGTTCAAATTTTTGACAAAGGCATTCGATTGTTATTTGATACTGCTCCCAATGTCATTACGCAAAACAATTTTGTCAAATTCTTCTAAAATGTTTGATGTTATAGCATCAGTTCTTGTTTGTTTGTTTTTTTGTTTTTTTGTTTTTTTTAGTTAACAACTCAAATATCAAAAATAGCCTGATGACGAAGTTGCATAGTAATTCTGAAATTGAGAAATAAGTGTAACGGTATCACAAATCATCGTAGGTTTATGAAACAGTACTCAATGAAACAAAAATATGTAAACTTATCAAGCAAGCAAAAGATTATAAAAAACCTCACAATCACCACTACCAAACACATAGAATACACGCAGTACCCGTCGAGCAAACTCATAAGAACAAAGGGTACCGTTCGTGGGCACTCGATGGTCTGATGAGGTAGCTGGATCTCAGACCTGTTTCCTAAAGTTTTGCGCGAATTCTTAGAAAAAATTATCGTACTTTCTTTTGAAAGGGATGTTCTAGCATTGAAACAAGCTATTTATTTTATCATAACCAGTATTGACTAAATTCAATTTTGTCCTAGATTTTTCTAGATTATTCAAATTTCACACTGTGCCCCGCAAGTACTAGGCTACAGGAAGCAAATGCTACAGGAATTCATATTTTACGGATTGTAAGTAAATGTAAATGCGCAAGTGCCGTCCTAAAAGAATAGAAAAACATTAGAGTTTTTTTCCCATTGAAAATTAACTTCAATAATATTTTGTAGGCTATAGTACCACCAAATTCAAAAGTAGGAATATGTTTTTTTTCATCATGAATAGCTACCAAAATCAAGCCGTTTCAGACAAGAAAAACATCTCAACATTATACAGAAGTGCGTGCAAATAGTTCTGCCTATAAATGTTACCATATTATTATACACTATTCTATTACAGTAGTGTATTTTAGTATTTATTTTAGCTATTTTTACTTATCGTCTGTAAGCGGTCATTCATTACAAGGATATGGTTTCATTCTTGGACAAAAGCACTGGTGTTCCTTCTGCACAATTTCTAACATCCAAATAGGAATTTACCGAAGAGTTTCCTGCAAATTTCTTTCTTTCAATCCTTTTTCTTCGATTTGGTATAAATATCGAATTATTTCTTGCGCAGTACAAGCTACGTCAGTAGTGCTTCATTAAAACCCGTAGAATGCTTAAAGGGTTTTTGCAAGTGCTATTTCAAACAAAATAAACAACTGAATATACAGAATATTATAAGGTATGTGAAATTTGTTTTTGCAGGATTTAATAAAACAATAATTTACAATAACTGAAATTAAAGTGCTGGAACTATTAGTGATCGGATCACACAAATGAGGCCTTTACCCTTGCTCCATTTCGTGATTTCTTATCAACGTTACAGAGATGAAATACTTATATTCATTGAGGTATTTATAACATCTGCTATATTACAATTTTTTAATTTTTTTTAATTACTAAAATACTGTATTTCAATCTAAAATAAATACAGAAATTTAGTTTGGATTTAATTTCAAGACAATTAGCAAACAGTTTAAATATTTAAATATTTTTTTGTTTTGTTTTTAATAGTTTAATTTCGGTCAGTTTTATTTTTAACTGATAATTAATAAGTGAAGTTTAAGTTAATATTTAAGTATACTTAGTTTTTAATATTTTACAATAACTGATTTCTTTTTTTAATTTTAAGTTCTTCCGGTATATAGTGATTTGGGGAAAAAAAGTTAATTAGATTTAATACTGTAGTTCTGTATTAAAAGAATTTGATTGTAATTTGTCATATATGAAGAACATATATTTCTCCTCCTCATTATTTGTTAGCCCGATAAAGATTTCTTTTTTTTTTTTTTTCCACAAACAAATTTTTACTACTTCATCTTTTCAATTCACCCGTATCCTCCGACCGAGCCAATGCCGGGAGCAAAGAGGTGGTTCCAGCCGCAGACACCCAATATCTCGATCGGCACGGGTCAATAATGCATGCGAGAAGGACGATTATATCGTCATTATTTAATATGTGAAAGTATTTAGCAGCAGTAGAGATTCATTTTTTGGAATAAAACTCTTATCCTCAAAATTATCTCGCCTCTAAAGACCTGACCGTTATCAACAGACATCGGATCGCACAATGCGTCCTGCTGTTTCTCACTTCATTGCACGCAATCTGAAAACTATCGAGATCACTCCAGTAGTCAGTTCGACAATGCACAGACTTATTCGGCCATTGTTTATAATGCTGTTTGCAATAAAATTTTAATACAATTTTTTTCGATTGCTTATGTAAAGACTGCAAACAATCGATACGGGAGAAAACAGCCATATTGAATCTCTGAATGAATTAACTCCAGGTTTTGTGTAAATTGATATCTTATTATAAATACCCCTTTTATATTCAATTCATAATATCAATAAATCTTATCAGATTTGCTAACACTTTAGATAAGGGTTAGTTAAGGACTCTCTTCGTATGCTAAATAGCAAACCGTATTACCACTCTGTAACTTCTACAATGACGTCTGCAGTCGCGGATTGTAAATATTTCATAATTTTTTAAAAAAACTAATAAGAAAGTTAGGGTGTACTTTATTCAGAATTTTTGAATAATGCATGGAAACTGTACAGGGTGGCAGGGAAGTTCCGTACTCCTATACTGTAGTAAAGGATACGGAAACTTCCTGGCCGCCCTTTATAATGGGTCTTTACTATTGGTTTACTGAGGGGAGTTTCATAGGGATTACTACTCCACTCTTCCCCAATGCATGCGAAAATGAAAAAAACCTAAAATTTCTGGACTAGTTGGAAAGTTCATCGCTTTGCTTGTAAACCCCTCCCCCACCTCGCCACCAAACCCGGAAAGAATACAATGTTTCTTATGTTTTGGTTGAACAGCTAACTACGATCATCATAACCCCCCCCCCCCCCAGTTACAAAATACTGAGTGGTCCCATGGTCTTGACCCTCACAGTCGTTATTTTCATTCAATATACCTGTGTATTACAAAGTCAACTTTTATTAGGTTAGGAAGTATCATAAAATAATTGTATCCTTCGGTGGTATTGTTTTTAAGTTCTGGCGACGTAACTGCAAAGTCTAAGGAAAACATTCGGATTAAAGTTAACAGAAAAGTAACTTAGTTTTCTAAAATAAGTAGATGTTGGATGCGATTAGTTTTCAATATCCTTCAAGAAAGAATTGCAATTTTAAGGTATTTTGTTTAGCATTTTTTTTTTTTTTCTTATGAAACTTATGAAAAGATATTATAAACGTTAGACAAATCTACATTAGTCTTTAAGAAAACGCTTCCTCTAAGTTTGTAAAAAGAAAAACAAAACAAAAAGGTCTTCATGGAAAAAAAAAAAGAGGTGTATTAAATGCGGGGGGGGGGGGGGGGTGTTATTTTGGCCCGTACTATTGTACTGTACTTTTTAGTGCTTCATTTATCCAACTATGATATTAATATTAACGTATAAGACAACTCCTTTCAAGTTCGTAAAAATCATAATAAATGTTATTAAAAATTAATTAAAAAATATGTTGATAAGGAAGCATCGTGACGTTATTATAGGAAACCGGAATATAGGTGGTGGTATTTCACAAACGCTGTTGCGGAGGGCGTCCCTAAAACCAAGGAACCAATAGTGGACCCCCCACAGCGCTCTTGGCATCAAGTAGCAGATTGGTGGCCTTTATCTCTTGTTATCTGATTCAATAAAGCTCCGGGAGGGAAAGCGGAAACTTAAATAGCCGACGGGTGTAGAATAACATTCGGAAACAACAGAGGAAAAAAAAAAAGAATGGAGAGAGAAAAGAAATTGAAAGAAAAGAAAAAAAAATTGTTAACTTGTAGCCAGAGGATGTTTTAAATTGGTTAACATTTCTTTGCAATTGATGAATGTGTAAATAACTTCCACTGGGCGAATTTTTAGGTTCTTTGCACTGAAATTGAAGAAATTATTTTTTTATTTTTAAATCGGAATCACCTTAAGACATTTTAAAAAAAAAAAATATGCAGATAAGACAGGTAATAGAACTGACCGTGTTAAAAACTGCTTGTAGAACAAGAGAAACAGTGCATTCCAGAGTATTTTGAATTCTCAGACATGATTGCACATTTGTTATACAAGCAAAATTAATCAAGGGAATAGTACTATTAACCTCTGACGATTCTAACAAGAACTGGATGGAATTAAGTAAAAACACTGACGAAATACTCCAATTGTTTTGTTAGGTCAATTCCACAACAAATCAATTTTGTTCGTATTGAATGACTGTCCTACTAGAAAAAACATCAGAGTAGACAGACAAAGTACCATTTAAATAATATCTAACTGAAAGAACTAACTTTCTATAAAGCTATACCAAAAAGTGGACGGTTACCTCTCTTCTCTCACAGGCTCATAAAAACAGTCCTTGTGTATTTGTGTAGGAATTTATATTGATATCTAATCATATATTGTGCTGAATACATGAAATTTTTAATTCATTTTGTTTGCACGTGTTTATTTGGTTTTATCAGATTCAGGTAAGTTAATTTCACTTTAGAATTTGTGGTTATAATTCTGAGCAAATGGAAGAATAATAGATTGTTCATATTCGGGCTAGTTTCTTAATTTAAAAATGATTATTTTTTTATATTATTTCACGATTTTAAAGCACAAAGTTAAAAAAAAGTATCATTTTACAAAAAAAAATAAAAAAAAAATAGGCTTAATTCTTTCAAAAAGTTTTCTTCATTTAACTTCATTCCCTTCGGAACAGGAACTCAAATAATAAGCTTGAAATGAGAGCGATTGTCTTATAAAGTGATATCTTCGTTTCCTTTTCATTTCTTCTCGCGAAGCAAGCGGAGTAACATCGCGCAATTACAATCGAGGAAAGTTCGCAAAATATTGCAAAGAAAAAAAGTGCCTTTTCTTCTATTAATATTAAACCACAATAATGAAGTCTCAACCGATGGATCCAATCCGTCGATTGGTTTAATGGTGTTAAGATGTGCCAAGAAGAAAAAGAAAAAAGGAATACAGACTAAAAAGAATAAACTGTAAGATTAAATAGTATGACATTAGGCAATAAAGAATAAACGAAAAATGGATATAATTAAATTTCTTAAAACTAAAGGAAGTACAATCAGAAATATAAGGAAAATATGGATAAGAAGAACAAGGAAGAGATAACTTTTTTTATAAATAATATAAAATAACACAAAAATCTTTTTATATTATTTTCTTCATAAAAGTGATCTTTTCCTTGTTATTTTTAACATTAACACTGTCTATGTTAATGATTTAGAGATAATAAATTTACCAATGAAAGGGCTTTAAAATCATGCAAGAAATACGGCAAGACCACGTAGAGGAATAAAACTTGAAATAGATGAGATGGGTTAAATATTATTATCATTTAAGAGTAATAAAAATGGGAATGTTATATTTAAAAAGCACCGACGGGGATAAAAGCAGAAATATTTAAATAGGAGTGGAACGAGCTCAAGTTTCCAATGTTATCTGGCTGTTAAACACCAACATTCTAGAAGTTTAATGGTCGTACATTTCGTCGTTCTGAGATGCATCAGGGAATAATAAACAAACCTTTTATAATATAATATTGGATTGAATCTAGATTTGTTGCACCTGGCAAATTATTCTAAAACTTAATCTACTCTTTCTTTGTTAAAAAAAAAAATAATAATAATTGAATTTCGTGGATCCTTTCCTGATCAGTTACGTGAACTCTTCCCTTTTCTTATTAACGAACAACGAACACTACTCATAAATTGCACTTGAACAAAAGGCAAACGCTAGCGTTGGATGATTCATGGGTGATCTCCATTCGATCCTCATAATTGGGTTTCTAAGTCATGTCCAAAATCCCAACATGAAACTGATCCGTGTAATAACCTACTGAGAGGATTTTTTTTTTTTTAAATCTTCTCTCTTTTTTTAATTCAAGGTCAGAGATTGAAGATGGGCGAATAGACTCTCTCAAAAAAATGAGGGATATCGGGTTTTATCTCTTTGAAGGGTTTCCTCAAAAATTGTAGAATTGAAATGAAGAACTGGGATAGTTGATCCAGACTCTCACAGCTGTCAGAATCCCACGTTGTTTTGACCAATTCTCTTTGGATGGGTGGAAGGCTCTTACACTGTTAAGTAATTATTCACAGTAATTATTGGTATTTTGAAAAGAAAAAAAAAATGTTCATTAAGCCATAAACTTTGACTTCCCTCTCCGACGATTACAAAAAAGACCTATTGAAGTTCTTTAAGGAAAATTATATGGCTCATTAAAAAGAACAGGAGGAAAATTTTAGAGAAAGCCTCTATCAAATGTCGTACAGCGCTTTAACATCAGAAATTATTAAATGACATTATATCACCATTCTTTGTTGACATTCTTTTTCTTATTTAATCCTCTTTTAAGGCTTGGAAAGGAATAATATTTAAAAAGTCAGTATATCTATTTAACAAAATTCCTCCGAGGAAAATCGTATGTAGGCTTCACTGCAGCACTTCAATAAACTTTAACTATTCGGGAAGAAATGTATTAAAATATCATTCTTTTTATTCCAAATGGAATAGCAAAAAAACACTAAATTATAAATATTGCTGCATTTTTTTTATTTTATTTATATTTTAATCCAAATGGTTGTGGCTTTCAAAAGCTATTACAGGATTATAAAGGATCTGCAACACAGCATCGGAGAAAAAAATATATCAGTTTATTGAATCCAAATACGCATTTTTATCCTTCTTTCTAACATGATCAAGATAATTTAAAAAATGTTTGCTACAGTAAAACCTTAACAGAAGGATTAAATTTTTAAAATGAAAATATCTATTGCTTTGGGAACGTGCAGGATCGCGTGATGATAAGAAACTAGGGCTAAAAGTTGCCAAAAAAAACCAAAAACCATTCAAGCGCAAATATCATATCTAAATTAGTTGAAGTGCTAATACCCGTAATGCAAACCGTAAAAACAAAACAAAAAGTTGATCAAAACAGTTTACAAAAGTGAGAACCATCAAATAACAAAAGGTTCTTTGAAAACTGATAAGAAAATGATTAACTGAGAATGTAAATAACTTACAGGGAAGCGAATTGAAGATTTTTTTGTGTGGTTTTTTATTCTTTGAGATGTCGTGGTACTGAAATTGAAATTGCCACACAAAGCAGTTTTTGCCACTAGTTCCTCCCTTATTTATGCCAGACAAAATGAAGATCTTCTTCCTTATCAAAAATTAAACTTCCTTCTAAAGTTTTAGCTTTGTAGGACAAATAGTTTTGAATTACTTTGATCAAAGATGAACGGATAATAGAGGTTGAACCTGAATTATTTTGACATTTTGCCTCCCATACTTTTTTTTGTTCTAATTTTTTTTTTCTTTATCAAAATTACAAATATTAGACCAAACCAATAATTCCTTGTAGTTTTATAATATCAATACTAATAATGTTATTATTATTACAATAATATTATAATTGTAATAATAATACCATGCGGTTAAAAAACTTTTTGGCCGCAGTTTATCATCGAAATTTATTTTAACTCTTTATTTAACAAAAAAACCCACAAACACCATCTTCAGTATAAAAACCTCTTTAACTCAATATTTCAAGCTCCTCAGCGGAGATTTTCTTCAGGAGAATAGGAAATAGAAAAAACTAAACATTCTCTTCTATAACAAAAAACAGAACCAAAGCAATAACAATCATTAATCATTACAATCATGATATTGCTCTCTGCAAACTTAATCTTTCTGAACAACAAAGAAAGATTTATACTGAAGATTGTGTTTGTGAGTTTTTTTGTTTAATAAATTTAAGAAGAAATTTGAAGTTTTTAACTTTTTATTTACTTTTTTTCTCATTTGTTTTACATTTCTGAAGCCTCTAAAATATTTCTGTAAATTTCGTACTTGTTTATAAGCACAGACAGCATTTTTTTGGCCTTTTTTATTATTAACATAATTTTTCTTACGATTGATGCTCCAGCTTACTTAAGAATTAAATTTTACGTAGAAACCTAATTTTGAAACTGACAAAAAGAAGCTTATTCTTGAATGCCACTGTCTGAGAATTCTAACACAAGGAACTAACATTGTGAAATTACTCAGTTTATTTAGTAAATAAATATTAATTTCAAAAACTAAATCAGTTTTGAATTTTCGCAATTCAATTTTTTTTTTAAATTTTAGTTAGTAAATAAAATATATTTTAGCGTAGCTAAAAATAAGGAAAGGAAAGGAAATTTCCTTATATCGAACTTGTTAGCATTTTAATATGAAATGAGGTTTCACTTGCAGAATTTAATAGGTGTTTCCAAATACTTTTATACTTTAATTTTTTACACTTCTTCACAATTGGATTCAACTTCTTTTAAAAGAATTAAGGGCCAGAGTGATCGAATTTCGACTGGAAGACATTAGGATGATGGATCTGATGATAGGTCTTTTTCTAATAACACGAATAGGAGCTTCTGAAAGGAATTCCGTAAACGACCCAACGGCTCTCATCTTCTGGATTAGTCTTTTGTCATGAAGCTCAAGAAGATGTTCGTCAGAAACGTGATGAAGAGAACATCTGCCTTCCTCTCACCAACCTTAAGACAGACAGCAAAATATATTGGTGTATAACTTGGATTTCGCAATTGTTCCTAGATAGAAAAATAAAATAAAAATAAAATTGAAAAATCGACATCCTTCCTTACCTTCTTCAGTTCTGTAATTACAATAAAACTGTAGAGATAATGAATAATATATACAATGTTTTATTGTAATTATAGAACTCAAGTACGCATACACCGAAAATGAAGTCAGCATACACCATTAAAAATTTAAAAATGAGAAGTGAAGAAAATAATTAAGACAAAGAATTAACAAATGAATGGAAGCTGAATAGTGAAATACATGCATGTAGATTCACGAAAAGAAACAAGATCTAATGACTGTTTTCTAAAAGGCTAGGACTGTTGATAATATGGTCATAAGATGAAAGAAGAATATTTCATCAAGAAGTTAAAAAGGCAGTTCTACTCATCCAAACACTAAATGATTATGATTTAATCATTTAGTGATGTGTATATTTCGAAATGCAACGACATAGAATGATATGAAATGAAGAAATGTAAATTATAATTTATCATTCTCTATTTCAGCTGAAGCAAAGGGACATTGTTTATTTTGGATGAATCTATGTTATATTGAAAAGCTCTCAAGGAATATTCCTCTGATATTTATTAACTATGAGGTGTGTAAATAATATCTCGATCGATGCAAGTAGACTTACAATTATTTATTGACTTCCGCCGATCAAATATTTATAGAACAGTGAACAGCCATATTGATGAACTTGATCGTTCTACTTTCAATCATAAATTAAAATACAAGTCAGCAACTTGATTAATAAAGAGAATGTAATTGTGGATAAGAAGATTCGAAAGCTATGCAATTAAGAAGATTATCTGTCATTTAGAATAAGTGTTCGAATAACGTCGATTAACATTTCAATGGAAGAATATAATCAGTGTTTAAACAGAATTAAATAACATTCAATAATTATAAAGGAACTTAACTGATTCATATATGTACTGTATTATAAAATAAATAGTAGTGTTTCTTTTACTAGTGAAACGAACTGAGAATATATCTATAATTGAATAAGAGTAAGACTATATAGAGTAAGACAACCTCTCCACCGTATGAAAGCCATCTTGCTTTTATTTAAATCTATCACTGAACTTTACAATTATCTCAAGCATTAACAAATCAATTGGTTCTTTAGAAAAAAATTAGAACAAAGTTTTCAGTTAAATTGTTCTATTTTTTTTTTGCTTTTCCCTTACAATTCTTATTAAGGGATGTCACTTTAGCTCATACTATAATACCCTTCGACTGCTAAATTTGTCTAGGACCACTCCTAGCTTTTGGGAGGCCTTTGGTACATACGCCTATACTTTGCGGAGCCTTTATTAGAACACGGTGCAGTTCCTGATTTTCTTAAATTCCACAGTTTATTAATTTTACTTTTTAAGCTACTGTTACTTTGACAAAAATATTGTATTGTTACTTATTTTTCTCCTATTTTTTTTGTTTTTCTTGATTTTTACATTTGTTTTGTGTAGCGCACACCCAAACAGTCGGGCCCTGAGGCAAGTTCCCGGCCCTAAGGGTGGTCCTGTTTATCAAATAGTTATTATATTTCCATATTTTATCAAATAGGTTAGCAAAAGATAACTGCATCTTACAAAATATATTTTATTTTTAGCATTTTTCCCATGATTGAAACAAGGGAATTTAATCGACCGGGAATTTAAATACTAACGACATTTTTTTTTTTTTTGATTTGCAAATAAGGAATTTAAATAGAAGGGTGACCACAAAATATTTTCCTTATCCATTATGAGATGATGATACAATCATATTGCGTTTTTGTTATGAGTATAAACTAAAATAAAATAGATCATTTTTAGTGTTTTTGATTGTTTATTCGGGTATTTTATTCATTCAAATTAGAAATCTTTTTTATTTAACATTAATATAATAAAAAAAAAGAAGAATTTATTTCAAACAGAAGGGATGATGTTATTCCTCTTAAATTGACTTATTCTAAATGATTCTAAACGATTCTGTACGAAGAACCAACTAATCTTATCTTATACTAATATGTAAAACTGAAGAGTTTGTAAATTTGAACGCGCTAATCTCAGGAACTACTAGTCCGATTTGAAAAATTCTTTTTGCGCTAGATAGCCCGTTTAATATAGCCCGTTTATTGAGGCTATATAACATCACGCTACGACCAATAGGAGCGGAGCAGTAAACATAAACGTCAATCAACGTGTGTGTTGCGGCGACGGGGAGGCTTCGCCGCACGACGAGAACCGAACTTTACCGAGAAAAGCCAAATTTAACGCTGGTGTCACCGCGGGCCACAGCTCATAGTTTATAATTGTAATACGTATCACAGGGGTCCACTACGGCCCTTCACGATGCTGTAGGTTCAACGTTTCAGTGACCCGGGACTGAGATGAAGTCAGGTGGTCAGCCCAACGCTCGCTCGCCTGTATCTCCGGAGAAAGAAAGCCAGGTACCCATTTCACAGAGGGCTGGGTAGACACTAAAACGTTATTTGGAGGAGAAGGAGCGAGGAAAAATTATTTAAGACCCTAAGATCATGTAAGAACCTAATTTATTCCAAAATCAACCGGGACTCACATTTAGTAACATCTACTATTACATTAATCTTTCTAAATTAAGTATTATTATTTAAAAAATCGCTAATGTTGTGGTTAAAAGAAGTTTATTTCGGCAATTTTAGCCCTTTCCCCTTATCTACGATTCTAGTATTCATCAATTGGGTTTTAATAAACTAAGCCTATCACTAAAGATTCCTCTTCTTAGCATAAATAGTTTTTAAGTTTAAGATCACCAGTAGATAGTGGAATGGAAATGCTATTTTAAGTTTTTATTTTAAAAACCAAAATTAATCCATTTAAAACTTTTTATGCTCTAAACTTTTCTTTAAGCAGACGCATATTGAACGGGTAAAAACTTTGAACTAAATCTTTGCTAATTGTGCTTTAAAGATTGTGCTGTTATAAAAACGCTTAACATTGATTGAAAGTATTAAGTTCTTCGAAATAATGCGCTTATAATTAAAGAACTATTTTTGGTTATTAAAACTTTCCTGTAAAGCCTGACTTTTTTTTAAAGGTGAAATGATGGCTTAAAGCATATAGCCGGGTGAAACTGTCTGATCTTCTAATATATTACTATTAATGAATTAATTTTTTTTAAAAATCTTAATGAATATTACTTTAACTTTTTCGTGCTAAGCTGTTATTTTTATACAAGCTCATAAACATAAATCTTAGTAAATCTTTAGTTATTCTGTTTTATGTTAAGAAAAACCTGACCCTTCAGGAAAAAACACAGAAAAAGTTGTTGCTAATTGAAAATGTTTGTTTCTATGAATAGGATGGCTTTAAGGCATTCTGTGAAAGCAGTTAAATTTATTCCACTGCTTATAATATCTACACCACAACCTGTTTTACATAATTTAGCCTAAGCTGATGTAATTTGTTTTGAAAGCAAAGAGAAAATTGGTTATTTATTTTATGCTTCCAACAATTAACGTGGAGACAATTGACATATCGGCATGAAATACGGACAACGTTGTATTCTTCATTTTTCAGATCCTCTAAGCTACAGTGGTTGAGAAAACAAATTATGGATTCGAAATTTTAAGAAAAAAATGGAAGAACAAGTGATTACAATAATATTCCTCATCCCTGCACCTTTAACTTTTAAAGTTGTTACTTTTTCTGTACTATTTATATATTTTTCACTGATTTTAAAAGGAAGAATATCATTTATTTAAGAATTTCTCGTATAGGAAGAAATGAAAAGCAAGAGGCATTTGGAAATCGAATCAAGGATAAATTTAAAATCAAAGCGTAACTTAATTCTAATTAAGAAATATGGATAAATAAATCATATAGTTATTCTATTTCTTAAAAATATTAATCATATGTATTAAGATAGAATAGGTCCGGAAGATCAAGACGTAAAGGTATTGTAAAAACCGGAAAGAGGCGATCTGGGATTTTTTTTGTTTAGACGGGTCTTAGTTTCACCCAGCCTTCTATCTCAAATGGCCTTCTCAAATGTAACTGCAGTCAAGCATCAACTAGCCTTTCGACCTCTGCTGTGTTTTCTTATGAACCATCATTGTATCCTTAAGGCATACTTTACAAAGGGTCTTGTAAGAAAAAAAAGTGACATAATTGATGGTTAAGATAAAACAACACTATTTTGCATACAAGGCCAATCAATTTAGGTACTTTTTTTCTTTCTAGAGTGGTTAGATAGTTGGAAGTCGTTATTAGATTTGATCTACATAAACAATGAAATGTTATCGATTCAAACTGGATTGAGACATCCGAAGTTAACACTATTAATTGAAAGAAATTCATTTATTTAAGTCTTATTTATTATGAAACTATCTCTGAAATTCTTTATTCTTCACTACACAATACTTCCAGTTTGGAATTCTTCTTTAAGAGATATTTTTAAATATTACACTAAAAACTAGTTTATCCAAATTTGATGGGACCGCGCTCGTTTTGGATAAACGAAATTTCGGATAATATATTATATTAAATATGTACTGTAAATTTAAAAAAATACAGTGAACCTACAGTGGGAGCTAAAACTATTACCGTAGTTATAGCACTGTTGTCAAGATATAACAATTTTTGAACCCTTTTCATGTTGATAACTTACACGCACTGTACTGAATAAGCTTATTAGAGTTAGACTACATAGTTACAGTTATACAATCGCTTATGTACGCTATTAAATATTGATTATAGCAATGGAAAAATGTTTTTGTATATTCAACAACACCACCTTCAATAAATTATTTATTAATATAATAAATAATATACAATTTTTCGGAAAATTTCCTTATTCCTTTCTCAAGCCAATCAAAACTACTAGGCTAAACAAAAGGTGAGCATGTAAATGACAGACTATCCATGAAAACAAATAAATTAAAGTATCAATGTTTTACACTGTCAAACTTTATAAATTAAGCGAAATAAAATTGTAGTAACTTATTATTATATGCAGTAGTTCTAGTATGAATAATAATAACAACAATAATAATAATAATAACAATTATTTCTTATCTAGACATTAAGCCTTTTTACAGTTGCAGGGTTGATGCAACATCATCTGTAGACATGAAGCTTAAAATTTTCTCATTATCTTGAATATTTGAACCTCCCAAATATTCCTTAAGATTTTCTCTAAGATAATTATGAATAATATGGGGCTTAACCATGTATCCTCATCGTAATCCTCATCTCATCAGTTCTTAGGGAACTCTTTGTTCTATTGAGCTATCTTCATTAAAGTTTTCCTCTAAGTATTTTGTATAATTCTTAATAATTTTCCTTTAATCCCAGTATCGTAAGACGTCTTAATAAGCATATTTCTATTTCTAGAATCAAAAGCCTTAAAATCTACAAAGCATTTAGTTTCATCCTTTTCTTCTCCAGTCTTCTTTCAATTAAATAGTTTAATATAAAGATAGTATCGTGAGGGGGAATATCTTTTACTAAAACCTGCTTGATTTTCTCCTAAAGCATTATTTTCTAAAATCTAGTTTTTATCTGCTTTTTTTTTTTTGAAGAAAGGGATAATCCTTCCTTCTCTCTAATGATGTGAATTTCTTCGAACTCCCATATTTCATTAAACCAATTTGTAATCCACTCTAACTTATTGCTTGGGTAATTTTTTCAGAATTTCAATTTTAATCCCATCAGTTCCTGGAATTAATTTTTTTTAATTTTACTAATACTTTATCTCATTATCTTCTATATCTTTATTACCCCCTACATGTTTATCTTTTAAAAAGCATTTTTCTGTTCCAAAATCGCTTTTCACCTTATAAGTCGCTTATGCTTCCCCTTCTCATAACTTAAAAAAAGATTCTCCATATCTTGTATACAAGAAGTTCTCCACAGAATTTACAAAAAGACTTTTTCCTTTCAAGTCCCGATTTATTTTCAGTACCTGTTTTAATACTCTGTAATTTTTATATTTATAATCCTCTTCATTTCTTTACGTAAATTATTATATTCTTTCTTTTCATTTAGATACATTAATCTTTTCCTTTCATTATTCGCACTTCTTAATTTTTTTTTTAAAGTCAACTTTACTTTTTTTGGTTTTCTTCACATTCTTCAGGAAACATGTTAGTTCCACCGAATTCTTCTCTATCATACATCCTTTACAACTGTTTCTTATTGTTTGTACAAATGTTTGATTCCAAATAATTATATTGCAAACATGCGATGGATTATGGAGAAATCAAGGGGATTTCAAAAGGATATTTATCTATGCTTTATTGATTACAGCAAAGCTTTCGATTGTGTTGACCATGAAAGACTATGAATTGGATTGAGATCTATGGGGATTCCAGAGCATCTGATACGACTATTAAGAGAACTGTATAGAGAGCAAGAGGCTACAGTAAAGACTGAGTCTGGAGATACAGAGTGGTTTAACATTGGAAAGGGAGTGAGACAGGGATGCATCCTCTCACCATACTTATTCAACCTGTACAGCGAACATATTATGAGAAGAGCGGGACTAGAGGAATCAAGGGCTGGTGTGAAGATTGGAGGAATTAAGATTAACAACTTAAGATATGCAGATGATACCACCCTGTTGGCAGAAAATGAAAAAGACATAGAATTTCTTCTCGGCATTGTAAAAGATGAAAGCTTAAAATTTGGACTTAGATTGAACATTAAGAAAACGAAGATCATGACAACAGGAAAAATAGGAGCGCTAAAAATCGGAGATGAGGTGATAGAGCAAGTCTCACACTTTGATTTTCTGGGATCAAGACTGGATGAGGATGGAGGATGCACAGAAGATATAGGGAAAAGAATCTTGTTGGGCCGGCGAGCAATGTCGAACCTGGAGAAAATAATGAAAGACAGAGACATCTCTAAATCTACCAAGATTAGGATTGTGAAAGCAATGGTTTTCCCGTAATGATGTACGGTTGTGAGAGTTGGACAATGCGAAAGAGGGAAAGAAAGAAAATCGACTCCTTTGAACTCTGGTGCTGGAGAAGACTTCTGAGAGTACCATGGACTGCAAGGAAGACTAACAAATGGGTTTTAGATCAGATTCAGCCAAT
>JAFIDM010004315.1:30555770-30606351 GCA_023159025.1 Thereuonema tuberculata | reverse complement strand
TTGTTTTGAAGTCTATGAAAAATAGTAGGGAAAAAGTTATTTGTCCATTATCTGACTTTCAAATACTCAACTCTTAATGATGTTGTGCTTCTATAACAATTTCCAATAGGAAGCTGTAGCAATCATTTCCAAGCTAATATCAGACGTGTAGGTAATTTAGCCAAGATATCATTTCCAATGTTTCTACAATGGCCTCGAACATAGTTAAAATCAATTCTAATACCATAACATTCCAAAGTTTTCAGTATGGTCTGCGTTTTCACAACAGATTTCTTAATACTACTGATATCAGAAGGATCTGAAGTGCAGACAATGAGTCTCTGCACACCAAACATTTTTTTAGAGGTGGAGGATTTGCAGAATTTTTGAAAAAACTTAGTTACAATATATATAAACAAAACCTCTGCTTGAAAGATAGAACATTCATCGCATAAATGGTAGGCCTATTGTTTGAAAGAAATTTCAATTCTATCTTTATAAATAACAAATGCAGTCCAATCTTATTATTAAAAACTCCCATCTGTAAACACGAAATCTACAGTCATCAATATTACTTTCAGAGTAAGTTACAACTGATATTGAAATTCTATCTGATTATCTGATCTAATAATTAATGTAATCTCAACAAATCCGCAACATGCCATTCTGCCCCAATATTCGAGACTGTAATGGGGATGTTTAAGGTCTCGGGGTCGAGGCTGGAAAAGTCACGTGATGTGTGTGTCACTTCTAAAAACATGGCTAAGATTACCAAAGCACCTCTGTATATAAAAGATTTCTCAATTTTAAATATATTGAATTATCGGCATACAATTAAGGAGGCGTATGGAAATAATGTAGATACGTTATTTCTAAATGAAAGGACTAGAACAAATTTCTCTTTAACTATATTTATTCCTTTCATCTAGAAATAACGTATCTACATTATTTCCATACGCCTCCTTAATTGTATGCCGATAATTCAATATATTTAAAGTTGAGAAATCTTTTATATACAGAGGTGCTTTGGTAATCTTAGCCATGTTTTTAGAAGTGACACACACACATCACGTGACTTTTCCAGCCTCGACCCCGAGACCTTAAACATCCCCATTAATGAGAGTAATTTTATTTTGCCACACATTTAGACAAAAAATTTGGGGTTAAAATCGCTTAAAGAAATGCTCTAAATTACAAATTCACTTTTTAAAGATAATATTCTCAAAATATTCTAAAGGACGAAAACCAATGATTTTACAGATTTAGAAAAAAGAAAGATAACAAAAAAAGTATTTCAATCTCGATTTTCTCGATCATTACATTTCGCGTAAAAAGAAGCAGTTTTCTAGAATAATTTAGTTCTTTTTCTGCGCAACGAGAAGCTCCTTATTTGTTGAGGTATGATTTGAGTGAACGATAAATTAATTGTTTCTGGCGAACACTTTGAGGGAGATTTTATGAGTTCAATGTTGAAGCAAATAAGGATTCTTTTGTGTGTCGGAATTTCGACCTTTGAGAGGAAGGCCTAAGCGAGTAATGAATGTGGAGTCCTCACATAGTTTCACTATCTAATGACGGTGGATTCATTCAATGACGGTTTTTTTTTTTCCCCTTCTACCTTTGAGAATGTTTTCCCTGTAGATTCTTCCGTTTTCCTTTCGTAACTCATATTACCGACTGAATTCCAAGCGAAATCTAAGCCCCAACCTTGTGCATGGGTGGGATGCCGTCGTTTCTATGCAACGGCTGTTTGATGTCGGCTTAGCTACGGTCACATTCATGTGAAAAAGAATAGCTGATAACAAACAAGGTGGTGACAACATTCAGTGGCGTACTTTATTTCTTTGCTGATATTAAATCCAACCATTCGTTCATTCCTTCGCTCTGTTTTTATCAAGCATCAAGGTTGTGATGTTATAAAAATGGACTAAGAAATTCTACATGTTATTGCAGCGGTAAGTTATCTTATCCATGCTTTTTAAATTGAAACAATACCTAAATTTTCTACGATGGTTCACAAAACTGCAACCATCGAAAACTAATTCCCTACTCCATTTTGTTTCTGCGATTTTATAGACACTGAAATTTTGAAAGATAACAACGAATCGTCATTTACATTTCCCTCTGATTATTAAAGAAGAAATTTCTAATAAATGAAAGCTCTTTAAACGATTAATAAACTGCCCATAAGCTTATTAAACATTTATTAACTTATATTTAATTCAAGCTTGCTTTTAAATCCAAATGGGGATAAATGTTAGAAAAGCTTGGTTTCTTTCTACTTCCCGTAAGTTTCATAGCAGAGAGAGAAAACAGTTTTTCTCGTTTTCATGGTAACTCAAAAACCATTTATTCTGTGAAGCTGAAATTTTACTGGATGACTTTTCGTAATTTGAGTTGACGATGAGGAGCCTTGATGCAGGAATCATCATGACATCTTGCTGTTAAAGAGTTTTTATGAGGAAAAGCTAAATATTAAAAAGTTATCTGATAAAGCCGAAATAGGTTTAGTCTTCGATAGTTATGTCACTTTAATTAATTAAGTTTAATGAATTTAACAGGCTTATATATATTCATAAAGATGCTCCTGAACTTAGATGGGTTGTTCGAATAACCCTATCTATGTCCTAATATACGTTTGTCGGATATTAATGCATTGCAAAGACGTAAAAATAAAAAAATAATTATATTAAAGTATAAACATTAAATTATCAGGTGGATCGCCTTTCGCTTTTCCGTCAGATGAATGCTTTCACCCCTGCTAATATTAGTAAAAAATTGTCACAAATACCAGCACAAAAGAATTTTTAATATTTACGGATTTTCTACATAACTCCGGATCTTCATAGGTCAGGACTATACATGTCGGGACCATTGTTTATGATACATTGATATGAGAAATTGATTGTTTTCATTAAAAAAAATAAAATGAAATACTTGAAATAATTTCAAGTTAAAGTTTATCATTAAAAAAGAATATCTCCAAAAAAGAAATATCTAATATTTTCATCTTCATCTATCATTACATATTTCTCTACGCAAAAATATTTCATTCAACTGCTCTTCTTTGGCTCACATTTAGATCTATTGATTATTTGGTTGCTATTAAAGATAAAATGTGGTTGGGGTGGAGGAAGAATCTATCGTTAATAGACGTTTCCTTGATCGACTGTACAAATTCATCACCCTCTTAAGTGTCATCTCTACGGCTTTATCATCAATTGTCCAGTCAATCATCAACACACTTATCGCAGCAAAAGAGATTTGACAGCTACTCCAGAGTCTGTTATTAACCGCAAAAGAACATGAAGATAATTTCCTAGGGCTTTTCTTTTACGACCACTGTCTAGTGCTGTGTCGTCCGAACGCCCTCATTTTTCGTTGTAGGAGAAACCCGTTAGAGGGGGTTGAAATACACAAAGTTATCCAATGATTTCGGAATACTGGTCTTTTGATAAGATGTTGCCAATCTTATTTTATTTGAAAAAGGATATAGTATTGTTTACATGAAAAACAATGATTTTATTGATAATATTTAATTTTTATGAAATGTTGTCCCTTAAGGACTAGGAAAGATGATACGATATTGGTAAATATTGTAAAGAGCCTCTAAAATAAAGTGAACAAATGATTTTCACTTTGAATTCAATTAATAAGAAATAGCATCTTCTGAATAAAAATAACATTAATAAAAGATTGAAATCGGGTGAACGAAAATTTTTAAAAGCCATAATGGTTTTCAAGATAACAATTACGATATAATTATTTTCATAATCATAAAAGCGATTAGTCTGGTGCGAACATTTTGGAATTGGTCTTTTTAATTACATCAATATAATAATAATTACTGCTACAGTACTGCTAATATAAAATATTAATAAGTTTTAAACTTTTTTTTTGTACTTCTTGTCATTTTCTAACGTATTTTTCCAAGGAATTTCACAGGAAGAATTATAACGTTTTTATTCTATAATTGAAATGTAATCAGGGGTGGCCGGAGATATTTCTTCTACCAGTCTCTGATATATATGATCTCGTTATCTCCTGCGTTGCTGGTCGATCGATTCAATGTGACGCCAGCCCAACAGGCTTCTCCCCGGCGATGTCTATGGACAGTCAGTCTTTGAAGGCAACACGAGATCCACAATCTTCGATCTTAGACAAAATATTTGAAATCATAAAAAACCTATGACATTTATAAGCATTAATCATATTTGATCTAACAAAATTATTGACAAGATATTATAATTCCACCATTCGTTTGGCATAGTATAAAATTTCATAATGCCAACACTATACTTTCAAATACCCTTATTTATGAAAAGAGTATAGTGTAGTTTTAAGTACACTTAAAAATTACTGTAATGATTAATAAGATCAAAGAAGGAAAATCCTTGAAAGCTTAATATGTAAGCTTTTTTAATTGTTTTAATGAAATTGATAAACTGTTTTTTTAATACTACTATTACTTTTTTTGGACCCAATTTGATGTAAGAATGGAAACTGTACCAAAGATAATAATAAATTACAAAAAGTAACATCTATCTAGTTACTGCTTTCAAAGTTTTAGAATGCTTGAATGTGTCGCATTTAAGCCTTATATAAAAGCGATTTTTGGCCTCTTAGCGGTGAAAATCTGAAAAGGGATAATACTAAATAGATCGTTTGTTTAATTGACATTAACAATGAATAATAGAAAAGGACCATACATACAATATAGAGAAAATAAAAACAACAATAATCTTCATTACATGTACATGTTTCGAGGTCTGTTCATACCTCCTCTTCAGATAATATGATAAAAGATACAAAAAAGGAAAAAATAAGGCATATTACGAAAGCAATACTTATATAAAACATTAGAATTTCAATAACCAATTTGCACTAAGTATGCAACTTATTATTACAACAATGACCTGTTCATTGACGAATTATAAACCAAATATTTATCTAAGACTGTAATGTAATGCATTGCTAATAGAGACATCAGTGTTACAGCATTTTTTTTTACTTAATCAACAATGATTCAATGAATTTTCTTAAATAATTGTCTTTTTCAGTTGCATATGGTCCTTTTTTAATATTTTAACACATACAAATATGAACATTAGTCTAATAAATAACAATGAATATTTTATGAGTAATAAATCTTCTGTGGCAAAACAAAATATTAGCTTGGGATAGAAAGAGAGGATTAAGGATTTCGAATAAGGTCCTTTGCGCAAAGTTACTGCGTTGACGAACATGCGACTGGACCCGCTGGCAATATGCTTTAACAAAGTTACTCAGAATGAAGCATTCTTTTGACGAGAGCATCCAGCAGTGATGGAAATGTGCTACAAGTAATTAAAAGTATAAGCAGACAATTGTGTTAAATTTACCAATTTAGTTACTTCTGAATACAGTTAAATAAAAGCGTAACCGAAGATATTTATCCAACATTTTTATTGGGCGTTCTATTACGTCTGCTGTAAGTCATTGTATGTTAGTCGTAGGATTCTTCGTTGGCGGTGGGAAATCCCAATTCGCAACAGTAACCCTGAGTTGACATAGGACTGTCGCCGATGGAAGGGAAATTCTGTTGCCTCTTTGAGAATACCACCGACAAATGACTGGAGGGATTCGAATTCACTTCATTGCCAACATGCCCTCGTCGCTCGAACCTTCTGTTTCCCGCAGAGACGAACATCTACCGAAGACAAAGTACAAGCAGTTAAGATTTGCCATTCCAACCTCACGGTTTGGCGATACTGCATGTTTGCTTTCATATCTATAACTCTAACCTTCATGTTGTCCAGTTTAAATTAATTTTATTAAACTTTATTCCTACGCACTGAATTATCTAATAGATAATATTTCTCCAGCATATTTTCCTTTTAATGCAATCACAATTTCCTTGAATAAATCGAAGTAACCTATCTTTTTTAAAAAAAAGAGCAGTGATTTTCTGATGTTAGTGATAAATATCACTATTATCTGTCCACTTTTATTTCTAACTATTCTCTCATCAAGCATCATATTGATGAGTAAAAATAAAGAGAAAAACCCACACAATTAAAAATTCACTGAACTATTTTTGGAATTTTCGTACTGGGAACCCAAGATAGACTATTTCAAGCAGCATAGCGATCATCAGCTGAATTCGCCCAGTACTCAATAGCTCAGTGGAATCAAAAGAAACATAAACAAAGCACAAATAAACAGAACAATGTCAATTAAAAAACATTAAAATACAAATTAAGAATAAGTAGGGCAGTAAATCAATCCCCGCTAGCAGACCGCTTAGCTTATAAAGGATTCCAAAAAATAGCTTTAATAATGCGCGTTTTTATTTTTTACTTACTAATATTCCCACGCACGTTAAATTTTGCCATCAAATGGGCTAGCGTCGAATCCTGTTCTTCGATTTCCAATAGGCCTATATCCGTTTAGAAATGTGTTTGCAACCCTTAAAAGGGTTCGGATTACTTTACATTATGAAGCATCATTGAAGGAGGGCAGCTATTTCTTAAACCTAAATTATTTCAACAGGGGCGAATATAAGGGGGGGGGGGCCCGGGGCCCCCCCCTCCCCCCCGAAATAATGAAGATATGTCCTCCCAACGTTTTTTTGTTTTGGTTGAACAGATAGGTTTTCATTGTTTCTTTTTTTGTTGAATAGATTTTTTGGCCCGGGCCCCCCCCCCCGAAATAATGAAGGTATGTCCTCCCAAGGTTTTTTTTCTTTTTTTGGTTGAACAGATAGGTTTCCATGGGGTGTCTATTTAATTATATTAATCTTGGCCCCCCCCCCCGAAAATATATTCTATATACGCCACTGTATTTCAATAATGTAGAATGAGAATGGCGGTTTATTACATAGAATCAAAATAGTTATATTTAAGTGCCTTTATCAATTTATGATTCGGTGATTTAATTCTTACAGGTAGTTGCTGGAAGAACAAAATTCTATTTTCCTCGAAGCGTTGCGTTTTTGTTTTCCTTTGTATTATTTTCAAGATTCTATAAAACAGACTATCTATTTTTAAGCTATAGCATCTTCTGAATATAAACAGTATAAACTTTCATTTTCTGAAAAAACAAAACGACCAATTAAATTTGCAATTATCTACTTTAATGCAATCTTTGATGTATAAGGCTTTAGATGGATGGAATTTCTTTTAGAATGAGTTCTATTTTTATTGATGGCTGGTAGATGGTCTGATGACGAACAGCGCCACAGTGGCGGAAAATATAACAAAAACTAATATTAGCTACTAATCCCAATTTTTTACTAAAAGTTTGCGGAGTTCGAAAATTTTTTAGCCTGCGTTTAATTTCAATTATGAATGATTGAAAAACAATTTACTTATCCACCAAACTACTATTGGCTACCATCAATAATTAGAAACATGGCGGTTGGCAACTGTCCTGCCGCTTCCGATAAACGAAGAGCTATTTCACATGTAATAGATAATCCGTCGAATAAAAACTGTTTTATCAATATATTATCTATTAATGCATTGGAATATTTCAATAATTATTTTTAATTGTTTAAAATAGATTTTTTTTTTCCAGTTTTGCCGAAATGCGCGCAAAGCAATCTGGATAAATGAGCTTCCAGTGAATTTTTGATGGTAAACTGATGGTGATGGGAAACCGGTGAAAACTGATGGAAAGTAAATTCCCATCCATTTCCCGTCAAATTGCCGTCTAAAGCCGGCCAAAGGGCCATAAAATCAGTTAGTGTTTGTGCATGGATATGTGTGTTTGTGTATACCTTATAATTTTTAAACTACTGAATGAATCGTTTTAACTCTTGGCATACTCATTGACAGTCAGGAGACGATTGTCTCGTATTTGGAAGTGCTTTTCTGTTTGGTCCTCACCAAACAATTTGGAACATGAAGGTGACAGAAAGTCCCACAGAAAAGCTAGAATCGAAATAATGGAATTCAATTGATGTCTTAGCAAAGAATATCAATTAATAACCTTCTTAATGTCTGAATGATTTCAATTTATTTGATTTTGACAATTTAGAGAATTAATCCCGATTTGACTACATATTTTTTTAGAATATGGATACTATGATACCTATCTGATTATATTAGATAGGTATTTCAATAAACGGAGATTTTTCGGTTGTATTGAAGACCTTGAAAAAATGCAAAGAAAATGTTCTTTTAAGAACTTATTATAATATCTTTCTCTAAATATTTTTGTTCCTAAACTGACATAGATAGAAAAACAGATTTTTTTTGTTTTTAAATTCAAAAAGAACCTGGTACCTCTAATGCTTAAAACAAAAACAAATTTATTTTTAATGTTTATTTTAAGTAGTAGAGGTACCGTATTCTTTTTGGCTTATATTTCCATTCACCTCCGTACTGAGATCTTGCTGTTTTACTTCCAGATGAGCGTAAAATAGCTATCCTGGGATGTCATTTAGTCAACACTGGTTCTCAACCTTTATCATGTTATTTTTTTGTTTTTTTGTTTGTTTTATTTCTGTTACCTTTTTTTTTAGCTTTCTGGATGCCAACATTAAAGTAGAATTCTCGTCTTTTAGGATATAACTTTTTTTGTTTGTTTTTTTTTAAGGAAAAGAAAACGTTACTGGGCATCTTTTTTTCTGAAGAACTGAAGATCCTTGCAGCATTTTGTTGCAGGCGTGAAAAAAAAACGAGTAAAAGAATATTGATCTGTACTTTAATACGAAGAATAAAATCTGAAGTTGTTGATAGTGCTTAACGAAGAAAGCAAGAAACTTTATCTAAAATTATCTAAATTTGGATTTATCGAAATTTTCTCTAAATTTGGAAGTGAACTTTTTCAGTGAAAAGAATAGCAGAACTTAATGCTTTAAGTGAAATGAAGTGGTTGGATATTGTCGCAGCGTTAATCTAATATGCGGGAGACACCAATATAATTGTTCCACGATCTTCCAATAACTTAACGCAGATATACTTCAAAGAAACGTGCTTGAGAATCGTGTGGGTTAGAGTCTTAATTCACCATCTTGTCATTCCAAATATGATAAGGGATTTAAGAAGAAATTCGTAAAACTGTTTGATCATTTGGTCTAGTAGAGAACTAAGTAAGACAGGACCAGCTTCTTAAACTTCCAGAAACTTTAAAAAAATGGAACTAGATGACACAGTTAATTTAATAAGATGAAAAGAAAATGTAATTACTTATTTAGTAAGTTTTAGTACAAGGTTTATAATTTAAAATGTGCACTTTCAGTGATTCTGTAAACCTGATACTCTTTAAATGAAATAGTGCTTTAAGTATAGGTAGACTTTTTTTTTCTTTTCTCTCTCATTTTGTAGATTGGTTATCATGCTTCAATATTTCAGCATCTGAATCTGAAATTCCAGAAGATTCGTTTTATGTCTCTCTCTCACTACGGTGGCATACAAAACAAGTGGCAAGTTTATTTCTGGTAGTCCTCTATCCAATAAATTGCTTGATAAAACCTTTTTGAAATTACTTCGCTAAATAATACATTTAAAGAAGAGAGAAGAATGAACTGCCAAAGTGATTGAAGATATATTAGTATCTTAATATATATATATTAGTAATTAAAAGAAACCGAAAATAGTTAATGGTAGATAAACACTATCAAATATGATCGAGGAGCGCCATACACTACAACCTCGTTTATCCGGCCCTCGTTGATCCGGATCTCCGGATAATCCGGATCAGATTTGTAGACATTTTTTATTTTTTTTTATTTAATGTTCACATAGATAATAATTTTAACTATGATAACAAGAACATAACTATAAGTGCGCCAAACATTTGCTTTTTATTTTGATTAAATATACAGTTCCTGCATAGATTGTACAATAAATTATGGTAATAAAAGGCTTTTTGTCGAGTTTAAGAAAGCTTTACTAGAGTGTCACAGGGCGTTGAAGCTGAAAAAAAAATTGTTTTTTATCGTAATAAACGGTAAGTCTGTTTATTTAAGGATTTGTTTTGCTTATTACCCATATTACCCGGATTGTCCGGATTTTCAATTTTCCGGATTGCCTTTGGTCCCAGTTAGTCCGGATAAACGAGGTCGTAGTGTATTGATTTTTGTTAGAAATTCACCGATCGAGGTCGAAAACTATCTATAACGAATCTTAGTAAAAGCGCTGTTAGCACGACAAAAAACAAACAAACAAACCGCAAATTTTATAGGAAAGTTGAAATTTTACTATCCTTGTTCTTTTATATAATGTTTTGAATCTGACCACTTTAAATCTATTCTGAAGTCAAAGACTTTTTTTTTTTTTTGCTTATTTAGTAAATATATATCTATGTTTCTTGTCCTCTGAATGGCTTCTAGAGAAAAAGCAAATAAAGATAACTGAAGCCTATCATCAATGAGTTTCAGTTCCTTTAATGAAACTGAAGACTTTCTGAGGAAATTCGTATCTTCTTGTATGTTTTGTTAATGCGTTGTATTTCCTTTATTCGCTTGCTGTACTTTTTCAGTAAATTTGCTAAAGAATTTAAAGTTGCATTTTGTTACAAGATAAAGAAGGAGAAAAAAAGTGTTGATAGCAAGAAGATTAAGGAAAAGAGTGAAAAAAAAAGAGAGATTGGACCAAAGACACAGGGAAAGTGACTAAAAACATCAATCAATTAGAAGAAAAAAATATAGAGAGAGAAACAGAGAGAGAGAGAGGGGGGGGGGGGGGAAAGACAGCTCAAGACGAAGATCTACATTAAGTTGAAATGCTAATGGTTTAAACAGGTTAAAGCATTAGTCAGACGAAAAGAAAGGAGTTGTATCCTAATTCTAAAGACAGAATTTTTTTCTCTGAGGTAAATGTTTAGCTTTTGCTGATTTCTGAATGATTAATTTATTTCCATTGTTATTTTTTGATTCTAGACTATAAAGATATTTGGAAGTATATACTTCTTCAATGCATGTGGCTTATTACTATCTTTTTATTATTTTTAACTAATTGAGAAATACAAAGAGAAGAATTCAAGAAAAGCAAACGTTTTCACAGGTTTTCTCACTCAACTTTAAAAATTTAGCTGTAGATTTCAAAAAATCACAATTATATGCGCCAAATCATTTAAAAAAATAGTAATACTAATCAAATTGAATATTATAACAAATAAATTATTACACGAATGAATTAAAAAAAAAGAGCACTAGCGGCAAGAAATAAAACAAAAGTTCCGTGTTTAAAGCTTATTTTCTTGTTTTCTTTTCTTTTTCTTTTAGGTTTTTTTTGTGTCCCTGGGAAAACAACAAAAAGTCTGACTATTTATAAAACCTATAGTATCTACACATTTAATTTAATTTGCTTGAAATTAATTAATCAAATACTTCAGAGTCTAAATCCAATTATCAAATAAAAGCCCGCCCAAATAATTAATAAAATGATTAATGTGAAATGTTCGACGTTGATCGAGATTTTTGATTCATTTCTAATAGTGATTTTCTATTGGAATTCTTGTCACTGGCAAATTCCTCGTTAGGGATCAACAAAAACTTACAAAAGTTAAATCACCTCCTATCCATAAATATGCACGCTAAATTTCAAGAAGATACATTCAGCAGTTCGAGGTATTAGCTAGGGATTTCCAAACAGAGTTACTTTATTTTCCTTAGGAAAACAGGATAAAAGATCCAATACCAAACAAAGAAACTTAAAGTATTATAAATCAAAATAATATTCTTTGTTCTTGTGCAATTATAAATTATTGTTAATTTCGAATCAACGTGTATTAATATCGTTTAAGTGTTTACAGTTGTAATTTCGAATTATGAAATAATGAATTATATTCTGATTACTTTTCTTTCTTTTTCTTTTTAATATAAAGTACTTTTGATATAAAAAAAGAGCTTATCCACTGTGAGATCATTATTATCTTCGTTATCCTTTTGAAAATATTTTTCTTTAAAGACTACGTTCCTCTTATCATGAGAATTATAAAAGATGAAGTTAAACCATGAATTTATCTTCTGCGCTGATGATCTTTTGTAAGTATCCTAACTATTTTAAGATAATAATAACTATTTTTTTTTATTTAATTCGAAATGTTTTTTGTAGAGATTTGCATTTGATGATCAGATTTTCATTTAATGATCAAGAAATTTGTATAAGAATATTTTTAAAGAAAAAAAGTATTAAAATAATGAATAATAACACGAAAGAATCAAAAAATAAAGGTGAAAATTAAGAAAATTTTAATGGGAAAAACGCAGATACAAAAATTTGATAATGTACTGTGTTGCCAGACAGAAATTAACGACCTGTTTCTCGCGGGATATCTTTGAAAAGAGCGACTAAGGTCTTTTAAATTGAGCAGTTGCTGCAATAAAACTTGACGCACTCGACTAAAAGAGAAGAGAGGAAATTGAAATCGAGCCATTTGTACCAAAACAAAGCGGAGAAGAACGAAGGGACGGGAATGAAGAATCTCTAGGCCTAATTCCATTGTCCTGTGTTCGGCTGCTGCGGGGTTTTTGTTACGTTGCCCAGGTGCTAGGATATCGCCGACAAAAGCCCTGGGCCTCGTCACGTGACTAGTCGGATCACGTGACCCATCTGACGTGTGGTGGCGGTGGCTGCGGTCGGGCGACCTGCTGGCGTCCCGGCGAATTCCCTTCCCAACGCGATCTCTGCCGCATGTGAAACAGTGGAGCCGGCCAAACAGATAACGGGAGTGCCCCGGTGGCAGGGCAGCCGACATTCAGGTAAGAAACGTACTCCTTTACTTCTGGGACACTTGTTCTTCCATAAGAAACGGCTGGTGGGACGGTGGGAACGAGCCTAGCCCTATTGTCGTCTGGCTGCGGGCGAACAAACCAGATCACCGGCGGCCTTCGCATTGAGCAACGATCGTGAGCAAGAGGCAAAGTGGCATTTGCACGCATTGCTATAAGACCCGATCGAAACACTGTACAGACGCTAGAGAATAATAAGGGAATATTCAGACAACAGCACTGGAACCAGCTTCAGAAAACTTTCAAAATTAGTAAGGCAAAAATCATTGGTGATTTCTTCATGCTACAACCCATTTATTTGAAAGCAGTAAGTTTATCTTTTAAATTAATTTATCAGAAATGGAACAACTATAATTATCTTCTTGTATTCAACAGAAAAGAAAGAAAAAAAAAAAAGGTATATCAGGTCGATATATTAAAAAATGTAGAAAACTTCTGAAACATCTAGATATCACTGACTTTTTAAGAGAGAAAAAAAGTAAATAATTAAGCAAATTGCATGAATGAAAAATCACCTCTACTTGGACAGGAGATTTTGAAATGAAATGAAGCATGACATCAACAAAACAATTTTTTTTTACAATTGCGACTCAAAACGTCACTGATAAAATTCAGAAGGACTTAATTTTATTCAATTACTGTATGTTTGTGACTTAACATTTAAGGTAATTTCATTCGCGAAAACAAATAAGGGAAATATGGAATAACATTGGAACAAATACTTAAACTACTTCATTATGTTATCGCTGATCAAAATATTCGCAGGATATAGACTACGAAAAAAAATACCCTATAAAATGTTAATGTACAACGTTATGCAGTGAGCCAATTTAAAACTCCAACTGGTTATTGAGGTTTACAGTGAATATGCTTGTTTAAATTTATAGCAGAAATAAATTAATACTGTTAACTAATTAAAAACTAAATCTATTTTCTAGATGAAGTCCAATTAATGTCACAAGCTTTTAATATATTCTATTTATTTTGATCTTTTAAAAACCCTTCTAATACATATCTTTGCTTTATAATTTAAGAAATATTTAATTGATTTTTAAGATTTTTTTTTTAATTTCATTTCTCTAAAGTGCATATTTTTTTTCTTTTAGTTAAACAATTCCTTTATAATTTCTGTTGATAAATCACTATTATTTAATATTAAACCACTCTAACAAAGATTAGAGTAAATTCTTTTATTTATTCAAAGTTGAAAATGGTAAACAAAACCTTAATTACCTTCAATTGATTTCTCTATACAAAAAAATGCATTTGATTAATCATAGCAATGCGGAAAACGAATTTTAAATGTGAGATCATATTTTATTTTTAGTCTGTGCGTCCATTATTGTGGAATGATTACTATTTAGGAGCGATGATACATGGAAAAAACCAGCCCCTTAATGAACATTCTGATCAATATTGAATGATTTCACTCAGGTACTACAATATTCAGGGAGGGGAATAAACATAAACACTTCCTTTATTATTGATTTCACTTCATTTCAATATGACCATAGTGTGGTAACTGGCACATAGATTTTTTTTCAAAAAAAAAAATGTATATATAAGGTGTGGCATTAAAACGAGTAATTTCCATATTCTAATATGCAGGACATAGTTACAATTATTATTTTTTTCCCCTCCACATATTCTCTATTCATTTAGATAAATGTTGACACAACATTTTATCTAAACAACATCCGATTTTACCCATTTATTAGCACTTCTATTAGATAAAATGTTTGTTGATAATGAAGTAGAAGTGAATTGAAAAAAAAAATAATAAAGGTGAAATTAACTGAAAAAAATGAAAGATATACAAAATTTAAAAAAAAAAAGATAAGAGAAAATATGACAAATATGTTTATAAAAATACTTTCATTAATATGTAAAAGAATAATTTAGAAACCTATTGTCGATAGAAACAGATATAGTTCAATAAAAAAGCTTGTACGTGTTACTGCAACAGTATGGAGAAGTATATATATGTATATGATGTACAAAAATGTAGTCTAAGAGAAAGGAGTTTGAAAGCGAAGGCAGAAAGTGAGAAAATCACTAAAATAAATTCTTTACTGAATTTTACATGAATAAGTTTGCTTATCTTTCCTCATTACATTTATATAGAAGCAACGATACATCATTATATGTCATTTCTATTTAACATAATCTTGAAGATTACTTGACCTTCTGAGTTAGGATCGAAGTCAATATGTAGCTTTATCTAAGTGAAGGTATATACAAACTTACCAATTCCCAATTGGTATTAGCAATTTCTAACTTTTTCCTGCAAGCCATACTAAGTAGATTATACAGTTAATTCATTATTAAACGACTATTTTTTTTGCATAAATTCTTAACTAGAATATATAACTAGAACTATTATTTTTTATTTTTGCTAGGATATTACCGATTTTTTTATTTCCATGTTTTTTCTTTGTATTTTAAAATGTAATTATGAATACATCGATGGCATGCTTTTGAACACTATACTACTAAATCATTTTTACTTTTATTTCTAAAAACGTGTAAAGAAAAGCTTCAAGACATTGATATACTGAGATAAGACAAATTCTTTTTAACTCTTTGTTTTCTTATCAAAGTACAATGAAAATAGATTCTACGAACTCTCTTCGAGTTTTTACTTAGGATTTATCAGTTCAGGGATTTGTGTTGAACAGATTAAACTGAGAAACAGGAGAAAGAAATAAAATGAAGAAAAGTATCATTTCTTAACATGGAAGTTATCGGTTGAAATGGCTGACAACATATCCCCTGTAAAACACTGATTCGTGTCTGTTGGTATGTTAAGGTTACTTGTTATTCCCGTGACCTCCTTCTAATTGGATCAGTTCTTGTTAATACTGCAATAACTTTAACATGTCGAGATGTCAGTGATAACCCTCCAAATAGAAATGATGGGGCGTGTTGAAGATCTTTTCAATAAGAAATAATTCCAGTCAATATATACACAAATCAATGCTGAATTTAATGTACCAAGAATTAAGGTCGGTTAACCATTATTCCGAAAGAAAAGAATCAGTTTTATAATTGTCTGAATCATTACTGAAATTCACTATTTTTTAAGAAATCCAACTTGATCTATCTAAAGATAATACAATAATTCGAAACTTATATTTCGAATTCTTAAAAATCCGATCTTTAATAATTTTTCGCTGTAATTTATTTTGGATAGTTCAGTTTTGTACACTTTAGAGGATGGATTTTACTGGACATTTATCCAATTATAGTTTCTAATTTTTCTTATCATATTTTACTTCATTGATAAAAATCGAAATAAAAATTACTTCAAAGTCAACCAACATATTCAAAATATTATGTTGCAACTTAATAATCTCATTTTAAAACTATACTATTCTAATTTTTAAAATTGTAACGAAGCTGAAGTGTTGAAGAAGAAAAGTCAATCTCTGCGGCATTACAAGAAGCAAATATATATATATATGTATGTGTGTATGTTTGTACTATATATATATATTTACTATATAAATATTTGCTCTTGAATTTTTTTCTTTCGCTGTAAAGTAGGAATATCTTCCTGCCTATGAATAAAATCCCCTATAGTTTTATTTCTCTTACATAAAAATATGGATAAAAAGCTAAATAAGTTGTATTTTTTTATTTAGAAACATATCCAACATATCAATAATCCGAATACATCCTTGTATAACTAGCTAGGATAAGTTAAAAGAAAAATATAAATTAAAAGCTTAAAGCAAGATTTGTTCATGGTTAAATTTATTTTATCTAACGTGCTTGATGTGGTTCTTATATTTTTTTAATAATCTTTTTAAAATACCATCGAATAATATATAATACATATAGCTTGATGTCTTTAAGTCCGAATTATGACACCTAGTGACCGTCCTAGTAAGTTAGAGATTAGGACGTTTAATTTATTTCTGTTTTTTGTCGGGGCTGTTTTCCAGTCATTTTAACATCTATTCCTACGCAGCGTTTAATACCAAGTTACTTCAGAAAAAGTTGAAAACAAGTGAAATTATCAAGAAAAAGATATAGACCTACAAGAGATTGTTTTGCTTGGATTTGACTTTTACACAAAGTGAACATAGATGATAAGATTTCAACAAAGAATCTTCGTTGATCACATGGTCTTTGAAGAAATAATAGCAAAGCACTCGAACTAAAAGTACTAATGGTAATGAATGAGGCATCATGATGATGACAATTTGATGACCTTTCTTTCCCCCTCCTCCTTCCCTTTCATTTCCAAGTTAAATTACAAGGAAAAAAAAATACGGGAAACCAGGATGAAGTTTCATTTTATCGTTCGCTCTTAAAAAAAAAAAAATCTTATTTTAACTTCCAATATTCTTTTGAGAAGTAGATGTTATTTTGCGCCATCACTTCCTAAGCCTTAATGTGTTTATCCATTTCATCTGTTGGAGGGGATGAAGTTCCATTGGGTTGTTTTTCTTTCATGTGAATGTTTTTCTTTTGCCTCGGCCTCGAGTTTTCATGATGGCTTGTTTTCTTCCGAAACCTATCTTTCATTACTGGAACATCCGTCTTACGCTAAACTGGGTCATAAAGAGATACATATTGCTAGGAATTTTCTTTTGAACTTTTTATAAATTTTAAAATACTTGCTTATTTTCTTGAGTTCATTAAATAAACTTTCAATTAAAATATCAATTGGTGTAAATTTACTGCGGGATGGAAAAAAAAAAAAAAAAACTGAAGCTGTTAGTCAAAATTTGTACAGCAAATGCAGTATATTTTTTTTATTAAAAGTTAAAAATTTGTTTCGGCTAAGAAAGGTAAAATAAGATGTGGGAAGTGGAAAGAAATATAAAATAAACCCAAGGCCTTATTCGCATTTCTTATAATATTTTCGGCCTTTGGTCCCTTAAAAAAGAAAAAGAGAGGGAAAAAATATCTCTGCCGCGCATCTAATACGGTAAGTGTATTTTTCAAAGGTGAAATATGTTAAAAACTGCGTTTATAACTTTGAGGTCATGCCCGACTTATAAGCCCCGTTCCCTAAAAACCCGTGAATAGATGTCGACTTTTTTGTTACTTATTTGTAGTTACACCAATGCCCTAAAAGCTCTAAAACGTTTGTGGCAAAAGCTGTAAAGACAACGTCAAGATAAGGTTTTGAAGATAAGAAAAACGTCAAAAAGTGGAAATTTCTATCGGCCACCATTTTGAAACGGGTGATCCGACTTGGTTGGAATACAATCCGAGTCCTTAAGGACTCTAGCACACTTAAAAGTTTTAGCTTAAAAGCTCAAAATGTATGGCAGTTATCCACGCCCACTTCTAAGACCCGCCCCCTAAAAACCGTTAACAGATTTCGACTTTTTTGTTACTTATTTGTATTTAAACCAATGCTTTAAAAGATCTAAAAAGTTTGTGGCAAAACCTCTAAAAACACTGTGAGTATAAAGGTTTGAATAGGAAAAATCGTCAAAACGTGGAAATATATATATATATATATCTTGGGAAGAAGAATTTGAATGGTATATATATCCCTGATTGACGATTATCACAAGGCCCCAGATTCATCTGTTCAGGTAGGGGAGAATGCAGTAGTGTATTTTTCCTTTTGAAAATACACTAAAACAGCTTCGTGGGTTGTGATAGCCAACGTAAATAACTAAGGTTATTTGATTTTATTTTACTTTTGTTTTGACGGTACACTTATTTCCAATTAAAACTATTTCTTTATTATTTAGTAAAAAAGTAAATACTATTATTAATAAATATTTTTAAATTAATTTAAATTAATAATTAATATTGTTTCTTATTTGGAATAATAATAACAATAAAGGCATTACATTAAGAAGCCCTTCCTTTTAAGTTCTGCTTAATATTGAGAATTTAAAGGGGAAAAAAAAATCTAGAAAAATGATCTAAAACAGTGGTTCCCAATTAACTAAGGACTGTGGACTCCTCCTGTTTTTCAAAAGCCTTGTCGTGGACCCCTTACTTTTGAAAATATTGATATCTCTAAGATAGTTAACTATAAAAAAAATAGTTAAAAATTATAATGTTTTAGAGAAAATGTGGGGTTGCCCATAATAAGGAAAAGAGTTAAGTTATACTAAAAAATTTGTGATTTTTACCATGCAAAAGTGAAAATGATATAGCATTTTTTTTTCTAACTACTTTTTCACGTAAAAAAAAAAAAATATTTCATCTATACAGATGTTATTAAACAATTCAGAATTAAAACAATAATAAGAAAATTGAGTTATTTTCATGTGAACACGGACCCCCTGGATGGGTTACATGCATCCCCAGGGTCCGCGGACCACCAATTGGGAACCACTGATCTAGAAGATCAATCAAAGACAGCATCTAAAAAAATTTATGGAAAAATTAATAAATTAAATTTGTTAATATATTCTAATTGCAAAAACGTGTGATGTTTCGAAACAATGCATTAATTAAATCAGAAAATTTTTAAAGGCTTACAATTACAACGTATAATTCAACATTAAAATTTAATATAAATATAATGTAGGGATCCAAAAAATACAATCTTCTTGGAAAACTGCATAAAGGAAATGATCAGTAAGTTAATGTTGAAAATACCCAATTATTATTACTACTTTTTAATTGCTTGTAAACTTATACAATTTGTCGGCTTAGAATAAGATTAATAATAATACGAAGAACGTTAAAAATAAAGATGCTAATTTATAAAGTTTCACTAACTTTAATACTTAAACCTCAAAAATAAAAAACGACGAAATCAAAAAATTAAAATGATCTATAATTCTATTAATTCAGTTTTAAACGCGTGCAAAAGTATTTGATTTTAAAAACTGCTGACACATCACTATTAAAAAAAATTAAAAATTTATAACATTAAAAATACATGACAGAACGACCGGTTTCTCTTTTTCGACAAAGCTTTGACAAGTTGAAAATTTTTAAACTTTTTATAGTGGTGTGTCGGCAATTTTTAATCTATAATTCCAAATTAGTTAAAAGAAAACTGCACTAACTTGATCAAGAGTTTCACAGTTGTCTACATATAAGTTACGTAAAAGAGACTGTTGGAATTGTAGAACTGTAATTCATAAGAACTAAAGCTATTAACATTTGACTTGAAAATTGAAATGATGATTGTGAAAACTCAGTCGATCACAAGACTACACATAGCGATAAGAGGGGATAAGCGATTATGTTTCCCTTAAGGAATAGTTAAAACAAATTGAAATGACTGAACTCTTGAGTTACCGTACTTTCCTGTTGGGTTTCTAGAATCTTCTATATAAAAGCTACTCTTTTCATCCAATTACCAACCGAGTTTCAGAACTGGAAAATAATAATACAAATATCGTTATCTAAATAACGATTCATTAAGAATGAAGCAGTTATTATGAATCACTAAAGTTTAATAATGCGTACGTTATTATAATCTTTAGTGTGAATAACTGTTCGTTTGGTTTCCCAAACGGAAATTGATATGGAATTTTTTTTCCTGGTCCTCACACACACAAAAAACAACAACCAAAAAGTGATTTCCCACTATCCTAACATATTCACTGAAATTTGTTTCTTAATTTTAGATAAAAAAAATATATTTCATTTTGAACTAAGAAGTCATTACTTTGGAGAAAAAACATTTAAATTACAGATATTAAAGCTATTTATTTTTTTCTTTTAAATTATGGAGTGAGCTGTACATTGGTCATTCCCTGATTGCCTAATTCTTCCTTTACAAAGTTTTTCTTGTTCTTCTTGTAGTACAATAACGCCTAGACACCAGCAAGCGAAGGCAGAACCGCTCTAGATTATTATAAAAACAAACTTGTAAAGTCAGTCAACGCTCGATGCAGCCCCGCCCACCTCATCTGTCAATTCATCCTTGGCAATAGAAATGCCAATGAAAGAACAAGTTCAATGATACGCAGTTCTTTTAAATATAGCTGCGATACATTCGATATTAAGGTGAATCGTCAGTTGACAAAAGGCAGATTACTGAAGAAATGCTGTTGGAATTCATTAATTTCAAAACAGCCTTATAAAACAATATATATTGTTATTGTAATAAACTAGAAAGCTTAAGCCAGCATTAGCATTGCTCGGCAAAAATTAAAATCATGAAAAAAAGTTTCATTAAATCTTGACTTGTTTTTAATCAGGCAAAGATAAAAGAAAAATGACACTTGCTTTCCATTGAAGTTCGCGACGTACTATACAGAAACATTTATCTTCTATTAAAAGCTAAAAGGCTTTTACCCTTTTGTAAAAAAAAACAACAACCAATAACTTGTACATTCTTTTGCAACATAAGCATATATATTCAATTCTTTTTTACAATTTATTGGTTCAAGAATTACTGACTTTTAAAAAAATGTTTATATTTGACAAAAGATGATAATTCTGTCCACTTGTTCAACGGTGGTTCTTTTTCCATAATGGTGGAGTGAAATGTTTCGATGTCTTCCTGATTGGAAAGGATTTTTTTTTTTTGTCTTAGAATAGAAAAGATAAGATTCTATCCTCTGGTCACATGAATTTCCGATCGTTCTGTTGCGCGTTTGTTAGTTCAAAGTTCGATTTATCTCAAACAAGAGCATAACAACCTCTTGCCAGTCAGGTCGCCCGGAAGAGGAGTCAAAGGAAAGCAATCTCAAGCAAATATTTAATTATACGTAAATGAAAATTTTATCTATATAAATAAGAACTGTGTACATTCCATAAACTTGCATTTTTAACTTGAGAGAGTGGAAGGTGTTAAAGTAGAGAGAATAAACCAAATTAGCATATACGCCCATCAACAAGAAAAGGGGATAATATTGCGACTATCGTATATCTGATAGTGATATACGAGAATACAGATGGATATAACTTTTTAAAAAAATCAAAACTAACCAGCTAGTAATAGAAATCTTTCAAATAGCTCTCTAATAACATTGATTATTTAGTGTTTATTATTGCTATTTCAGAAAATTAAAAAATAGTCACTGTCGATCGTTCTCCACAGAAAGTACCAGTGGAGCATAAAAGAATAACATAATTTGTATGAAATAATGACAAATATTGATAAAAAAAAGATTCTCTATTCTATTCAATAAGTTTTTAACGTAGGATGGTGTATGAGGATGAGAGATCTTCTATTGAGGATGAGAGACATGCAAGATCTCTTGGATGATGAAACCATTAAAAACACAAATTATGCAGAAAAGGAGAACTAGTTTCTTTCTTGAAATTTATTTATCATTAGAGGCGGTAGCCTCTAATATTGTGATTCAAGTATCTTTTTTCCATGTTAAATTATTAAATTTTGACAGCTGATATATCGAGCCAAATTGCATATTTTTGAGTGAAATTTTGCAAACTAATTCAAAACATCATATTCTACAAGTGTATCAAAAATAATTAAAATCGGACTAGTCAAAACAAAAACCTGGACTTTAGAAATTGAGATGTTCAAATCTTGTTCCTGTTCTTCCTGTTACCCTTTACTTGGCCAGATCTAGAGCCAAAACTATAGCCAACAATTATGTTTGATACGTCATTAGATTTCCTCGTTGTCGCGGAGGGCCCTCGTCTTGTGCATTTTTTTTTTTTATATCTATACTGGTTTCCGAGGTATTCTCAAAAATATGGTACCAGGAGAGCCTACAAGCTTAAATATAGGATATACAGTGCTGATGTTTATTTTTATTTCTATTAATAATAGTGACTAGATTAAAACATTTTTTTTTTCATTTTAAATGTTGTTTCTAATATGTTTTTAGCCAAATATTTGGATATTAATTTATTAAAAAAAATTACGGAAATTGAACCTGGCATATCTCAGCAGCAGTCGGAGACTAACCACTAAGGTATAAGACCCCCCATAAATAATCGGTTTACTAAATTTGAAATCAGTTATAAAAAGAAAAAAAAAAAACGTGAAATGTACTGTGTAAGTTAATATTTGCATACGTAAACACTAGAATGACTATTGCTTCTTACTGATACTGCAACGTAGCTAGGCTATACTGGGATAACTTACATTAAAAAAAAATACTTTGAAAAATGTGACAGACATTTTCAAAATAATAATAGTGGTTTGATTAAAATATATTTTCTCAAAGTCAAAAAAAGTTTCAACAAATTAGTATTTACAAAAACGTCACAGCTGGTGTGACATAAAAAGAGGAAAATTATGATTCAAGTTTATTAAGAGTTTTAAAACGCCCACGGATAAAGTCTTAATTTGAAGGTGTAGGCTAAACAAAATTAGGAAAAACAAGAAACTTGAATCATATTGTGCTCATATTTGGTAAAGAAGGGTTAGAGCACTAAGGTATACGAGCCTATCAGTTTGTTCTGTCGAATAAAATGACTGGTGATTACTTGATGACTGGATATTGAAAGTCCGCGCAAAACCTTCATAAAAGTGTCAAAATATTTTTTATCATAAACATAAAAATTAAAATCTTTTTTAATAATCTGTCACTAAATATTTTATGTTATGTATACATTTTAAATTAAAAATACTTGCGCTTCATTTTAAAAATGAACATCAAGATTACGATAATACAAGAACCTAATTTTTGGAAAATAAATTCATTAAGAAGGACCTAACCCTGAAAAGCACAAACTAACGGAAATTCGATAGTTTAATTCGATTTTAGCTGGACTATGCTAACCCACAAATCTCCAATTATAAGTTACCTGTTTTCTTGGTCCAAATTGAAAAGGTATGATGGTACTTAGCCAATTGCATTTAGAGAACTCTACACCCAATACGAAGTATTTATTCTAAAAAAAAAGGCAACAAACGAATGTAATTTATTCTCGTCTCAAAGAATTTCAGAAACACTGTCATCAATGAAAATAAAATAAATGTATCGCATAAATATATGCTTTTGGAAAATGTAGTTTTAGTACATATCAGCTAGAATTAACTTAGTATATTCGAGAAACTTATGAATATTTATTAAATACTGTATGATCGTGTTATTTATTTATTTATTTATTGTTCTTGTTTTCTTATTTGTTTCATTTATTTTTGGCCAAATTATCCGAATGATTCGATTTCTACTGGAATTTTTATGATCTTAAAAATGATTGATGTAAATATGTGATTAGAACCTAATGGGCATCTCGGTTATTTTAATGCCACCAATTCAACTTCCCCCAAACCCTTTGCATTCATTGCTCATTCCGTTTTTAAAAAGCTCTTTGCCATTCCTCCCCCACCCTTCCGCTTAATGAATGTAATAGACAAATTTCTGAATTTTTTTTAATGTGACAAATATTGATCCACGAACGCTCTCATATTTAAAGTCACGTGACTCAGAATGAGGTGGGAATAAAATACGTACGAATCCAATAAAATTCTATCCTCAGTAACTGACAAAACTAAACGCTAAAATAATGACTAGCTTTTATCAATTTTAAGTGTCTTTGCAAATCGAATCAGAACAAATAAAGAAACAAAAAAAACGGTTAATTTGTTTCCTTTCTTCTGTATTCTATGGAAATACAGCAAAAATTACTCCTTTTTTATTATTTTTTTTTTTAATTATTTACTCATCAATCAAATGGTCAAAATAAAGATCACAGAGAAATAAAAATTTCTGAAAAAACTTCGTATATTTTCTTTGTTTTTTTTATTTTTTTATTGAAAGCCGAGAAAGTAATGTAAAAGATTGAATATTTTCATTTTTTTAAAAATTGCATAAACATCGAATACTGTTCATTAAATCCTCAAATTCTTTATTAAGGTTCTCAAGGTTCAATCAAATTAAAACTTGTGCACCCAAACTGAATTAATATTTACTAAAATTAACATTAATAAATATCCTGTCAATGAGAAAACTGTTTCCGCTTCTATTTCCTTTCTATGATAATTCTGCCATCTTCATGAACTAACTTCTCCACAGGGATCCACTCGGAGAAATTTTCAATACAAAAGACAGTTCATCTATCTCTCTCCATAAATATGCACGTTAACATTCAAGAAGATCCATTCAATTCGTCGAAAGTTAGTCGATGTAAATACTAACATCCTGATTTTAGAACCCAAACTTTTATAAATTAAAAAAAAAATGGAAAAAGTGTAAAAAAACTAAATAAACGAGATAATTTACTCTACGGTTGAACAGCAAGTTTAAGTTAACAAATGTAAGTTGATTTTGTACATATTCGTATGTGATTATGTAGTTATGAGCAAACCGATATTATACCTATGTTAAAATTCCATAATCACAATAACTTCTTGTAGAACGGTGAAGTTTCAGCAATAGATGAAATAAGACATCTATTTTTATTTTTTTATTTTTGTGTAAGCTTAAATTGGAACCACAGGACCTTATATCTTCATTATATTTGGCCAGTTAAAACCCCCTACTTAAGACAAATCAAAAACTTCATGTTTTAGTTTTAAACTTAAAACTTTAAAAAGTATGTTTATCAAAAGTAAATCATTTAAAATTACAATCAATTAAATTTTAAAAATTTATTAAATTAACAATTATTTTTTTTTAAACTGTTAGATCAAAATTTGGTTAATAGTTTGATAACAGCGTATTATCTATTATTTTTCATCTTCATCCATTTTTTTGAGACTTAGGATTACGATATAATATTATTTGGAACACGAAAAACATTTGTTGTTGTTGTTGTTGTTAACTTCCGTCAAGTCGTCTTCGACTTCTGGTGACTCCATGAACAAACTTTCTCCAAATTGATCTTTTTTTAACAGCATTCCGAAGTTCTTGCAGAAACAATCCAGTGGCTTCCTTTAAACCATCCATCCATCTAGTTCTGGTCTTCCTTTCCTTCTTTTCCCATCTACTTTTCCAAGTATTAATGACTTTTCCAATGAATTGCCAGCTCTCACCACGTGTCCAAAGTATAATAGCTTTTGTTTGAAAATGAGGGCCTCAAACGAGCAGTCAGGATTCACCTCATCCAAACCGGATTCGTTGGTCCTCATAAAAAAACATAACATAGCATTTTTTTTTCTTAATATTCGACGACAATCCGAAGATTTTTATTCTTCACATACATCAAAATCATCAGAATATATTAGTTAGTATCAGAGTTGATACTTAGAAAAAGGTCCATTTTTCAGAAAGATAGAAATATCTAATTTTCGACCATCTTGAAGATTCGTCAACAAATCTAGTGATCTTACTTCCTGTCACGTGTCAATAATATCGGTCCATTGAGAGTCGAGTTGTTTCAAGACTCTAGACAGACAGACAAAACAGACCAACGACAAGTTATTGGAAAAAGCGCTTGAAAAAGACGATTATTTTTTATAATGTATATCGTGATCCTCCTTACTATAATTTTGCTCATTTCACGAAAAAGTAAAATCAACGGGAATAAACAAATCAAATTTAATACAGTATAAATTGCTTTTCGTAATGATTTACGTCTGATTCCATTCCTAACATTACAGATTCATTATATACTAGGATAAGATGGAACTGTAGGCTCTATAGTTAGATCTTATTGATTTGCAGGTAATTCCTGAAAAAGAGAGGCAGCAAAGAGCGTTGTTACTTTCGGTTGATCCACTGCTGAACTGCGTCGTTGTGATTTACGATATTTCTTGTGAAATCGACGAGCCATGATGGGACGCGTTGTTCCCTTATTGTATTGATTGGCAAAAGAACGTTATCTCGTCTCGTACTTTCGGAAGAAATAAATTACTTCAAGCAAGAGTTTTATCATTTTTTTTTTTATTAAGACGATAAAAAAATTACGACAGAAATATTCCGATAAGAAGAAAAAAACTAATTTGAATCGATCGCAAGGTTGTTGTTGAGCTCATAAATTTGAAATTTCTATTCAGGTTATAAAAACACTAAAACCTTTCTAAGCTGTAATCAAAAGAAGGCATTTCTTTTATTCATAACCAGTGGCGGCTCGTAGCTAAAATTAGTGGGGGTGCTGCCCCAGAAAATTTTTAGCCTTTGTTTTAAAATTGTGTAAAAGGAAACAAGCATGTATAAAAAGAACCACCAGCACGCCAGGATCGGCACTGTGGAAAAGATAGTGATCTCTCCCCCTTGCAGCCTTGCGTGTAGCTTCCTAATACGTCAGGATCGGCACTGTGGAAAAGACAGTGATCTCTCCCCCTTGCAGCTTCGCGTGTATGTGCGCATGCGCACAACAGTCAAACCCCACGCCGCTGTAACTGTGAAGCTTCACATTTCCATACAAAGATTTTTGTATCTTTTTCGTAAACTAGGGGATGGCTACAAGGATTATATATTGTACAAGTATACAGAAAGAATTAAAGAAAAAAGGACTCATTATATTAAATGTTATCGATAATATCAAATGGAAATAGAGGGTGCTGCACTTCCACAGTGCCTACACGCGAGCCGCCACTGTTCATAACAGAGCCTTATAAGTCACTATTTGAACGATGTTACCGTATCTGTGCATGTATAAGTCGCACCTGAATGTTTTGAGAAAAAGAATTTGGATTAAGAAAATCTTATAATAGAAACAGTCTTATTAATTCTAAGGTAATAAAATAATAGCATTTGCAGCATGTCTAATTATTGTTCATAAAATTAATAGTAAATTTTTAAATGATATTGAATTTGCTGTTTGAATTTTCGGAAAAAGAAGCCGTTGGATTTGACACTTGTAGTAACTGAATTTAATAACTAGTTTTTTAACATTTTGATTTTGAGGAATTTCGTAATTAAGCAAAATGAGACAAGAATTTCAGAATTCATGTTACAGACACTGCCTGGTCTCTGTGCACTTTCACTGTTGTTCTTGAATGAATGGGACTGTTGATCAATTTGGACTTAAGAAATTTTCGCCAAAGCAGTGGCAGCATTGAAACGTGTGTAGACATGGCTCGATGAATGTCCGTTTTTGTGTATCGGAATAGTCACTGTAGAATGAATTGCTACAACTTCAAGAATGAGATTAAAACCTTAAGGTAGCCTTTACCACGTTACATATTTGTGACGAAGTATCAGCGCAGTTAATGCGAATTATAAAATTTATTAAAAAACTAACTAGGCCTAATTGTAGTTTACAGCAGGAGTATCTAAAAAATAATTAGTTATGGAAGATCTGATTAAGTACTTTCAAAAGACTTAATGGAAAAACTTTAATGTTTCATTATTTACTTTAAATATAAATTCAGATTTATTGTAATTCCAATTTCAATTATAATTATAGAAGATTGTTCAACAAAATATGAAATAAAGGAAGGCTTATACAAACATTTTAATTTAGATCAACAAATTTAAGCATAAATAATAAGCTTAATCCTAAAGGAGGACGGAATTATTTCTATAAACTACAAATTGATTAATGTAGATAGACTAAAAATTAACTTACTTTTATCCTACTTTATGACTTATGTTTCTTTAAAATATGTCTCCACAGAATACTTACATTCTAATATTCTTGCAGAAATATTAAAAAGTTAAAAAACCGAACCTTACATGATATGTTATGAATTGATTTTGTTTTTAAAAATCCTAATGGTAAGCTCAGCAAGGAAAAGTTATTGTAGGTTGACTTAACATTTGTTAATACGAATCATTGGAGAGGAAGAAAAAAAAAAATACGATTATCTGACCAAGATAACACAAAATTTCTGTATTATACAAAAATGAAATTTCGAGATGTTTCCAGAAAGCTCTCCATTGATTTTGATGCAAATCGAATCTAAAGGTTAACAAAAAATAAAAGCCAAAATACGGTGCTATTAAATCGCATTACTAATACCACAAAGTATCGTAGCAAGCTGAAATTTTAATACAGCCATGCAATTCTCGGTTTACAAACAAATTCCGTTCCAAGATGTTGTTCTTTCTACGTTTTATTCAGAATGTGTTACTCTAAATCCTGAGCTTTTATAATATTACACATTAGAAGCATTTAAACCTTGTATTAAACATCGAATGGTCTATAATGTGTATCCTACATTATAATGTATGTATGTATGTCTGTATGTATGTATTTTTGCAACATTATAATACGATGGTTTATACGACACTCAATGTAAAATAAAATAAGAATGAAAAAAAAAACAACAACAACAAATCAACAAGATATGGTACTTGCCAGTTTTAATTAAAAACAATAGTTACACAACAGAAGTATAGAAAATATAACATAACATAGACAATGTAATACAATTATGTTCACTGTACGGCATTTCGTTTTACAAGCAACTCTTGTCTATTGGCGACTTTAAGAAATTTTGTATGAATTGTGGCATTCGTTATAAGAAATGTTCGTTAATCGAACCTCCGTAAAGCGAGTCGCCTGCACTAGACGAATGGTATGTCCTTATGTATTTTGGTCGACACTAGGCCCAAAACAAACGATATACAACTCTTTTTAAAGGGTGCTTGCGCTTCAAGAAACGTTTATTATATAAAAAGTTGAAAGTTCATTGGTGAGTTTATAGTATCGTTGTTTATTGGAAACTTTTTGGATCTTATCTTGGGAATACTCCGAAGAGATTTTTTTTTTTATTCGATTGGTAACTGAATAAACCTATTTTCATCTAGGTAATATTACAGTATTGGATAATGTTACAACTATTAAATTATATTTATATCTTATTTAAAACGAAAATTTAATAAGCATATCCAAAAATTCTGGTATGACATTAATTTAACTTTTTAGGCCTATTCCAAATGAATGAATACTTTTTAGGCCTATTCCAAAATGACTGAATGAATATGTTATATTTTTAATTGCTGTATTTACCACATATACTATTCAGTTGAAACAAATTATAATTCGAACAGTCAATTGAGAAGGTATTCTAAAGCATGTACGTGTAAATTAGACAAATAAATGTAAAACAATGCTGCATTCCATGTTTTAGAAGATCACCACGGAACTGTTGATGTAGAATCACCCATAAGCGTATTTAGGAGAGGGATGCGCAGAAACGATGTTCTATAGATATCCCGAAATGAATAGTATAGTCCCTATTTTTCGGGGTTTTTTTTGGTTGGATGGGGGGTTGCGAGGACAAGACTAAATTCCGAAATTTTGAAGACTATCTTTTTATTTTTTAGTTACTAATTTGGTCCCCTCCAGAACTAAAATCCTATATATGCCCCTGAAATCGTACATGAAAAATTGTTGAAGCTTGGTACAATATACAAAGAAAGTATTGGTTAGAGGTGAAAAGTAATAAGAATTTTACGGATATATATTAAGTTAAATGAAATTGAAAAAACAAAATGAAATTACAAAATTATTATGGAAGGCTTAAAATTACTGTTAATTGTAATTTTGAATATGGCTTATAAAAGTCAATTATAGAACAATCAAAATCAACATCATGAGCAATAATATCAAAATATTATGACACTAACTCTTAAGATATGATTTTAATTCGTGTAAGTTTCCAATACAGGCAAAAAATATTTATTTCCTCTTTTTTGAGAGTTGATTTTTTGTTTTTGCCAACCTTGTAATAAGAAATAATCTTAGGAAACTCTAAAGCAGGATGTGTTGTCCGCATAAGGAAAATAGGAACAGGCTTCATAATTCTTCTGTTCCCACAAGAATTTCAACCGGAACACTTCGTTTACCATGAACGCTGGTCGAACGCTGATGAATCATAACCTTGAGATTAATTCAACCTTATAGCAAAAGTTCCTTCTTATTAAACAGGCGCACAGCTCTAGGCAAAGTTTAATTTCATTTAATTAAACTCCAAAATAGTATCTTTTAAACTCTTTGAGTTCATAAATAATACTTTAAAATGATGTTAATTACGTAAGTAATTAATACATATTTATGATTCAACCCTTCATTAATTGTGGCTTTAATTTTATGATCGGTTCAATTTGAAGATCTTATAATGTTCCAACAAAGATAAAACTTCGGTATTTTGTCGTTTAAAAAGATCCACAAGCGTTGAAATTTTTTTCCCCTATCTCTAATGGACATAAGCATTTGGGCATTTGGTTCATTTAATGCATTACAACGACTGAATTGCCTAAATTTAACTTAAAATTTATATATTAATTAATGCCATTTGATCTGTGAAAGGAAGTACATTCATTGACGAGATAATTTGCCTCATACAATACTACAGTTTTTTTATTACTATTACTGCTACTACTAGTCTAATAATACTAATAATTTATTAACATATTACTAGAGAACAGTACAGTCTCGTTAGGGAAATGTTCCTATCATTGGGTTATGAAAATTAAATTTGTGATATTTTTATCTACATTAAATTAAATAATACACATAATTTACAATTATTTAAGTGAGATTATAACAAAAAACTTATATTCATATTATTTATAATTCTTTCTGTATTGAAAATAATATTTTTTGCCAATAACTATTTTAAATTGGAGGATAAGATAATTGTATTTTATTATTTTGTCTAAGATGATAATTTTGATTTTGTTTTTTTATTTCTAATGTTTTGTAATGTGGGCCAGGTAAGTCAAATGGTAAGGAGTTTGACAGAGGGCTTGAGGAGGTCGGCGATTTATCCATGCTTGATTCTACTTCAAACGGGTCCAAGGGTCCACTCAGCCCTCTCTTAAATAGTTACCGGATTTCTTTCTGAGGGTTAAAGGTGAGCGGGCATCAGACTGACCTCAACTTAGTTCTGTTGATAAGGAAACCTTACCACGTTGGCTTGTAATGGGATACGTTAACTTAAAATCTTATAATAGCGTTTATATATATACCGTTTAGATAATTTATTTTATATAAATTATTTCAAACTTTTTTGTTAAAAAAAAAAGTTAATGTAAGTACTTTAATAATAATAATAGTTTTTTTATTATTATTAAAATACTTACTTTAATAATAAGATTACTTTAATAATAATAATAACAGGTTCAAAGATGACATTACTCTTACATTAAATGTTATTAATAATTATACACAAAGAATGGATAAAGTTCATTAAATGTTACCGATTTCTTACATTTCATACAGCTTTAATTTAAGATGCTCCGAGTAATCTGTTAATGCTTTTGGCGTTCCAGGGTTTTTAAAAGAATGTCTAAGTTGAAAAGAGTTCTATTCTTGAAACAACTCATTCTATCTAAAGCTGAAAGTTTTTCTAAGCGGATAATGACAAATTACCTTTTTCGTACAGTTTCAAATAGGATTGAATCTCCAATTATAAATATTCTTCAATTCTAAACGAAATGAGAATTCTGATTTTTTTTACATACGCAGTAAATTATAACTATTTTTTTTTCAATTGAAACACATTGTATCAGCTAATATTCAAATTGTGGTGACCGTTACCAAACCACGTACAATAGTTAAATAACACAGTTTTGCAGCATTCAAACAATACACAGATATTTATCGTGATTAAAGATCGTGAAAAGAGATCATATGAGAATTGATTTCGCTTTGCTCTCTGGAGAAAAAAAAAGATAGCGAAATCTTCCTAACAATAAACCCTTCAAGTTCGCCATAAAATTTTATGTTAGCGAAACGTTGGCGTAATTTCATTCTGATGCCGAAATAAATGAAGATCACATGTCGTAGGGTGATTTTTCTATATCGATCAGACACTAGCGAAATCTGTCGCAAACATTAGTTGGACATCACTTGAGGCCGTGTGTGGTAATGTACGGAATTATTCAACATGAATTGGAACTTGTTAATTATTCCCTCGACGAAAATGGTAATTTTTAATTGATAGCGTGATCCGAGAGTACTTAGAATACATTTATCAGATTATACGAATGGCTGTTTGGATTTGTGTGTTTAAACCCAATTTGTCCAGGGGGCGTCTGGCCTAGGGCTCTCCACAATAAGTGTTGATCTGCCTCCGCAGTTTAGATAGGTAAAAAGGGAGGGAGGGGGAGGAATGGACTTGTGGGCTTGTTCATTCCCACCCATTGAACCGGTGTTTTCACCTCCCCAATGGAAAGGGTAAGGAAAGCTTTCCTATTAGCTTTCTTCGTTGCAAATTACCATATCAATGTCCCTCCTGGGAGGGAGGAAAGCTTTACAATCTGTTCGTTATTGATTTCACGTCAAAATTAATGCATAATCGGTGGGTCTGAGATGACTCACGGCGAACAGGGTCTGTCGATGACTGCGTCCGGTGCGACATGTTTACTTACAGGACTGACAACAGTTTAATCGCGTGGAAGACATTTTAGAGATCCACGGGAGATTACGAGCGAAAAAATAAACATCTCTCCAAAATCCTTCTCGCTCCTTTTTCTTTCTTTCTTTTTTTAACGCTATTTCTAGAAAAACAGCTGCAAAAAAATAAAAACTTATTAATAGCTGTCTTCATCTCATCCCCTTATTATTGACTATTTACCGTTACAAAATGAAACGGCTTTACGGGAAAAACAAATACACAAGAACAACACTAAATATTAGCCTTTCATTGTTACGCTTTATTTAGAAAATATCCGTCAGTTTTTATTGATTTCCATTTTATTGCTTAGGGCTTATTTATAAATACTAAATTATAAATATTCATGCTTTTACATTTATTAGAGAAAGTCTGATGCTTATAAATTCAAAATTAAATAATTACAGATATTTATGCAAAGTATTTTTGAAGATCTTTATAAATATATAAGCTACGCTATAAAAGTTTTTATACAATGTTATGTAGTCAAAAGACACCCTGAAGTATATTAGTTGTTAACCTTTAGTATATTCCGCTGGCTTCATTCTTTGTGTCTGATGTTAATTTCAGAACAGCTAAAACTGTTTTTTCCAGGTCGCAGATTTCCCTGCTGTACACCCTAAAAGATGTTACCGTAGTTGTTTAGTAGAACTGAAATAAACAGGAATAAACAAATCAAATTGGAGATTTTCTTATCTTTTGATGATTTAATTTTCATTAAGCCAAATTTACAGACATGTAAGCAAATTATGATTCTTTCTAGAAATTCATTCTCTGCCACTGTGTAAATACCTCTTCATTGTTTTCTGTTTGACAGAAAGCCATCATTTCATTAACTTCTTCGACGGCTGGAATGGGTTATTTTTGTTCATCTTCGTACATTCACTTTCATTTTTTATTTATGCCATTTACTATTCGCGTTTAAAACTGTTAGGTATTAACAACTCTTTTTCTTAACTTTTTTCAATTACTTATTCTTTTATAACTTTTTCAATTAGCCGACGAATAAGTTTTATTCATTTTCTTCTTTTTCTTCTACAAAATGAACGAACATCATTTAGATCGCGTTAAAGCTTGAAAACGGTTGCTCGGATTTGGATGAAACAAATGATAAGAATTTTCAACGTCAAAATTTAACTTAATCAAAGTTATCGTGCTTTTGTAGCCTTGAAGCGATCAGTGGAATACAAATGGTTAATAAGAAATTCAAATAGTTCTTAAAATATATATAAATTGTAAATGTTATATACTTATTTACAGAATACAATATTTCCTTAATTTCATTCGTTTTCCCGTTTCATATACCACAATCAGTTACAACTTTCAAAAAGATTTTCATAAAAGGCTGTCAAATCGTCAGCGTTGCTCTAAAATACAGAGAAGTTACAGTTTTGATTTGTTTGGTGAATATTTTGAAATACAGCCATGCCGTGATGATGATTAAAATAAGTTCTATTCTGTAAATATATATGTAAATATACATATATAGCCGGACAGTGATATGAAATTTGAAAACGCCAATACAACAACAATTCACTGCCTGAAAATGTCAATACAAAGATCAGATACTATGGTGATAAAATAAATTTACCAACCACGTCATCAGCGGCAAATTTTAGAAACAATTTTGAAAACAAAAACACAATATTAAAAGTCTTTGCTCCTTTTAAAATTAAAAATATATGTAGTTTACGATAAACTTCTGAAGTTATATGTTAAGGTTCTGGTGAAGTTCTCATTTTCAAAATAAAAAATTACCATTTCGTAATCGATAATGATCCATCATATAATCCATTGCTTCATTATCTTCCACTTATGGCCCAACGCTTTGTGACACATTTAGGATTTCTACAACCATCAATTTTCGGGGAAAGGAGATGTCCGTACTTTTCCAAAACGAGAGATAAAGAAGGGTTTATCATGTCGCACCAGTTATCCATGCATCATTAGATAAATGAAGTCACCGTCCATTAAAGCAGATCCGCATTATCAAGATAAGGTATTTCAAGTTCCCGTAATGAACAGTTTTATGAGCATTAGCGCATGCTCACTACATTAACCTTCTGCTCTCTTAACAGGAACCAAAGAACAATTTTTCTTCCCATAAATTTAATGTTAGAGGCTCCATAAACTGTGTGTTAAGTAGTTATGTTAAGTAGTTACATTTGCTGCGTTTTTTTATTGTTATTGTTTTTTAATCTAAAAAGCTTTTCATCTTTGAATTAAAGATAAAATGAGCTGTAAATATAGTTAATAGAAATTTCCTGAAGTTACATTGTAAATCGTATGTAGTTAGATGTAGGTATATTGTTACCAAAGTCTCTATCTCTTGTTCTACGCTATTCATCTGGGAATGCGGGCATGATGGTGCACTGTATAAAATGGCAGATGCAATAGTTTTGTAAAACAAAAAAATCAAGTTGAAAAGACTATTTCATAGTTAAAGGTGCTCAATGTGAATCCACATTTTCTCAAGTTCTACGTCAATGTTTGTCTGTTCAAATATTCCATCTCTATCAATTACATCACAATTGATGAATTTCACAAAACTGTAACGTGAAGAAATATTAGATCCTGAAGCAAAGAACTTGAATCCTAAGATCCCAGCTCTACTAAAAACAAATCTCGATTGACTGACTGCATTTAATTAATGAAGAGACTCAGAAGGGAACTATTTGGTGGTTATAATTTTTGCCGCTTTTTTGGTATTGCATAGATATTTAAAACTTAAAGTCTAGTGGCCGAATTGAGTTTAGTTCGTTTCTACGCTTAATTTTTAGAAAATTGCTTCACCATTTTATAATGAAAGAAAAGTCCCAGTTCGAAGCCCTTGCCTTTGCATTACGTCAAAGATATGTTTTGTTTTTATCAAGTTTTTTTTAATTACTTTATAATATTTTGAATTTGCTTTTTATTCACAACTTTACAAATTTAATTCCTAGTTATGAACGGAAGGAGTTAGAATCTGAGTCAGTCAAAAGTTCGTATGAGTGGATGTTGAGAGCTAGAACAAAGATTTCCTGTCGTCGACTTCAAAGCATAGAGAATTGATGAAAGTCTAAGAAGAGATGTTTTAAACGATATCTCACATCCTGTCATTCAGTAATAAATTTTCTATTGGAGAAGATGGTATCGTTCTTACAATAAAATGAATTTCATAAAAAGGACCTTCCTCATTTGATTAAGCAGCACCCTTTTATAGTAGATTTCAAGTGACATTACAATATCCTCCAGGGATATCTTTCAGGACAGGATCGACAGGACTTCATTAGATTTCAAAATTTTGTTAATTTACTACATTTTGAAAAAAGAAGGTCGCGCTTTTCGTTGGTATCCTATTTTATTTTAAAGCTGTTCATGTCAGCGTTGGTTTGTTTAGTGATAGAATATAGAATTTGTTGTAGAGGAATTGAATGAAAAGATATCAAAAAATCACCGTTTCAAGATTAAATGAATTAAATATAAGTGTGCAAAATAAGGAATACAGTTCTAGTATTAGGAAACTGGATTTGGTTGAATTACATTGAGGGCAAATCTATTTTCTTCATTTAATTGTCAAATACGAAAAAAAAAAATAATGTTTTAATGTTTGTATCTAGTCAAATAAAAGATACAAACATTTGATATTAATTTTTAAGTAAGATGTTTGTGAGGAAATGACTGGAACCTACCCGTTAACTCCAATGGATAAGGACGAATAACATCGTCGAATTGAAGGTTGACATCAACACAATTAGAGTAAAGACTTGTTATCGTATTTTTGAAAAGAAGAGTTATATTATGGTAAGAAAGAAAGAAAAACATTGAAAAAGGAAAAACAAAGACTAGACTACAATTTGTTAAAGTAAATTGTTGTAACTGCAGCAAATATGAGGAAAGAGCTAAAAAGAATCTGTTTAAAAACATACTACATTGAAGATCCATTTCCCAAATACAAACAAAATTTGGATCTGTTTTATTTGATATCGATACCTAAACTTATCTCCATTCTCTTTACCGTCCTCCCTGCGACGCCACGTGACCTCATTCATCCAATCACACGCTTGATCTCCCAGGACGATGCGATGATGAATGACATCGACACCAAATCACAGGAGACAAGCCCCAACGGATATTACCTTTTATGGGGGAGGGAAACAAAGAACTATTAGCCAGGTGAAAATCACAGGCATTGGTCAGAAAAATTAGCAAAACTGTATAAACATAAAGCAAATATCAATGTTAGCCATTCAGTTAAATTGGTAGACCAAGAAAAAGACATTCTAAAAATATATATATATATATATACAGAGAACCTTAGATATTTTATAAGAAGGAATAACATTAGGATACAGGGATTGGTCTTATTTTAAAATAAGCTGATAAAGAATTCCTTTATTATTAATATCTTATTTTTTTTTATTAGAAAATTAATCCAATCAGTTTTTATTTATTTTTTTCCCTAAATTTTACATAATTGTTTAAAGAAAATGAATTTATTTATTATCTTTACGATTATCGAGGGCTGTGGAGTCAGAAATCTTATTTCAACTACGACTCCATGCCATAGTAAAGTGTGACTCCAATTTCACCAAAAAAACTACCTACTCCCAATTCCCTTCACAGCTCTTCCATTATCTAATACAAAAATAAATCTAGAAAATAAATCTGAACTGTTTTATAATAAAAAATGTAGAATTAGTCAATATATTCACATTGACTACACGAGTGTGAGATTTGCAATGATTACACAGGTCAAGTTAGGTACTGTTACATTTGAATTATGATTACTTTTGTTGAATTCCAATACATTTTAGATATAAGGTAGAGCAGAAAAAAAATAATGGTAAACTTCGCAAATGGCCGCAATAAACATACGAAGAGATTCATGCATTCTTTGAGAGTAAATAATGAGAAAGTCTAGTTCACTAAGAGATAACAAAATCTACTTTTAAAAGAAGGATTTGTCACGAATCAGAATGGGATGCATTAGAGAAATGAAGACTATGCAGTTGAAGAAAAAAAAAAAGTGGTCATCCCTGAAGTGGTCATGTCTCCGGAGAGGATGGATACCATGGTTTTCCTGAACATTTCAAAGTGGGTTTTTTTTTTCTATTCATATTCCTCTAATTCAGTGAAAACTTCTAGGTTATTCATCTATTTTAACTGCAATTCAAAGTAAAGAATAAAACATACTTTTCTTTCTTTCTTTTTTTTTTAATCCCACAAACACTTTCAAACAAAAATTCAATAGATCTTCCAACAAAATCGCTAGGCTTCAATCATCATTTATTACTTATACGAAAGTATTAACGCAGTAATATCTTATATATGCAATAAAAATTTAACGTTTCTGTTATCAAATAAACAACAAACCAACAAGGCATCAAAGGAAAACAAAAGATTTCGCCTCTGAGCTATCATCGCTGGGAGTCTGAGACGGCCGTTTCGTCCTCTTTATCGACTCATCAGCCAGACAACTCCTTCGATGAAATTTCAGATCGCTTCTTCAATTTCCTCAGTGCCTGACGGATTCGCAGGCCAGGAATCGGAGCTTTTTCTTGTTTTTTGATTATTTTTAGTGCGCTTTTATTTTGTTAGGGACTCACTAGCGGGTGCGTCAGGGGAATCCTAACCTGGTTTCGCGATCTGAGCTTTCATCAAGGGATTAGTCTGGCTGATGAGTCCATAAAGAGGTCGAAACGATGATAGCTCAGAGGCGAAATCTTTTGTTTATCTTTTGTGCCTTCTTGGTTTGTTGTTTATCTTAAATATGCATTTAATTAAGAGTTCATTTCCAGGTTTTTACATAAAATAAAACAGACTATTAAATAAATATATTACTGTTTTAAATAACAAAAGATGTCATTGCCATCCAAAGATAAAAAGCCTAATTCGAATTCAGACTATTTTTTGTTTGCTTTATTAAGACATAGATTACTTTTTTTTTAGTCCATAAGAAATAGCTTAATCTAAGGTTACTGCCCGTAATTTCAAGTAATCTGTAGTTGGCTTTTCTGATAACAGTAATTCATATTCAATCAACTAATCCAGTTCTATGTCTCTTTATCATTCAAATGTATTTTCACTCAATAACAATTTGAATTTTTTTTTATACTGATATTACTTCCTCCCACTCAGTGTTTTCAAGAATGAATGGACTTAAGCTGAAAATTTGTGAATCTTCTTTTGGTAAAATGTAGCTAATCATCATCGTAGGTGAAATAATAATATATCATCATTGTAATCAGAAAGAAAAATTTGATTATTTCTAGGCTTTTTTTTTTTGTATTTTATGATTGATTTATTGAAGGTCCATTATCAAAAAAATTGTAATTTCAAGGTAGTAGGAAAAAAAGTTCTTCCCTTGTAATCTTAGCAACATTTCCATTATATTAATTTTATACATATCAAAAAACAAAATCTCCTCCGTTTGCTTCTTTATTTTAATAACAATATTTCGATCGGATGAATGATAGCCAATCTTCTTCAGGCAAATAAGTTTGGTATAAATCCCAAACCTATTCCTTCAAAAGAAATTCAAATATAACAACAACAGCCTATTACAAACATAATACAAGCGTAATAAGAGACATTCGTAATACATTGTTCAAATATCTCCATTTACACAATATTATGTTTTTGATTATTGATATTACTTAGTTTTGGAAATGAGTTATATTTTATGTTTATGCAGCATGTGGTTTACTTCCTTCGACTTTTTTTTTTTTCTTTTTTATTTATTTCTTTATTTCTATTTTTTTTTTTGACCGATATTTTCCTAATTTAGATTTTTTAAAATGTAGAATTTTTACTTGAGGAAAAAAAAAACAAAACAAACCCTCCAATGGTTTAACAGCGCTTGCTTAAAAGAAAAGTTGGTAATTCTGAATAAGTGGATAAAATGGAATATCAGATTTTTCTTCATTGCAAACTGCAGCAGACACTTATACACTTCGTTTTAACTTGAAATTCCTTCGTTGCAGAGCGCAGATTAAATAGGCTTACTCATCACAATTTTTCAGATGATCAAAATGTTTGTTACAGTTACATTATTCTGTTGTTGTTCCTAAAGCTAAGTCCACACTTGGAAACATTTTCAGGAAACATTGTTTGGAAATTGTTTGCAAACATGTTTTTTTTGTTTCCTTTTTGTTTTTGAAGATGTTTCGGAATTGTTTGCAAATTGTTTGTAAACAGTTTGCAAACAATTTGAAAACAACTCGGAAACACTTAACAAACAAATTCGTGTTTTTTTGAGAAAAAAACAGTGTTTCTTGTTTTCCATTTCAAATGGATAACAAAAAACAATGTTTCTTGTTTCCCATTGGAAATTGAGAAACACGAAACAAAGTTTCCGTGTCTGGACGTGTTTGCAAACACAGTCTGTAAAACATTTCCCTTCCCTGGACAGTAGCCATTCTTCCTTGGTATGTGTTGTGTCAACATCTCTGCTCATTTCTCCTCTATTTTTATCTATGGGTCATTCCACGTCAAATCACCCGATGAGTGGAACCACACCATCACAGATTTTTATGAAAATTTATTTGCTTATAAAGAGTCGTAAGATAAGACATTCTGCAAAATATGGGATTTTTTAGGTCAAATATTTGCCGAGATATGAATTTTTGAAGTTTTTTTTTTTTTTTGCCACGCCCCTTTTTTTGACGTATTTTCTTGAATATCTCATCTCCTAATCAATCAAATGAAACCAAATTTGTTTTCCCCATGTATTTTTTTATTCTGAATCTAAAAATTTCAACGAAATTAGTATAGGACTAATAGTTTTGTAGTAATAGACAGCATGTAAGCATTTAGGAAAAAATTTAAATGGTCATGTGAGACAAGTTTGAAAATATGGGTTTTACCTGGGTTATTACCTGTTATAAGTGAGATTTACTGCTTACAGAGCTGTGACTAAAGCAAGGGATAACTTGAATTTACTAAATAAATATGCAGTGACAAAGTAATAGTTTTTGAATATTTCATTTACGCGATTCGAAAAGAGTACCAACTTTGCGATTTTTTTTCTAAGCTCAGGAGCAAAACACCCTCTTGATTTTTTTTTTTATCAGTTACCTTAGACCTTTTTTAGACTTGGGTTAAAATCTCAAATTTTTAAATGTTGTCCCACATGGCCATTTAAATTTTTTCCTAAATGCTTACATGCTGTCTATTACTACAAAACTATTAGTCCTAGACTAAATTCGTTGGAATTTTTGGATTCAGCATAAAAAAATACACGGGGAAAACAAATTTGGTTCCATTAGGAGATGAGATATTCAAGAAAATACGTCAAAAAAGGGGTCGTGGCACAAAAAAAAAAAACTACAAAAATTCATATCTCGGCAAATATTTGATCTATTTTACAGAATGTCTTATCTTATGACTCTTCATATGCAAATAAATTTTCATAAAAATCTGTGATGGTGTGGTGAACTCATCGGGTGATTTGACGTGGAATGACCCCTATTCTTTTTTTTTTTATTATTGAATCCGTTTTCTTATATTGAAATGTGGACGCAGAAGAAGACCCTGCAGCTCATTGAGGAGTTTCAGTCTCGTAGAATACTTTGGGACATTACTTACTCGGAGCATAAAAATAGGATTAAGAAGCACGATGCTTTGAAGGAAATCGCCGTAATATTTTCTCTCAAAACGTTGAAGGCTCTCCGTGTCTAGTTTCTTAGGGAGATATAAGCTATTAATATGTCCTCCTCGGCAAAAATCTTTACCTCGACTGGCAGGTGTGTACGCAAAACATTGAAAACAATGTTGTAGAAACATGTTTTTAAAAACATGTTTCCAATGTTTTCAAACGATTTGGAAACTGCTTTCAAACAGTTTGCAAACTGTTGGGAAACAAAGGAAACTGTTTGCAAACAATTTCCAGAAACATGTTTCCAAGTGTGGACTTAGCATATTGACGCAGGTCAAATAGATTCTTCAATGACTTTCAATTCCATATTTAGTATTAAGACTTCGAAATGATATTATGATGCTTATAAAATTATCATTCCAAGACATTCAATGTTTAATTATGTGATACTGATAATGTTTTTAATTTTGAGAAATAATGCTTGTTCATTATTTTCATCTGCAACTGAGACCAGAAATACAGTAGTTTCCTCAAAAACATAAGGCCTAAAGGTTGAGTGCTGCAGATGCGTCTTCCAAAGCGTCCATGAATATCCCCTCCACTCCATGCGACCTTGTTTTTCAATGGGGACGGACGGACGCATCCTAACTGCCGTTGGTGACGAAAGTCGCGCTGCGTCCGTTTGCTTCTAGCCACGGGGAAGCATTGGACGCAAGGGAGACCAGTCATTGTTGCGTCCGAACTAGCTTCGCTAGCGTTCTGTAGAAAAAATATTGAAACAAATAGGATTTTGAACTAATCTGGAAATAAATAGATACAAAAATAAATTGCGAAAATGTTTGCATTTGTTTTAGTAATTTATAAAAATAGGGTAATTCAATTTAATAAAGATAAATTCATTTTACATAAAGATACAAAATTATTGGCATCAAATAATTTTACGGTATTTTTTTGGTTCTTTCTTTGCAGAATCGAAAATTGTGTTTTATAAGACAATTTAACTAGCATAATAACATTTGACTCAAAAATATGGCAACATCCATTCCGTCCAGGAACGTACTGCTGTGATGCGTGGCCTGGGGCAATGCGTCCGACTTCAATACCGTTGCTGCCGAGACGCATCAACGGCACCCTAGCTTAAGAACAAAGTATGACGATTGGAAAAATACAAAGGCAACTCGAAAAGGTTTCAGTAACAATAATACAACAACCCCAACAAGAATTTATAAAAAGCACTGTATACTGATTTAAATGTATTATCCGTGATTCGTCAGACGAATATCTCACCAACAGAAAATGAGATATTTAAAGATTTTAATGTTATTATTATTAAGAGAACTTACAGGAAGATGAATGTCACGTGATGGCGATTGTTCAGTTGAGAACTGGTTAGTTTTTTTGTTTACATTAGTTTTGCTGCAAGAATAGTCGTGAACATTTGAGTGAAGGCTCTTTCATGATATCTTTCGATTTAAAAATATAAATAATGAATATTTAAGCAAGTTGAAAGTTAAGAATTGCGTTTGTAAGAATTCTTAATTTTCCTTTGCCATTGAAGTCAATACATTTACTAAGGCGTCTTACCTGATATATTAAATTTTTGAGGTGTTGCATTCTAAATGTAAAACTAAAAATGATATTTTACATTTTCCTTTCTTTACTTTTACTAAACAACTTCTGAAACTTAAATTAACAGCCGCGTAATTTTTAATGTTCATTCGATTTTTTTTTCTTCTTAATTCCCTCTTAATGCTTGAGAAACATAAGGTTTAAGATGATGCAGAAAATATTGAGGAAGAAAGTTGTTTGTTATGTGATTGTTCGTGGAGAAATTAAAGCTAATGGAAAGCACTAAATGGAAGATGAAAGATGTTTTAAGACGGCTTCAAGGGCAAGTGATCGTTGTTTAAAAAGGGCGAAAGGTGGCGCTTATTTCTCTCGTTTCCCTGAAGACGAGCTGCTTCCAAGTTGACCATCAGCTAATAGCGCCGTCCGAGGTGTTGGAGATGGCCTTTGATCGCTAATTATGACTAATGGATGAGAATATGGGAACTATTTTCAGGTTAATTGCATACACTTTACTAATGAAGGCACCGCCCACCTCTAGGAATAATAAACTCATTCGCTCCAAGGAAATACTTGAGGTTGTTCATGTGATACCGGGAAGCAGGAAAAATCTCACAGTTCCATTACGACAAAAATGTCGACAACACGAATTCATTATTTACGGTGTTTCTGTTAGCGCTAAAAGGTGAGCATTTCTTTTTGTTTGCGAAGAGCCTACAACAACTGTCTAAATTAATAAATCGTTTTTGTTTGTTCTAGGAGAATGACCTTGAATGAAATAAATTCAAGAAATCCATGCTAATAAGAAATGCACGAAGAGAAGAGTTAGAATCAAAGTTTAGAATATAATTTTAAATAGAAATCCGCGTTGTACGTTCATCATTCATCTTAAGTTAAAACATTAATGTATGTTTAGATTTTTTAAAAGAAGCATCCCTAATTGATTTTGGTAAAGATCGGATTTTGGGTAAGAACGCTTTTTTTTCTTTCTGAAATACGTAAAATAAAAATTACAATATTTCTGTCGCGCATCTACCGCGGTAAGTGTATTTCCCAAAGGTCAACCACCTTGAGATTTGTCAATAGTATTTGTTAATAATATTTTAATAATAAAATTTGATATTTAGCCATCCGAAGTTTTAGCTGAAATGCCCAAAATTTACAGGAGTTAAACACGTCACAACTTTGAGGTCACGCCCACTTCTAAGCCCCGCCCACTAAAAACCCATGAACAGATGTCGACTTTTTTTTTACACCATTTGTAGTTAATTCAATGCCCTAAAGGTTCCAAAAAACTTCTGGCAAAAGCTGTAAAACAACGTGAGGGTAAGGATTTGAAGATAGGAAAAACGTCTAAAAAGTGGAAATTTCTATTGGCCGCCATTTTTGAACGGGTTCCGTTTTGGCTGAAATACAATACCAGTCGAGTCCTTAAGGGTATCTAGCACCCACAAAAGTTTTAGCTCAAAAGCTCAAAATTATTGCACTTATCCATGTCACAATTTTGAGATCCTGCCCCACTTCTATTAGGCCCGACCCCTAAAAACCAGTGAACAGATGTCGACTTTTTTTTGTTACTTATTTGTAGTTCAACCATTGCTCTAACCAGCTCTGAAAAGTTTGTGGTAAAAGCTCTAAAACCAACGTGAGAATAAGGTTTTAAAATAGGAAAATCGTTAAAAAAGTGGAAATAAATAAATAAATAAATATATATCGCGGGAAGAAAAATGTGAATGGCATATATTGATATATTCGTGATATGACCACTGATCGGCGTATATCACAAGGTCCCGGGCTCATCTGTTCAGAAAGGGGAGAACGCAATAGTGTTGAAAATACACGATAGCAGACACACTGCTTAATGATAATATATAATTAATCATTAAAGCTAAGAAAACTGAAATATTCGGAATTATCCCCATTAAAGGTCAAAGTACAGAAGTATATTACTGATGCAGCGCGTAATACGATAGCCCAGATACTATTAAAGTTGAAGTAATTAAATGCTATGATTGTGACCTCTGTTGATTTTATGACAAGCCGAAGCTTACTTGTGAGTTTGAATTACCCACTTTTTAGAACCACCAATCTTGATTTTACTGCACAGGAATTCGAAAGTGGATGAACTAAACCTCGTTTTGTTTTGATTTTTAAATTGTCGTCAACAATATGGGAGTGTTTCAAACAAAAATCCATTCACTAATGAGTTCATTCTTCAACTCTGGCAACAGCAGGGGTTTATTTTGATTCCATTTGGAATTAACGTTTGATGTTAAATTATTTCTCATGTAAGGAAAAGCTTTAAAAAAATAGAGTGTATGAATGCGATCGTCTCTTTTTAAGAAATCTTTAACTAAACAAAAAAGTATAATTATAAAATCAAATTAATCTTTGATATTCTAAAATTTTATAAAAAGAAGCAATATTGCCCCCCTGAAAGAAATCAATCCATAAATGTTTTCCTAAGCAACACTGAGAATGTTAAGATCCTATTTACACTTCCTTCTTTGAGATTCGAAAATAAGGAACATGTTCTCATTTGAAACACTTGATAAGATAGCTGCTAACTATTAATAACTAAAAAGAATACTTTTGTGGAATGTTAACAATGAAGAAAATTGTCTTTATAGTTCTCTAAGAGTCATAGATCGACTAATTTTTGTGATTCATGTAGAAATATTTGATAGAAAACAGCTTAGGCTATTTCACGAAGACCTGTAAGATAAATGCCGCATAGCATTAAATGCATCATTGAAACAAATTTAGACAAGGCAGCACGTTGTTTTCAGTTTAAGTAACTTATATATATATATATATATATATATATAAAAAAAAAAAATCTACATCTAAAAGACATTACTTTTTCTGCCATAACAGTGAAAATTAAATGTATGAAACTCCATAAGGATTCTGTAAGACAGTGATTCTGGAACTTTCTACTAACAGCCTTTCCCTTTGAATTTAAGATTTATTACACGTGTATACACGCAGGCCAGCAATGTTTGTTGTTGTATTTCTTCAACACAACAGTAATACTTATTGTAAAGAAAATGAAAAGAATATAAGATAATAGAAAAATAATACATAAATAGTAAATATGGAAGCAATAAAAACAAAATAGATTTGCGAATTTAAACTTTGTGATCATTGCCTGAATCAGCTGAACAGATTTTATACAATTAGCTTATACAATTATTCGGGTATGTTGAACTAGAAAATGAAGTCTTTTTTTTTTTTTTTTTTCTACCACGCGTATGGTTTTTGGTAACAAAGTAATAACGACATTCATATTTTACACACATTTTATTAAAACAGAAAAATGTTTTCCACATTATTTTTTTTTTTTTTTACTGCAAATCTTATAGAATAACCAAATAGAAATAGCACAAATATTAAAAGTTTCGTTTTAGTTCTTTTGCAAAGTCATTACAATCAATAAAATCGGTGCTTTCTTTATTGTGAAACTTTTTCTTTCCTTCCTTCTTTGTCTGTCGCGAAAACATCAAAATTTAAACAATAACAAGAAGTTCGAAAGACTTTAAGCCTAATTTTCCAGAAACGTTATTTCTTAATTTTACTTTATTTTTTTAAAAGTCGTGAAAATGACAGAAATGAAAAACCTATATTTACATTCACATTATAATGATAATTAATCTACAGAATACAAACAGTACAAGCTTTCCATTATCTAAGCAAAAAAGAATTAAATCTACGTTAATTACTTAAATTATCTAAATGGATTAATTTGAATCGTATCAACTTCGTGCAAAAAAAAAAAAAGGATATCGCTGAAAGGGTTCAATATTCACTGTATAAGATAATGACATATTAAGAGAAATAGGAGAGAAATCCTATTTAAATCCCAGTGATATTTTTTTTTGCCTTCTCGTGTCTCGACGAGGACCCATTTCTGAAAGATTTTAAAATGAAAATTTATATCATCTCTAATCCAGGAATATTCATATCAAGTTTCAAGAAGATTCGTCAAGCAGTTCAAAGTTACTATGGGAGGGGACACTTTGCTGTTGGAGAGTAGGGTAAAAACAATCTCTTTTTGATAGGGATTTTCTGGCTCGAGTTTCGCCTTGGCGTACTCCAATTACTCTCAAAACATTAAAATATTCGCCGCAATTAAATCATACAGACTAGTGTAATTAATAAGTAATTAAAAAGTTTTTTATGAAGCGATATAAAAGAAGAACTGAGAATTATCGTTTAAAGTATAATCATTTTTTTACGTTGAAATAATAATAGGTTACTTTTATTGATTGTTTATTTTATTTTTAAAGTTACTGTAAGAAATATTAAAGAATTCTAAGCCTCTGCTAGCACTTATTCGCACTCCACTTTTTGCGAACCACTGTCGTAGGAAGTTCAAATTTCGGGCTTTGATCCATAAGTAAGTCGTAATGTCTTGCAACTTTATTAAGCGTTTCCAGATTGCAATGCAGTGTCTCATTTATTAATGAACTGTCAATAGCAATTCTGAGGTATACAAACTGTACGTTATTAGGCAGAAAAATGAAGGTGAAGTTCCATTGCTCTGTAATCATTGGTACAATAGTGTTCATTAGTGCTTTCGTTTCCTTTGAGTCCTGTACTGCAGTGTCATCATCATTCCTCTATTCTTTCTGTTCATCTTACGTTCCTCGGGCACTGCAAAAACCCAACAATGACAGAAATGAAAGCAGCAAAAACCACTTTACATTCCATGGCATTTCTGATAGATTATAGGGTTGCTGCCCAGACAACTCCACACCAGATGAGGAAACTTAAGTCTAAAATTCTACCAAGTTTTTTCCTTGACATTATTTTTTCTTTTTTTTTTTCCATTTCTTTGTCGTTAAAACAACTTTCTTTCTTTTTTTCCTGGAGAAGATGACGATATGGCTACTTATACTGACTTGGTGCAATATTCTTAATGCTTATTTCTTTGACATTGAAATGTCTACGTAGAATAAGGTCAACACATTCATCAAATCTGACGGGAGTTAAAAGTATTTACTAAACTTATTTTTGTAATAAACTTAATTTCCAACTAATTATTGCTGTAATATTTAATAATGACATGATAGTTTACGTTAAAAATTCATAGAAACACATTTTTTATTTCAACTTTAGTAAATGCCGTTCTTTGTTTCTTTACATTTACATTTAAAATAAACACCCAATCTACGTATGTATTGTAAAAGAAAATAATGTGGAAAAAACTTTTATCGAAATACCGGTGACGTGTGTATTTTGTCAAAATTAACTCTTGTTAATATCTTGTTAATATTAGTCATAAGGATCATTATTTGGTGAAACCGGAGTTCACGGCACACGCCTTCGTTGAATTTTTTTTTCAAGTTGTGATGGCCGCTTTGGAAGTATTTCCAGAAACCCCGCCTCTTGCTAAAAGGGGCAACCACGGTGAACCAGGCGTAAAAAATAAACAAAGAACAAATCTTTTACGATAATTCCAAGCAACACCGTCCCAACATAACTCAGGAATCCACTTAGGCCACTGCAACTAGGGGTCACCGAAGCGGTAAACCACCCGTCACCGATGTATCCTTACGAAGATGCTCATTGGCTTGTGCCGTATTCTCCGGTTTAGCTCATTATTTTTATGGCTGAGTCTCAGAAAAACTGAAACTGAAATATAAATACGATGTCGAGAACTTATTTATAAACAGCTACGCTATTATTAATAGCAAATCACAGTGCACTTGATGTCGAGCGCCTCTGATTGGTTAACTCAAAAGCCACTCTCCAATAGCAAAGGACCAATCTGTCGTACTGAAACTCATTTCAGAAGTACTTTTATAGAAGAATAAATAATTTTATATTCGCAAACAATTATAAAATTATTTTATTATTCTGTAATCCTACTTCTGAAATGAGTTTCAGTATGTCAGATAGGGCGTTTGCTATAGGAGAGTGGCTTTTGAGTGAACTAATCAGAAGCTCGATGGTTTTTGAGGCTCTGACTAGGGCAGTCAAGAACCTCAAAAATATGCATAAATAAAGCTTTTTCTGTGTCTTAATATTTCTCCCAAAATTCACAAAAATAAGGGGGGAAAAAACCCTAAGGTGGGAATTCTTGAAGTCTTAAAAATACGTTCTGATAATTTTTTTATTATTTTTTTGCATCTTTTCTCAAAGAAAAACCAAGATAAACACCCGCTTGGTCGTTATTAATTTCAGCGCTACAACCCTACCAACGGACCGAAGCAACAGGCTCTTTGAGCTGTGACGTAGGTTGTGACGACAACACTTAAACGGTCATTACCGAGTAGATAATGAAATATATCCCACGTTTGTGTATCATAAGGAAGAACAAAGAATGTTATATTTAAAGACTATTAAAATATTTGTTAGATCTCAATAAACAAACTAAATTCAGAATTTCAATAAAATTTTAAATCTTTTTTCTCAATTTTATAACCAGTATTCGTAGGCGGAATTTGGGGTGGAAGTTTGGGTGGTGGCTGCTCCCCCCCCCCCCCATTTTTTGAGATAGACAAAAAAAAAATAAAACCCGAAAAAACATTTTCTCTTTTTTCCCCCCCCCCAATAAAAATGCCCCCCCCCCCTTCAAAATGCTGAAATTCCGCTGATGCCTGTTTACTGGTAGACATACTTTTGACGACATTGACACTACATATGTAACACGCTCATATTTATTTTCAGGCAACGTCAGATACCTCTGGTGGAATATAAAAAATGAAAAGCAAATGCCCTCTGGTTTTTAGAAAATGAGTTATGGCCAGCTATGGTCGAGTGGTCTAGTCACAATCTCAGCAACTCGGCAGTGATCCTCAAGGGTCTGATTTCAAATCGTGGATAACGTTGCGGTGTATCTTTCTTTCCCTATCTTCCCTAAGGCTGTGATGCGCGTATCACTTTTAGAAAATATAAAATTAGGTAAAGAGCATAATACAACTAATAATTGTTTTTTATTGTTAAATATAAAATAAACAAAAAAAATCAATCAATCAAATACATTAGTTAAGTTGCTTAAATCCGATTAATATTAATTAAACCGCCAAAATGAATTACTAAAAGGATTAATAAGTATAAAAACATCAATGTTACTCTATTAACATGCTGGATTTTACCACCTTCTCGCGCTCATCTTTCGACAAGGATTTACATAGAAAAAAAAAATTATAAGAAAATTAGATCATCTCTTGTTCATAAATATGCATGCCAAATTTTAAGATGATTCTTCCAGGGGTTCAAGAACTGCTAGGCAACACAACATACACCAACTGAGTGATTTTTAAGATTATTTTCTGGAAAAATAGGCTTAAAAATTAAAGAAATATGAAAATAGAACCAAAGAGCCTTTTGTATTAAAAGAATGGTGAAAGATGGCCCTCGATCCTTTGACTATTTTTGGATTCAATAACATTTCATCTCTTGTAATAAAGTAGATTCGTCAAACGATTCAGAAGAACGAGACTCGACAGGAAGAGGAAGCACCGTGACAGAAGAGAAATGTAAATGACTCCAATTACACTGTGCAAGTCCTAGTCCTTATTTCTCATAAGGCACAATTATCTCATCATGAAATAGCCAATAGGAAACAGCGAGGGAGAATAACCAACACAAGGCGAGAAGTAATTACCTATTATTAAATGCTTTACTCTGT
>JAFIDM010004315.1:30499852-30555760 GCA_023159025.1 Thereuonema tuberculata | reverse complement strand
AACACAAGGCGAGAAGTAATTACCTATTATTAAATGCTTTACTCTGTAATCTTGGCTTGTAACAACAGCAGCCAATTTGCAATTGAAACAGATCATCATAATTTTTAATGTGAACACGGAAATATTCATCAAGAATCACTAATCAATTCCAAGTCATAAATAACGTTTTTACAGATCAACCAAAAGCCAGCACTGATGATTTCAGCAATTTATGGCAATGATAAAAATAAAAAGTCTACCTCCTCCGACCAATTACAGCATTTATATTTTTACAAAATCTCCCACACACAAGATACTGATTTAAATTAAAGATCCGTAAAAATAAATAGGCATTCACAACTAAATATTGACCTAAATGACTGCCAGGCTAAAACTACTGAAGTGTAGTGTCAGGTATTTCCCTGTAAGATATCTACTACGTTCTCTTAACATCATTAAACAACTTAATTTCAGTAATAAAAAAATGCTAGGATTTAGTTCAATTAACTAAAAATTAGTTAGGAAAGTAGCACTTAAATAAAAAGAAGAGGGAAGTTGAAAAAGAAAAATGGCATTTAATAATTCTATAATAATTAAATCATTCATTTTTGTTATTTTTTTCGTTTTTCGTTTAAAAAATCGCATGTTTGCTCCTAATCTTCGCGTCACCAAAGGGCAGCAAAATACGAAGATATTGAATAATCGATAGTTCATGTCTTATATTCCAAGCGCAAGCCATAGGAGAATGGCCTAAGTGTAGTATTTATATGATGTATTTAATTTTTTGAATGCATTTAATGTATATATTTTTGTATTTTGTTTAATCTACTATTAAATAAAATATATGAATTACGATTTAATTTAATATTACTTGCAAAGTTAAATTATCGCAAAAGCATACGTCGTATCTGTGATCTCCCATCAAAGTTGTTCGTGTTTACAATGATTCTTCTATTTTCGTCCTTCGTTGCAAGTCAGAACTGTATTCTTTAATTCAAATCTTACGAATCTTCTCCTGACCGATCATGAGTTTTTCTCAACTGGTTTTTCCGATAGATAGCCACTGATTATGCAGCCTTGACACAATCTGCACAGACTCCTTCATAAATATCCCAACTGCAGCGCAAACAATCAAGTCTCATTTAAAATTGATGACGCCAACTAATTTAACTCGATTGTTTTTTACTCAATTCTACTGTATCTCAAAATATTGCTGTAGTGCCAAGGCTACGCAAGAGAACTTACAGTAGATGTATATTGATGGAAACACTGCATTTTTACTTTGATGCAAAGAAGAGGATGCTGAATAAAATCTCTCATTTTGATAAACGCTTATTACTATTGTAGACTCATAGACTGTACTGTAAGTTTTTATTCTTCTTTCTTATTTATTATTTTTTTAGATATGATCTCATATTCATTTGCAAATGTTTTTCCTACTAAATTGTAGTTCAAATTTTGCATGAACGCTAAAGCCCATGGATCCGAAAATCGGTCGGTCGGGTCCATGTGCAATAGGCTTAAGGGGAGCGTTTGAGACCAAAATTATCATATTGAAATGAAAAAAGGTAAAGTGAATGAAGGTGTTTCGGAACACACTTTACGTATAGTGGGATTCAGTCCAAAATTTACATATTCAAAACACCCTCATTCACCTTAGCTTTTTTCATTTCAATATGGTAACTTTGGTCTCAAACGCTCCTCTTAAGCCCATTCAACATGGATCCGACCGACCGATTTTCGGATCCATGTGCAATGGACTTAACTCAGTGTCAATCGATTAAATTAAATAAATTTGGAAGGGGAAAAAAAACCTCACAAAAATTTATTTCAAATTTCATAAAAATCCCAATGGTAAAAGATTTCTGCATTGTAAAAAAAAAATTGAATAGGGAAAAATTCTCAAGTGTTTCTTCTTTCATATTTTTCGTTCACTGCCCAGTTAAAAACTGTCTTACAAGCTTTTTAGCTAGATATCTTTGCCCTTTTGAATTTCTTTTCTTAAATAGTACACTCATTATTAAAACTAAAAGATTTATATCAAAAACAAGTTCTTAAATCACTTATTTCGTTCCTGAATCAGCTGATGGTTCATTTTCAAAGGGAAAAAAATCGTATTCGTTGTGGGTCAGGCGAGGTCAGTGCTGTATTGTGGAATGCTTTAATGGCAAACTAGGACCAACCCAACCCACCCACACACTTCGAATCGTTCCACTTAATTGTTGGAGCGACACTGTTGTAATGGCAAAGCTGTAACATCCGAGACGACCGTAACTCAAAGCCCGGTTCAGCCCATTGGTAATAACCAACCTTATCGACCTGAACGATCACAGCCAACGGGAAATGTTATGGACCCGTCACAAGTGACGTCATCAATACTATGGACCGCTTTTTTTTATAGAATAATTTCTTCCCAGGATAACTATAGCATGAACATGAATCATAAAGAAAGCTTATTTCATGAAAATAAATTGGCCATTTAATTGAACAAAGAGACACAAGAGAGATGTGAGACAAAACTGCAATTTTAAATTGTTTCTGTGTTATTTAATTGAGTCACGGTGGTCATTTGAGTCACTTAATAAGATTGCTTTCCTTTGTCAGGGTTTCACTTACGGAAAAAAAATAAATCTATATTTTTTTTTTTATGGAAAATTTCAGCAAATTAATTTTTGCTGAACGACAATATATCTCCCTTCTTTTGAAGGACTTTCGGCAAACACTCTTCCAGATATGTATTATTTAAGCTTATTTATACAGATAAACTTTATATTGTTAATTAAATCCCATTTTCTAAATACTTTCTATATTTGTATACTAGTCTAGTAAAAAGCTCGAAGATCACAGTTCCTTTTGTTAACGTTTTTGTTTCAACTAGTTAACCTAATAACTGGATAACTAGTTATCCGAAGAGTTGTCCATAGTATCACCAAATAGTTAACTTTTGAAGAATACTAGGAACAGATATTAGATACCTATCCCCTAATGTTCTACGAAGATGGATAATTTAGTTTTAATACAATTGATTAAACGCCTTATTAAATTAGTAAATTTCAAATTAAACTGCACAGAAACAAAATACTTTAGAAGCGCTTCAACAAATTCGGCCTGTAAACTGTTCATTGTTAGATATAAGAATCCAATAGATACCAAGACATATTCACAATGAAATTTTGAAGAAGTGCACTTTTTTCGCTACTCAGTTAGTAGCTACAGTCATTATATACTAACTTGTAAGTCTTACGAAATAGGTGGATGAGATAAAACTTGTAGGTGGATGAGATAAAGCTTCTACTTGCATTATTTTTTTTTTCGTCATTTCTTTTGTCAATTTGTCTCGCGTTGTCAAGATGGAGGACACCTTTTCTATTTTCAAGATTGAAAAGCTTCTCAGCAAGAGCTTATTACAGTTGGACTTTTACATTGTCACCTTTATTACAGTCTTACTACTAATAAAAAAAAAAGTACAATGTAGAATCTGCAATCTTTTTTTTTATATTTTTTTATTCACGCAATTTCAAATACTTACAGAAGTAAACTGTGCAAAGTATCTACTGGCGGAGTCACTACTAGGAGCAACACACATGAGTTTCTGGCCTCACATAAATTAGAGCTCTCAGTTTCAAAACACAGGAAACGTTTACGAAGGCTCCTTTTTTAATTAATTACAATTAAATATTTTAATTTTTAATTACTTTTAATTTAAGTAATTACGATTAAATACAATTTTCCAATTCGATATTTTCCTTCGGCCTGTTGCACAACTGCTCACCTATCTTTCCCTGCATTGAATAATTTTAGCATTTGATGGCTTATAAGTAGACAACAGATAATAACACTAATAAAATCTGAAATTTAACTATCTTCCTAGTACATCTTAAAACAGCTTAAATGTGATTTTGACGTTATTAAGTAACAACTCTGATCATGTTCGGGAAACATTTTTCGCCTCTATTTATTGTAATTTCCTTTTTAAATAACACAATGTGTATTACTTATTTTCAGTTACTCAAAGCAACCAACAGCAAAAGAGCCAGCACATTGGGTCTTGATGTGCTGGTTCCTAAATCTGAAATTTTTATAAAGTTATACAGTCTATATATTTGTTTATATATATTCATTTAAGTGATAGAATGGCTGATTTGAAACTTATATAAAGCGAGCAATTATTGTAAATTTTATCTTGGAAACAGTTCTAAGGATTTTGACGAAATGGGGCGAATCTACTGTTTTCGGGTGCGAGAAAGCGATTTAGCTAGGTCCCGACTTCGGAAACCTCATTTAGAGTGTAAACGTTTTATCTGGGTTCCAGGTTATTGTCTACAGTGTTCTTACGTTATTTTCGTTTTATTTTATCCTTAATAAATTCGTATTCTGTAAGTTTTTACATGTAATAAAACAATTTTATTTTTTCCTGCAATAAAATAATAATTTTATTAATAATAATTTTTAAAACTTTTTCCTTTCAACGTCGTGTGTATTCAGTGCGGAGCTGTCCATTTGCCCGAAAGGGGATTGAATAACCAGGTGTATTTAGGGGAAAACGTCTATGTGTTTCCATTTTAATTTTTTTCAAAAGATACAGAGATAATCTCAACGCAGGAGACCAACTTAACGAACGAAATATCCTCTTTAAAATTATAAAATTATGAGTAACAAGCAGAGTTAAATAACTTGGAAAACCACCAATTTCACAATAGCAAACGAGGAATAAATTAGGCCACAAATGGAATAAAAACGTGGAAGTGCATATTTTTCCCTGAAGAATTGTTTTCGCCCGGAAGTGCAGGTTGATGTGTCTCCAGGCGTTTTGCATAATAGTCTTATCGCCCATTGCTCGGGCAGGAGGTAAACGATGTCCTTTGGGAGACGCCGTCCGCCAATCCCCTCAGCTACCGAACAAGCGCTCGTGAGCCCTCCTTACGGGCCATAATGTACCAGAGCTTCGTATTTTATGGAGTGGAGGAAGAAGGGACGGTTCTAGCAGACATCTCTGCAGGAAGAGCCGCAGCATATAATAGGAGGGAGAGGGGATAGAACCACGCGCCAAGTTTATTGCTTGGGCAAACACTCAGCATCGCCTTCAAAGAAAAGAACAATAAAGGAGAAGTGTATGCAAAATACAATCGGTGGGTAAAACAATTCCTACGCCCCCATCAATAAAGCGGAGAGGTTAAAACTTTGATAAAAATCGAGCTATTCGTGTAATTTTAAAATGTGCAAAAACATTCACTACTGAAGAAAATTCTTCAAGTTAATCAATATAAGATCAGAATCCAACATTTTTTTTCATGAATCTGATTTTTTTTTTAAATGTAGATCCGTCAATGATTTCATAGCAAAGTAATTATTGAGGCACTCATCCAACCACTAGAAGGTCTCCAGGCTTGATGTAGACCGGGATTTTTCTATGCTCAATTTGAATTTCGATGTAGTCCTGTTATTCACTCGACCTTCTATTGCGGGAGTGTTTGTATGAGGGAGGCCATTGCATCATCATTGATAAATAAATTTAGCTTCCATTTCCTGACATCTAGCTGTCATGAGCCTGTAATCCCTATAAACTGTAAACAAATAACTTAATTTTTACGAAGCATTAAAATAGTTGGTTCACTTAACAGGAACGTCAGGAAGACATCAGAAATCATTGCCACGAAATCGTTTTCAAGTTACTATAAAGAAAATTAAAATCACTCATTGCATTTATCATTTAACTAGAGTAGCTGCCCGTCGCGACGAATAGAAAATTACAATGAATGCATTGTTAGGAACATAAATGAATTTGTTTTTTTGTTTATTGTCTATTATTTATTATTTGTTTATTGGATGACTTGATGCGGGCATTACTTGGAACTGACGACACTTCAACTTGAATGGCAAATTGGCTTTACTCGCTTGAAAATCAATCCTGGGAATAGTGACGATATCACTTCTGTTGCTTTTCGAAAGAATTTCTGCCGTGATTAAATTGCGATGACACTCCTTCAACGATCAATCGTGTGCCATTACAGAGTCCTTTCTTTGGATTGAGATTGCGAGGCTCAGCTAATGTGGTGGCATTCTAGAAAATGTGAGTGTGTGCGCAGAAACTCTGCAGGAAGTTTCGTTCATCACTTGGATCATTCGACACTACTACATCTACACTGCAGTAGATGTGAGAATTGCCGGGCAGCTTTCTGATCTCTTGTTACACGCAGAGGGATATACACACAAAATTGGGAAACTATATATATTTTATACATTTATGTTTCCCAATGATGATAACCATCATGTAGCAAATATATCAACCAATAACAATCCATTATATCAGATTTGAATGAATTTTTATTATTTGCTTATTTATTGAAGCCTTAGATTGATTGTCGTATTATTAGTAATGATGTAATGATAATAAAAGCTAAAAAATATCGAAATCTCCTAAAAAATAAAGCATGAAATAATCTATTTGTACTTTCTCAGATTACATCTTCTTTAAGTTTTGTATATTGTTGATTATCAGATTATTGTTATTATTTTTTTTAACATCAGTAAATTGATAAATCTATAACACTTACATTTGAAACCATGACCTCTGACAGACCTAGGGAAATGTGTTCTGTAGTCGAGATCAGATATTCACAAGTAACTTTTCATTTAGCCGTTTCATATTAGATTTAAATTAGCTAGGATCAGTTAACGATGAGCAATTGCATTTATCGATCTCGATAGAGACATCCTAACTTCAACCGAAGAATCAGCTCAAAGCTCCAGATTGATCCTGTACGGGTAGTTTACAATCAGATCATCAACTCTGATTTCCGTTATTATTATTTCCATTGGTTCCAAATAACCAATGGCAACAATGTCGAAGTAATTTGAAGTTCTGATAACTATATAACAAATGATATAGTTGAAATACATGTATTTAATTTAATCCTTAAGAATTAAGAAAAAGATTTTAAATGGTTTGAAATGCTTCTCTTGAAAATTTAAACTTGAATGATTTGTATCTTTCTGTAGGATGAGCCTAGATACAATATATCTTAATATCATATAATGATATAATATAAAGAATCGGGAAGAAAGAAAAAAAACAACGTTTTTTCATCATGAAGACATCCAGTGTTTTCCAATTATATCCGTTGGTTGTTGCGGTCAGTGTTCTCTGATCTATTGTCCGTTAAGTCATTGGCACCTGATCCAATCATTCCCCGTCGGACAAACGACATTATAGAGGACCCTTGTGTCTCCCGTGGGATCCCTGTCCCGCTTCCCACATGATAATGAGCCACCTGAGAACCCCCGAACTCTGCGCAATTACAGCCGACCGAATTTTTATGGTTGGCCGTGCAAAGACGATGGGTCATTGCATCCGAACAGTGTCCCCCTGTCGGGCTTTACTTACAGAAGCCCTGGTCGCACTGCCATTAGCCCGACAAGGGTTTATAGCTCTCGCCCACCTTACTTCATTGTGATATCCTCATAAAACTGCAGTGATGTTGGACCGAATTCGCTTTCGCGAAGAAATGAAGGCATCAATACAATATTTCACTTTGTAAAACACATCAAGAAATGATTTGGAAAAATCTTTAGATTATAGATCTACTATCGTTTATTTTCAAAAAACAAATATAAAGGTTCGTAGAAAGAATAACCTAAGAATATCAATATCAAGAATAACCTAATATCATATAAAAGGAGATCAGTACAGGACAAAGTTTAGAGGTTTTCCAATAATTTAAAAACACAAAGAAAATATTTCTTACGGCTGGAGAATGTTTGAAATGTGCAAATAAAAATAATGGAAACGATTTCCAATAAATAACATAAACAGATACTATCTTATCGTTAAAAACCGTACTTTTCATTACATACAAGGAAAATCTATTTCTTAATTATTACATTATTTATGGTCTTGTACATTGATTTGAGAAGCACAATTTTACATTTGCTCTGGATTCGATCTTCTCTTTTTCGTCGTCGTCTCCGGTCTGACCCGTGTATTTCCTAAGTGTAGGCTGCATTTCTTTCTCCTTCTGAAGTGTGCGATTTTCCGAGTGTGAAAGATAAATGGATAAAGAATAACAACGCTGTTTGTAAATCAATGTGTTTGGTCATTTTATTATTGCCTACAGACCTGTGCATACGATGTAACACATCGCAGCTTCCGCATCATGAAACTGAAATATTCCAGTCTCTAATATTGCTAGTGTTTGAACTAATTATAAAGAAAACGTTTTGGTTTACATAATATAAACAGAATATTTTTTTGTTAAAAATATTGACGTTAATAAACGTTCGAGTAACTAAATACAGATTTTTTTGTTTTGTTTTTGTTTAACCGTCGTAAAAAAGGAATCTTTTAAAATAAAAGAATCGTAAAATACGAATTTACTGTAGCCAAATATAATAAATTATTTTGATACTTTATTTGTTGTACAACTACATTACGAGAATACTGACGCTGTTTACATACAAGCGTGAGTCATTGTGATTAGTTTTCAAAGTGAATTGAGTTTGCATACTAGATTGGTAATTAGTGAAACACTACACGATTATGAAAATGAGAAGCTGAAACAAGCGTAAAGTCGAGTCTCATTTGCCAGATTTGTAAATAGATATTTCACGACTTGCTCGGAGTGTGAGGAAAGTGAGTTGGAATTGAATCAGCTCTCGTGAGTTCCACCTGTTGTATCCACTGACACAAGAGTTCAGTTAATTTGGATCCAATGTCAAAACCGTGACTTGAACCCGGGTCCCGCATTGAGGAACTCGCCGTGAGGGTGTTAACTCTTGTTGAACCTACTGCTTACTTAGCAAGCATCTGTGCGCTCGACCAAACAAAAAATGCTGGTTTGGGAAAGTGCTTCCCTATCTCTTTGTTTCAAGGCCATCGGGTCAAAGCGAAAGGGAAATTGAAAAAGGAATGCTTTATATGTAGCCCTAAGTGCAACTGAAATGCCTTAACAGTTCTTGAAGCATTGCGTTAGCCTATCCACTGTGTGAATACGAAATTTCAAGCTTGAAGTGGTTAACGCTGACTTCAACAAAATTGTTGATGTACAAATTCCTCACCACACAAGCAAAGTCTAACAATATTTTATTGGGTTTTGAAAGCAATGGGAACCTGTGTGCTTAGATATTGAAAAATGAAATTATTATGTGGATATTTAAATACGTGCTTTCTTGAATTTTTTAATGAAATGTTTGATAATAATACGAAACTGATTTTTTTTCTTCAGAACTTATTTAATATCCGTTACCGAAATATCTTTTTTTTTTAACGAATTACTGTTTGAGATAGAGAGATCATAGAAATAAGAGAAAAATCCCAAATTTACTTCAACAACTTTAAAATTAAAAGAGTAAAACTCAGATATTAAAAAAGCAAATAAGTTTAAAAAAAACTGGAAATAACTGTATAAGTAATAAATTAAATACAAAATTGTTTTTTGGTAAAAGAGCTTCAAGTGAAACTGTAGCCGTCAGGTGAATTTTTTTATTTTCATTATTCGTTAATTTTTTTTTTTTTTTAATATTCATACATTTTAACAGTTAAGAGTTTTTAGATAATTCATAACGAAAACTTGAATTGCATAGTTCCTTATTTCCAATAATGCTGTTACTATTTCTAATGAAAAAATGTATATTATAATATTATATTATTATATAATAAATGTTGTACTTGTATTTATAAACGTATTTATGATTTATGGATGATAAACATCCTAATACAATATCTCTTATAAAGGATTATTATTTTATTTTTATTTTTCAAAAAAATAGATTTATTTCTGTGTTTTAGTTTGTTCATATAAATTTTGGCTGTATACTGTTGCTCTAATGCGAATGCACCTCTTAAAACGCAGTTTTGAACGTACGCATAGAAGCACATCAATTTCAAAGTTTAATATGCTATAATAAGGTTTTTTTTACAATTTTTTGTTTGTTGAATATCAAAATTCTGTTCAGATAAAACTCGAATAAGTGTCAAATATACTTTAACTACATTACTGGGATAAGAAAATTTCTTCTAACACGATTCTTAGGCTAGTCAATCAACATTCCAAAGATTTCCAAATGTTAAAGGAAGAGATATAGTAAGTTATTACTATATCCTGAAAGTCTTTATCCTTAAAAAAGTTACTTTAAATAATAATAATAATAATAAATGCTCAATCATATTTTTCGTGAACCAATTAAACGTTGATTTTTTTTTTATTATCTTGGCTAAATCAACTTTTCTCCAAATTTTTCCAGAAAAATATAAATCCAGACTGGTTTCCTCGCATTCTAGTGGACACCCACCTCATAGAATCTATGACCCTTTCTTTTCCTATTCCCTTATTTGCTGTTACTGCACTGAAATTACCACGGGCGTCAGGCAGGTGTCCAGGTGTTTTTTATCAGCGTCTAGGTAGTAATTTTCATCTTCTATTTCGCAAACAACGGAATTGTAAGGAATGGATCCACTGAACATAAGAAGAATCCTGGTGTCTGATGTGGGCTTCCTTTTGAAAACGTAAAACACGTGACAATCCAGAACAGATATTTGGGAGGGAGTTTTGGTTTAACTTTACTTGGTCTCACATAGAAAATAATGCTGTTATAAATGAATTGATTTAAGAAACTCACGAAATGTTTCAAATTTTAAAGCTCAGAAATGTCATTAAGCTGTTTTTTTTTTTAATCAACTGCTTTGCTACTCTTCAATGAAACTGGAAAGTTGATACTACTTTCATTTTTTTTAGTGCAAGATTATAAGATTGATTGTAATACATTAAACTTAAAAAAGTTTAGCTCATAAAAAAACATTTTATTTAATTCGTTCTTCAAAGCTATTCCAACTTTTAATATCTCTTTAATTCCTACAGAAATTACTTGTAAGTAACAATTATGTAAAACTTCAGAATAACTTCATGAAATGTTTTGTTTTTTTTCCCTCTTTTCCTCCGGTAGTAAATGTAGTTACTAAAGCGCGTTCTAAATTTGTAATAAACTTAATACGCACTGTACAGATCCTTTTTTTGAGGGATTCCCACTCCGGGGTGAGGTTTGCTCGATATTTCGGTCCGGTGCCTTGGGCCTTTTTCGGGAGATGTATATTAATTACATTTAGGTGAGTAAATATCGAGCAAACCTCACCCCGGAGTGGGAAAATCCCTCAAAAAAAGGATCTATACAGTTTCATGTCTCACTCTACCTTCAGAACCAAACTACTTAAGATTAAGGTGACCAACCGTCCTCCTTTTTGAAGGTCTGTCCTCCCTTGAGAATTGTCCTCCTAAATGTCCTCCTTTTGTAAATTCTGTCCTCCTTTTTGATGTTTGAAGAGTAAAATATGTCCTCCTTTTTGATATGTGAAGTTTAAAACCTTTTTTTTTTTTGGTTGAACAGATAGGTTTATACCTCTAAAACCCCTGATAACATTTTTTTTTCTTCAAATTATTTGCGTCCTCCTTTTCATTTTAGAAAAAATGATCACCTTATTAATATGCATTGTAGAGGTAATAAAGTTGGATCAAATAACTATTAAAAGCATCCATTTCTTGTCAATATAACTCCTACTACCTTCTATAGGAAGATGAAACTTCAGCAGTACTCTAGGAAGTCTACTTCAGTAAACTTTTTATCCAATTAGAGGTAAGCGCATATTCAGGTCAGAAGTTAGGAGCTAAAATCTGTCTTACCATTAATACGGAATAAATTAATATCATTAATAAATAAATAAAAATCGAATAGCAAAAAATGGTTTGGCGATAGGTGGATGTTGCTCAGTGATCCACATGAAAGGCAAAGATTTAGCATTAGATAACTTTTATTCTAGAGTTACCATTTATTAACAACTAATTGTTCAAAAATCTTAAAGTTTAATAGTAGATCTGTCTTAACAGTTCTCTTGGAATCTTAACCGAACTATTGCAGCACTGACCACTTTTATTGGGTTTTTTCCTAAAAAGAACTGCCTACTACACAATTTTAAACAAATAGAAACATACACCAAAAAACGGAAGTAATATCCAAGCCCGCGCGGGATTCAAACTCAGGTTTCAGCCGCTTAACCCTTCAGATACACCCAAATGGCTTAATTCATAACTAAGAGTTGATCATTCAATTGCAGAAGAGTTCGTCGTATATCTGACGACGTAAAAACCTTTTTTGCTTACCATTAGAGGATCGTAATTTATGGGATGAAACTATTTTGTGCCGCTTCTTACTAAGGATTTCACTACGAATATATATTTATAATGGTGTACAAGTTAAGATTAAGTATCATTCTTTAAAACAAGTTGGTAAAATACTTAAAGGGGAGGGGATGTGGGAAGAAGAAAGTACAGTGCTGATGCCAAACGCAGCAAGTTCTTAGAGGACCTTCTAGGAATTCTTCCTTATAACTATTTCTTTCTATTTTTTTTAAATATTAAAAACTGATTTTTAAAAAAAATAAAGTTGTTATCAGTCGAAAAATTAGGAATGTGTATTCTACCTAAATCTTTGATAATTCTTGAGGTAGTCGATTCATCTCCTGAACATGAACATTTTTTTAATGGTAATGGTTTTTAAGAATATGTTAAAGGATAAACCTAGACTTTTAAAAAGATTTGAAAATAATGTCTTTAAAATAAACACAACGAACAAATTTAAATTCGTTGAGTATTTCATCGAAATTAGAGAAACGGTTCAATCAACATTCTTTAAAGCAAGTGTAACAGTGTCAACTTTCATGGCGTTGATTAAAAACATTAATATAATGACGATTCTACATCAGGCTAATTATTATGCGCGCTGATTCTTAATATTTAGTCAAAGTCAAGATTTCTTCAAAACTTTTCAAATTAACAAACAAAAAAATAAACAAACTGGCATTTCAAGATTTTCAAGCACAAACCTATGAAATAGTTTAGTATCAGTTTCTTTGATATTCTTGTGGCAAAAGATACTAAATACAGCGCTCTAGGCGTAGCCAAACAAACAAACAAACTGAATTAGGCTATTATATGTGTAATTGGAAATAAAAACAAAAAAAGCAGACCTAGACTATTCTCGAACAAAAAAAAAACCCCACTATTATTAGTTTTTTCGTTACACCATAGCGTTCGGCGTAAAGAATGTGAACCATGGGTCATTTTCTGGGAAATGGCATCAAGATTCTTTTTCTTTTTGAGCTGTATCTACTTTGGACGGTCGGTGATGATAGTGCGGCGGCCATAATTGCTGGAGTGTGCGACGCTTTCCTAATTATATTCGACCCACCGTGTACTTAATAAATTTATGAGCTGCCACTTCGGCCGAGTTTCAATTACAACCGTCGCAATCTTCAAACACCATCGCGTCTTAACAAAACTCGCTAGCTAATACAGTGGTGCTCAAACATTTCTAATTAGGCGTCCTTGTTTACTTTCAAACAATGTGGACGAAGAAGTTTAAATTAAGAGTTGGTGGTAAACTTCAAAATAATGATTACTAATTTGTATTTACATTTTCAGCTCTTACTGAAACTTCTAGAATTATAGGAAAGAATTCCTAATTATAATTTCTAATAATTATAAGTCTAAAAAAAGCACTGTGATCCAAAATAGGATAAAATTAATGTGTACCAAGTCTCAAGCAGGCTCAACTTTAAAACCGAATTCATATTCAAAATTATTGTGAAATTAGAAAAGTGATTCATTCAATTTTATTATATTCTAATTTTCTCCATATTTTTGTGCACCAAAGGAGTTTAATCGTTTACACTTGATTAGGCCTCAGTTCCGTGTTGTTATATTTAGTAAATACATTTATCATCAACTGATTGGATGGTAGAAAACAGTTGATTCAGTTTCCACACTATCTGTATTTGGGGATAAAAGCAAAGCAGAAAGAGCCCCTTGAACTGAACCCTATCGATGGTCCTGGAAATGACTGGAGGGGGAAGAAAAGAACTTTTGTACTAGAATTACATGTTCTGGTAAATGAGCTTTTCAAATGCTTTTTTAGTTATGTACTGAAAAATGTGTCTATAAGTTATTTATTTCCCGAAATTATATTCTTAATAACATCAAATCAAAATAATTAAAAGTTTACATGATTTTACTGTTTTAACACTCAGATAGTATAAGCAAAGGTATACTTTATAATACGAAAATTAAGCAAATTCTAAGTTACATCAAAATTCAGGAGAAAGTTTCCATTAAGATACACAAAAGCTAAAGATTTTTCTCAAATAAGTAATTCAAAATTAACATTAAAGGGAAGTTAATACAAAAAATGAATATCTTCTCACTCGACTTGATGCGGCGCCTTCACATATGTATTTCCTCAGGGAATATTTCAGAGAGATTTTGAAGATGCAGATGTTGCCGTGTTGCCATGGTAACAAGTGTGATGAGGCTACAATGATAGGGAAATTAGGATCCGCAGAATGACAGCTTTTCACAGTATCAATACATCTTTGATAGAAGTATAACAGATAGTTATTAGAGTTGGAATGAGAATATATTTCAACTCTACAATGGATATTTAGTTTTTGGAAGTTTTAAGAATTAGCTTAAGATTGCGCTAATAGTGAAATCAAAAATATAAATAGATGTAACCGACGAAGTAGAATTACTTCATTGCTTTGAAATGGTTTCTTGGATATAATTACGTTCTTCTACAAACACCTTCTACATCAACTGAATAAATAGTGTACAAGTTCTTCTGAGACCTGAGATCTGTCGCAAGCCCAAGGAGTGTAAGAATGAGAGAATGGAAAGTTTAAAGCAGACAGTGGGATTAAAAATAGAACGTTTGCAACACTCTTAGTCAGTTAGGCAATCAAGAGCAATTATAATACCGTAGTTAGGAAATTTTTCTGCGTTTCATTATACTGTCAGGATAGAATAGATATAAATTCTCAGATTGTTTTCTGTCTGTCTAATTTCACAAGGACACTGAGCTATTTGCAAGTTTAAATCCATTGAAGTATTTTTTGAAGTTATGCTTCTAGATATCAGGAATCTGGTTGATTGACAGTTTAACAAAGTAAGCTTTTATCAAAATATGAAGGGAATATCTTTGATATATTTTATCAAAATATAGCAAAGATTCGCTGTTTTCGACATTTCCATCGATCATCGTCGAGCGCTAAAGAAGTCCTCTTGCTGTTGTTCGATCGAGGGCTATTTTTATTTTTTTATTTTTCCCTTTGCTTAAATCAATCACAGAGAATTAACTCACAATATACGCATTATTGGAAAGAAAATTGACAGACTTTGAATTTAAAAAAGAAAGAAAGAAAGTTTTTATGATAAATTTGATGCAAATAAATTACTACTTCGTTATCAATAAATATTACATGAATTTGATTTTTTTATTATTATTCATTTAATGAATACTAATATTAGTTAAATTTCTCGGCCTTCCACCTGTAATAAGCAAAGATCCTCCTATCCATTATATTCAGCAAAAAAAAAAAATATGAGCACAAGTGAAATCTGTCTTTAGAAAATAAAGGGACTTGTTATTTATTTATTTATTTTCTAGTTTCTTAAACTTTCAATAAAAACTTCATTGAACTTATTTACAAAATAGACTGAATTGTAATAAATCGCTAGATGTTATTCCTTACACTACAAACAACTGAAAGGGATTTTTATTTCTTTCTCCTTTCAAAAGACAGGAAAGTTGTTTTTGAAAAACATTATTTTTACTTCATTACATCTACAAACTTCTTTTACACAGTCGTTAATATTAATACCAATCGGTAATTTTATACACTTTTTATATTCCACATTCTCTTTGTTCTTCTTATAATTTTTGTGTTTGAAGAACTCTTTTAACTGTTTTCAAAATAAATTCTTCAGGATATTCTTTCAAAAGTAATCTATCTTCAAGATTTTTTTTTTATTTTTTCATCCCAAAGTCTTTTGTCTTCAGTATAATTTGTTATCTTTCTTAAGTAGTTAGTAGACTAATTATAGCTCTTTTTGTGGAGGTACGGTGGTTAGATGTAAAGTTTAAAACATGGCTACTTTGATACAGTTTCTTAAAATGTTCATACGTTAATCCTGATGTTTCATTTCTTTCAACAATGTCAAGGAAGGTAACCTTTCCATTAACTTCTTCTTCTACCTTAAAAATATATCCTTAAGAAAACTTTATGTAATTTAAAAATCTAGGAAATTGTCTAATAGAGCCTCCCCAAATTATCTATGTTTCAAACAAATACTATTGGAATCGCGGTGGTGCCTCAAATAAACAACTTGTACTTTATTGAATTTTGTATTTGAAATCTTTTGAGAATTAAAGTTAATTAATGCAACATGTTTGATTTTTGTTTTCCTTACATTACAGTTGGATAAAAGATGCCATGACGTCATCATGGAGGCGGAGTCTATGGGTTATTCAGGTGATAGGGATATTTATCAGTCTAACTCCAAATGTTGTTGTCTCCAGAAGCAAACACAAAAAAGAAGAAAAATGGGGTAAGTGAATATCATTGTGTATTAATATAATTATTTTTTATTATTGAAATTTCCCGCTAATATAATATAATATAATATAATATTAATGCGAGGTTCGAGGACAAGGGATTAAGGGGATTAGCTAGGCATCGTAGGTTTAAGCCCGTTCCTTAAATTGACGTCTCCTCCGATTGGCTCGTTAAGATCTCAACCCCTGTTTTTTAGCGGAGCGAAGCAAATCTCTCCATTCCCAACAGATCACAGTTTGTGAATCGTTTTATTAAAAATCTACAGTAGCTAGAAATATGAAATTTTCCATGCCAACGTCCATGTAGAAGTGCACAATCATATTTTCAACATTTAAAACTGTAAATTTTATAAGAATTATTTGTTTTTAAAAACTTGGAAAAAGCCATCAGAAAAGCCACAACAAAAGCGCCATTAGTTATGAAATCGAAACAAAAATTTGTCATTTCTAATAATCCTACAGCGTTGTAGCATTATTAGAGCGTTGCAATGACTCGTCATACACTAAATTATGTATTTAAGTACTTAGTATTCAATCAAGTGCATGAAGTGCGCGAGTCTAGGCTAGGCGGCTATTTGCTGGTCAAGCATCAGATGTGTTAAGTTAAGGTGACCAGACGTCCCGATTTTTAAAAATTTGTCCCGCGTCCCGCGGCGTTTTAAAAAAGTCCCGATTTTTTTTTTTTTTTTAATTCTTTTTTTTTTTTTGTTTTCGGAATGGGGATTTTGTTTTTTTTTTTTTCCCTTCCCGGTCCCCCCCCCCCCCCACCGGTCAATGGTGTCCCGCTTTGCGAATGTAAAAATCTGGTCACCTTAGTTAAGTGTTAATTGTGTCTACTCCTCTTGTTCACGATGTAAGAACAACATAATAATATAATATTATTTTTGTTACTGAACTTGAGTACGTTAATTTCTACATATTTATAATTTTTTTTTTTTTAATTTTACGGAAAAAAAAATTGAATCCGACATATGGCAACAAGTGGCATGAGATGTTTTTGGGCCCTAGTTGAGTAAAAAAGAATCACAACTAAAGAAAGAAAGGAATTTAAAAGTCATTTTTACTTTTAGACTTTTGTAACTTCAGCGAAATAAAATAAAATTTTAAATTAGATTAACTTAATAATAACATGCTTGCGGATGGACCTAAACTTGTCCGGTTCGTAGCAGACAAAGAAATATAAATAAATGAGAAGGCCATCCGTTTGTGCATTACCTTTAATGATAGCTGTTTGTCGAAACAGAAAGTAATATATTTTTGTTGGTCTTGCTCTTAAAGCGATGTTCTGCTTAATCAATTTTTGAGCATAGATCTGGTAATTATGATGGAATCGGAACCAAATTTGACTAAAAACTAATTACAGGTTCTAATTAATGACCCTGCCAATTTTAGTTTGAATTATCAAATTCAAACCGGCTCCTGTTTACATAGCGAACAACCAACCAACCAACCTGGTAAACACGTTGCTATAGAGATTATACTTTCTATTAGCATCAGCACATGAATTGTTCCTGTCAAAATACTATTTATTTAAGCAAAATTGGTTATTTTATTGTTTTTGCAGACGTAGTACATGGTTAATTAAATGCGATACGAAATTAGAAAGTTAAAACGCTACTTCATAATCAGAATTTTTAAGTAAGTCTGTAGATGACAACAGTTTTTCTAATAATTAAACTGTAATTTAATTTCCTTTTGTCAAATTTTACTTCAAGGAATATTTCCCTAACAATGAGGGCGGCAAATAATGTAAGAATATAATATAATATATAAAGAAGTATATAAAAATATTACCGATAGCAGAAATGCCGTCTTTTAATACTAATACAGGGCGATTACAAATTTTTGAACGATTTCAAAAATTTCCTGTAAAAGCGTTATTGCAGTTATGATGCCACGAATGGTACAGTAGGATAGAGCACATGTTCAAGTTTGTTTTCTATATCTCAGAACTGTGAACTATGACCTACATTAATCACACGGCAACTGGAAACCCTAAGTACGCAGTCCTGACTGAAGCGACAGCAGAGGGTCATTGGCTGTTGCCTCTGCCGCTCGTCAGGTGGTGTTGTTGACAACTGGGCGTTCACAGTTGAGGAAAACGCATACTATGTTTTAGAATATTACGCAACCAGATCGGTGACGGTGGTGCAGCGTGGTTTCCGCACCAAATTTCTGAATGACCCACCTGCCAAGAATTCCATTCGTAAATGGTACGATCAATTTAAGCGACATGCTTGCGTGATATTCTAAAACATAGGATGCATTTTCCTCATCTGTGAACGCCCAGTTGTCAACACCACCACCTGGCGAGCGGCAGAGGCAATCGTTTGTTATACGACGCAACAGCCAATGACCCTCTGCTGTCGCTTTAGTCAGGACTGCGTACTTCGGGTTTCCAGTTGCCGTGTGATTAATGTAGGTCATAGTTCACAGATCTGAGATATACAAAAAAAACAAACTTGACCATGTGCTCTATCCAACTGTACCATTCGTCGCATCATAACTGCAATTGTGCTTTTACAGGAAATTTTTGAAATCGTTCAAAACATTTGTAATCACCCTCTATTATAAAATATAATATCTTATAATATTAAGAAACAAATTTTAAGTGCATTTGTTTTAGATATTGGAAAAATAAAAAAAATGACAATGGTTTTTACTTTGAGGTTTTCTACTTAGAATTTCTGATACTTCTATTATATATAGGAAAAGATATAATGATAAATAAATATCATTTCTGAATATAGGAGATAATGCACTTATCAACATTGAACGAAATTTAACTTTTATTATTTTACTATATCTCTAATATTTTCATAATTTTTCTCTTTGAACTAAATTACTAATGTCTTTAAAACTCTTAATTTTCAAAACCTCATCGACAATAGTTTTTATTTAAAGGATTAAGCAACATAGGAAATAAATTTTTATTATAGAAAGCTCCATTTTTATTATTGTTAAATAATCATTATCGATTTATTGTTCAATTCACTTAAAAAAAGAAAATTTCAAGAAAATAATTTTAATTAGATATTAGGAATATTATTATTAAAAAAATAAATAAATAAAGTGTCAGTGATTTTTGTTTTGTTTCAAATTATCATAAAAGCTGTAAACATTTATGCAGGATTTAAAAGGAAAGTTCCTAATGATAATTATGTCTAACTTTACAAACAGACCAAAAGCAATAAATATTATTAAAAATTGATAACCAACCAATTTTTAACATTTCATTTAAATTATTTAATCGCTTCCTTGCTATTTATCTATATAATATGAAATTATAAATACATAGGAATTAATATTAGATTCAATCATTTTAATCTGAAGACTGAAAGAATTTTTATCGAATCAGTTTCGTTTTTCCTGCGATATTGACTGAAACCATTTTCCGGGAAAAAAACGAATAAGAAGCTGTAATAAACGTTATTTTTTTTTTTCTTAGTTGCCTTTACTAGTCTTGTCGAAATTCTATTAATATAATTTCATATGGCTTTTACTTATACGAAACAAAAAAACAAAACAAAAGTTTACTTAGAAATGCAGACAACTTTTTTCTTTTTTTTTTCTATTCGGTTTTTAATGGCTGTAAAGAATCTTCGTTTGAAGTTGTAATCCTTTACTTCATATAGCTTTTGAGCTCACATTAACTGACATATCACCTCATATCCAAGTAATTTGATGGTGGCCTTCCTTCTGGTGAAGATAGGATTGAATTAGTTTATTCAGTTAAGTAGGGCTCTTTAGTTTAATTAATTCCTAAATAATTTCTGGATTCTATGCATTATGAAAAGCACCAGCAATATCTAGTTAACAACAGCTGTGTACGCCTATTTATACTCATACCGTCATTTATTCTCATACCGTTTGAGTATTCAAACTCCGAAACCGTTTGAGTTGGAAAACGAAATTTGACATGAGGTATCTTTAAACAAAAACTCCACACACTCCATATCTTAGTATTTAAAATTGTTTGTTCAAATACTATGCGAATCTTCTGACGCAACAGCAGAACTTCTCTGCAAATAGTGCAGAAATTGTCCAGCTGCATTGTACATTCAAATCTTATCGGATTACTTACCTTACTATGTGCAGATTATATAAAACTAAAAAACATAATTTTTATGTATTGTTTTAGTGAAGATTTTAAAATTGTTTCCAATGGAAGAAACTTACTGAGAAAGACAAGGCTTTAAAAGAACTTACACACCATGGGTTAGTTGGCTTCTCTTTGTTTCAAATTACTGAATAATTGGATGAATGAAATGAGATAAGTCTATGGAAAGATCTACTTTATCCGCAATCGTTTAACATTAATGTAAATTATTAATTAATTTCTGTAATAGTTATTACATTAATAACTAACCATCCTTACTTAGTTACTGCTTTGTTTTTGTTTTGATATTTAGATATTTTGTGAAAGCATACAGTGTCTATCAGACCAGTTATGTTTTAGTAGTCTATATGCATGGAACAACTTGACTCCTACTAGAGTGACATTAATGAAACCTGGTCTGTAATAAGAAAAATAAAGCAATCAATAACAAGTTTTACCAAGATTAGAGAATAAAAATTTATCAAGTCAATAATTAGTTTTACCAAAATTGAAGTTGCTCACCAATTTCATACCTTTGTATAAGGCCGCGCGGTTGGCATTGTCGCTATGACATTGGCCTCTCACCTCTGAGTACCGGGTTCAGTTCTCATGGGGGTTCCGTGATGGTGACGATCCGTGCTGGGCAGGTTTTCAAGGGGTTCTCCAGTTTCCCCTGCACTTCTCCCACCATACTTTCTCAGTCTTTCTCTCCATCTGTCCATATTTCCGTGGGATAGTACAATAGACCTCCGGTCGCAGTGCTTGGCTTCTCTGCCACCCACATTCACTACATAACATAACATAACATACCTTTGTATAAATACAAGAATAACTTAGCGAGTACTGGTTAGGTTTCAATTGGATTTGATATTTTGTGGTCTTAAGAGAAATTAAAATCTTCGGGACAAATAAATTATCAAATGTTAAAAGAAAAGGAAATGATTTTTTAATACAAAGTATATCTTCCATTTTTTTTTTTCAATTATATGCAATACATTTCATAGATTTTGATTAGCTTAATCTAAATTCAACTTAAATATCCTACTGAATTTATATACATATTTTTTCTTTTCTAGAAATTGTTTGCTTCACTTGTGTCAATGCTTCAGATAATTATGGTTGCAATAGATATGCAGTTGACAGGCCATGTCCAATAGGTAAGAAACAGATAATATCAAAATATTAAGTAAAAGTCATTTGATACAATTACTTTTATGCTTTGTATTTGTGGTCCAGAATTCGTATTAAAACTTGAAACATAAATATTTATAAACACCTATAACTTACCATATTAAAGAAAGTACAGTTAGTATATTTGGTATCTCATTCCAATAGAGTTACCTAAAATGTAACACCAAAATGGTTTCACACTACAAATTCAGAAAATGCAAAGAACTGTATAACGTTTATAGTAAAGTTATTCAACTATAGGTGTGCCAAATGCTAACAAAGATGAGATTACTCATAATTACCTATGCCATTAACTAGAAATGAAACAATACTTTGTATTGCGGTGAAAAACAAGTTGCATCCAGTTGTTGTAATTTTGATTAAAATTAACTGACAATTTTAATTTAAAAATTGGTAAATTTAACCTATATTGACAATCTGTCAATAGTTATCAATGGGAACTTTTATTGGATAATTATTGCATTTATCATTATATCTATTTTTAAACCAGTTTTCAGGATTTTGAATATGTGAAGGTAGGTTATATATAGATATAGTATATGATCAAAAGTATCTGGACATCTACCCAGAAACCATAGTCAGACTTTCCCCATAACACACTCTGCCAGGGAGACTTTCCACCAGGTGCCTAAACATTTCTGAAGAAATGGCAGCCCATTCTTCCTGAAATACTGTAGCCAGAGCAGGTCATGATATGGGACATCTGCTCTGGAGTGAAGTAGATGTTGTATTTCGATGTGTAACCCCTATGGGGTTCAGGTTAGGACTGTGGTCAGACCAGTCCATTTCCGGAACCTTACTGCCCATAAACCATTCCTCGCAGACCTCGCTTTATGACACGGAGCAATGTCATGCTGGTAGAGGCAATGGTCATCACCAAAGTAGTCCTCTGCATATGCAGTATGTAACTGGTCAAAATGTCCTTGTACTCATATTGCACAGTGTACTGCACAGTGTCCTTGTACTCATACTGTATTTACATTGCTGCACAGTGGTACAAGAGGGTCGAGCTCATTCCATGAAAAACACTCCCACACCATGATGCTACCTCCGCCAAACTTCACTGTTGGCAGCATACACTATGGCAACAATTGTTCTCCGGGCATCTGCCACAACCAAATCCTCCCACCGGACTGCCGTGATTCGGCGTGATTCATCATGTGTTTCACTGTTCGACTGTCCAGTGGTTTGCTCTTTATGGCTTTTGAGGCGGCATTTAACATTCACAAGGGAAATGTCTGGTTTGTGAGCAGCTGCTCGATCAAGAAACCCCATTCCCCTGATCTTTCAGCAAACAGTCACGGTGCTGGCTAGAGTGTTAAGACTGTGAAATTCACAGGTGATTGTTTCAATCGATGTCTGGCTATTTGCACAAAGCACCTTCTTCAACATTTGACAATCCTGATCTATCAGTATATGAGGTTACCCTGTCAAGGTTTTAGTTTGGTTTCCACTTCACAGTCACGTCGTTGAATAGTCAATTTTGGCACTTTAGAAGGGTTGAAATGTCCCCAAAAGACTTATTACTCAAATGGCAGCCAAAAACCAGTCCATGTTCAAAGTCACTGAGCTCTACTGATAGATCATTCTGCTGTTACTTTGTATAGATTAACAACATATGACTCCCTGCCTCCTTCTATACCAGTAGGTGACATTGTTATGTCATCAAGGATTCTGTTCATTATTGCAAAAAAAGTGTCCAGATATTTTTGATCACATAGTATATGTTACCAGATAATTACAGCACTTACTATTACTGTCTTTCTATTCAAACCTCCTTTTAATATTGAAAAATTGAAGGTAAGCTACATAACATAAAATATTAGCTATATAGAAAAACAGGCAAACTAAAAAATCCTAATTAAAAACACGATTAAATATATTTTCATTTTTATTATTTTGATGATTTCAAAACCTTATTAATTAATGCAACTGTTATAATGATTAGCAATTTCATTAATAATTTAAAGATTATCATTAATATTTTTTTTTTTCATTCACTGAATCTGTTGATAGATAAATGATGAAGAAGTACAGCAAACTATTCACTGAATTCATTTAAAAAAATTAAAACTGAACTGAGGTTAATTAACTTCAGATAATTTATACAGGCATCCACATTTATGGCATCCAGACAAAAGTTGTAACTTGAAGCAGTGCCTAAGTTTGCATACTAGGTTGCCTTTTCTTTTGTCTGTCAATTTCAGTGTAACAAACATAACCCTGTATAAGGTTAGCATTGGAGGACAGCAATGCCAGATGGTTGTTTAATGCAAATAATCCATCATGTTGCTAAGTTGTCAGAATCGCAAAGAAAATTTCTTAAGTAGCAGTATGGTGCTAATTGAGAAGCGACATGACTGCAGGCATCACAATTGGGGATATACATATTAATGAATTGAAAAAGGAAAAAAAAATCTTCAATTCTGATCCTAAAAATTTGATTTTAAAATTTTCTTCTTTAAGAATGCAGGTTTTTCATTATTTTGTTAAATGCATCTAAGTGTTCATTTATTTGAAATATATATTACTATATATATAACTGCTTTCAAAATATATTAATTTATTAATAACATCTACTAAAATTTTCCTTTCAGGGACTGATTTTTGTCATTCTCTTCATATATTTGATGAATCTGGCAACAGTCTTTTGGTAACTAAAAAATGTGCCACCACAGCTGAATGTCAACCAACCGATGTTGGATGCTTCACTTCAGATGACAATGGAAATACGGTAAGGTTTTTTGTTATTTTTTTACGATAATGAATTGATGTCATTTTTTACAATCTAGAATCTTTATCAGTTAAATTACCAAGAGCAACTGAAAGTTATCATTTACTATATTATGAGGAAGAAATGCAATTCTTGAGAAGACAGAATAACCGTTAAGTTTTGGTTAAAAAAAACACATCAAATATAAAAGTTAAAAAAGTAATAATACATAGGGATTGAAAAGTATACAAAAGTATACAAAGGTCTCCTGGTGGAAATTATATAATAGTCAAATAAATTATACAGTTGAAAAAGTGTAACCAGATCTGATTATTCAAACCAGTTTTTTATATTCAAATTAAATTAAATATAACAGTAAACAGTGCTACTCTAATAAAATATTTCAAATTAGTTAAAATATAAATTGAAATAAATAGGATGAGTTAAACTACTTCACAGCAAATGAACTAATTTGATTTTGAAACATCTCAAAACATCATAAGCAAAAAAACATTCGTCTACTTTAAAACAAAAGATGAAAATGGATAAAAAAGAATTTAACATGCCTAATGAGATGTAAAATGATAAGTAAGGAAGGCATAAATGAAACTAAAAGATTTCACACACCAATTTATCACTGGGGAGAATCTAGGACGGCTGTTTCATTCTCTTTAGGACTCGTCAGTCAGACAAACCCTACCGATGTCAGACTCAGAAGTGCATCTTCTGAGCCTGTCTCTGGATGAAAATGGATTTTTTGAAATTGAGTTTCTTCACAATTTTTTGTACTACATATCCATATTTTTTTTGTTCATATTCATATAAGTAAAATGTGTTTTTTATTTTTTTAAAAATATTTTTATTTGTTATTAAATTATTATTTTTACATTTTTTATGTTTTCACTTTTCAATTTCTAAAGCACTTTTGTTTGACATCAAGACCATATAAAAAGATTTCTACTTTATTTAATGGCTTTTAATTTATAAAACCAACATAATTTTCTCAAGTTCAGTTCTTTCCTTGATTTTATAAAAAATTTTTTTCTTTCTTTTTTGGTATTTCAGAAATGCGTCTCATGTTGTGATGTTCGGCTTTGCAACCAAGTTCTGCCAACAAATGAAACAAATGCTGTTCTGCTAAGGACAAGGGTGAATGGAGAACCTCCTTCTCTCTCAGGGACCATTGGCTGGCACTGGATGTTAGTACAGATCTTATTGATGGCTCATGCCATGAAGAAACTTTTTGAATTTTGAATATCACATCATCCTAGTTAAGAAAAACTGAAGTGATGAGCTTAGGAGTCTAAAAAGAAGTGTGAGGAATTAAAAAGGACGAACAAAATTATGGCCAGTGTCATTCATCTCATTCATCATAAACCTCAAAATATAATTCATTTGTAAATATTATTTGCATATTTTGTCATTGTTAAAATGTGTACAATGAACACACTCTGATATATGTTTTCTTTAAACTTAAATAATAATAATATACAGAAAAATACACTTCCAAATGTATTAATATTATAAATGAGTGATCAACCAAGATAAAAACAAAGAGAAGTTGATAAATATATATTCATATAATTTGCCAACCAATTTGCCACCTTGAATTGTCCAATGTCAAAATGTTTCTTATTGCTATCCTAATTGATGTTCCTACTAACATTCATTTAAATAACTTTAGTGAACAAAACTTAGCTGCTCTATAAATGCGTTCAGTATTTATTTCTCACTTGTGGCTGGAATAATTGATTAAAAAAAACATAAATATGAAAGTTTAGGAAAGTGAGTTTCTAACGTATGTATATTTTTAATGAGTAACAATGTACACATATCACATAGTAGAAGAAAGAAGTTGAACTAATGCATAATGTAGATTAACTTAAAATTTACATGCCAATTAACTTATTATAACAAAACAAAAATTAATATGCAATATATTTTTATTCAAATTAAAAAAGCAAACTTTTAGAAGAACTAGTTGCATTTCTGTGGGAAAATAATGTTACTTAAAAGAGGCAGTGGCTGTAAAGGAACTGACTTTAAACAATGTTTTTTAAACATATCAAGATGAAATTTAACTAAACAAATCAGCTTTCAGATAAGTTTTAGTATGTGTAATCAGTTGTAATTCAAGTATTTTTTTCCCTTTAAATACCATTTCCATTTTCAGTTTGCATATTCTTTTTAAAAAAGAAAGGGATTTAATGCATACTGAATGACATAAAGATTTGAATTTGTAAAGATGCTTATTGAAGGCAAAAGCTGAATGATCAATAATAATTTATGTGGTTCATTCATTCAGCCTCACAATAATGTTCTAAGTAACATTAGTAGTTTTGTTTTTATAAATTTTGTTCCTTTTTAAGAAACTCCATTCTGTTCGGAATCATTTTAATAATTTAGACTTTATAAAAATAAAATAAAAGAATCAGAGGAATGGTTTAAGTAATATTTTGATAACTGAATTCAGTATACTGTTCGGTTTTGTTTACGAGCCTTCAATGCTTTTGCGCATGCGTCAGGTCTCCCTCGATTTCTTCAAAATAGGGGGAGGAGAAATAGAGAGTAGATGTTTACTTTTTATCAGTGTTAGGTTACTAGTAGTTGTGTTCTATTTGCGCTTTTCATGAAAGAATTATGGAAAGAACAAATATTGTTGCATAAATGCTCCTTCGTTATTTTTTTCTTAAAAGCGAAAATGTCCAAAAGAATTTCTTAGGAAAGTGCCCACCTCAGCGTATCACCCCTCTGCAGAGTAAAATCGTAAAATCGAAAATAATAATGATTGTGATGAGATATTTAAATTAAGAAAAAAGAAATTTTCTAACACTTAATCCACTTTGTGTTATTCAACTTCTAAGATTTCTACTTTGCCTTATGAAGACACTGATGAGCTTGTGCAATATTTTGTTAAAAATAAAATACAGACTTTTTGTGAACCTTATTCTTAATTAAAAAAAAGTTTTGAAACAAAAAAACAAGAAAAAGTCCATTTAACAATTCCATTTCATTAACTGAAAAAGTAATTGCATCAATTTCATTTCAGAATCATTTACGTAAGTTTTCTAGTCAATATTTAGCCTTTGTATTTGCAAGTTTGACAAAAGGCTAAAAATATTTATATCATTCAACATAGGGAATCTGAGTTGTTGTAAATCATCTAAATGGGCTTGTATATAAGTATATTTTCATGTGATATTTACCATTTTATGATTAATAATTATAATAATAAAAAATAGCTAGGGATAAGTATTCCTGATTGATGTTATTTTTCTACTTTTGCTTCTTACCAAGCACTAGGACTATGCAAATTTACTTCTGCTGCCTTACTTTAGCATTAATTTGAATACTATATTTTTTGAAAGGAAATTCTACGGCTTTTAATTAATAATGAACGACTGAACTTTTGAAATTGTATTAGAATGTCTAGGAATTGATGTATTGTAATGTGTGTTGTTCTAATTGCCAACTTCCTCATATATATGGAATACTCGTTATGTCCAAGGACCTGCTAATGAATATCTAGGTTTGTTTCTGGTAACAAAAGTTAAATTTGGGTTTGGAAAAAACAAAACAAAAACAAATATGACCTTCAAAGAATTCTTCATTTTGTGAGCAAATTCACGTGAGCCATGATTTGAAATTGAATCAAGAAAGGTTCTAGAAATGTTCAACAATTAAACTACAGAAATCACAAATAAAATTCTTAATGTCATATCAATCTGAAATTAATTTTATTTAGTTTAGTTTCTATTGGTTGTAGCATTTAAAAAAAAAAAAAAAAATCTTTAGAACCAATTAAGCTTAATAATATATGTATTTCATTTTGTAAATTCATTCAATAACCTTAACAAAATGAAACAATGACAAATATAAATTATTTTGGAAAGATGTAGTTTTCTCTTACTGCTAACCAAAACAATTTAATTTTTAAAAGAAATATGATTAAAAAAATGGGTAAGACAATGTTACAAAGAAAGTAGTTTAGATTAATAATAAGGGATCATTATTTTTATTTTTTTCTAGATTTGCTTGTTTATTTTATTTTTTTTTGCTTCATTTCAAGATCAGCAGACAAGCCTAAATTATTTTGTTTTTCTTTTCATGATTTCTGTTTTTCCTTACGTCATTATACAACATTTTAGATGAAAATGTGGTTACCATGACAATCTATTGTGCATCATTTAACTTTTGCACTTTTTAAGTGCAGTGACAGATTTGAACTTTATAAATAAGCCTATATAAGCATTAAAAGCACTGCTTTGTTTCCTGTTTGTATAATCTCGAAAAACTGTAAATACAATAACCAATACATCATTTGTAAATCAACAATTTTCATTTTTAGTGATGTTATGAACTTCACACTTTTATTTTGAACTAACTTTTGTATTTAAATTCAAATGATATTAGAATGGACTACCTTGTCATTTACAGATCTTTTATGTAGCTATCAACATTAATTATTTATTAATATTTTTTAAAGTGATTGTTATTTTTATTAATTCTGCTTAAAACTGGTTGATATAATTTTTATTTTGATAATTTTAATGCAATAAAACTTGGTTATAAAATTTAAGAATTTGAATATAAGAACTTCATTATGTAAGAAATTCAAATTAGATGACTTCATTCATAAACCAATCTAATGCTGATATTAAGGAAGGGAGTATCTTTTTCATGATATCTTCTGTAGTTTTATGCTGTTAATTTAAGAATCACTATTTTTGTAAATATATTTTGTTATTATTTGTATAAAAAAAAAATGATGCCAAAGATGTAGGAGTCCATATTGTATCTGAAAAGCCTTGATGTATTCTTTTTCATTCTTTTTATTAAAAAGTATTTACAAAATTCTTAATGAGTCTCAGTTTTAAATATACAAATTTTTTTCGAAAGGATTCATATCATTGCAGGATGCAGCTGTAAGTTAAACATTCGTAGTGTTACACAAAATGCAAAGGTTAACTCCCACTACTATGAAACTAATGTTCTGGGCACAATTTATTGAAATGAGATAACCCATCTAAATGGTAAAGACACAAACAAGGTATGGCTCCATCAAGATAAAGCCTCCAGTCACATCTCTCTGCTTCAATCCATCTGTTTCAGTGACATCCCTGTGAAGTCACCAGATGCTGCACCATTGAATTTTTGGACATTTGGACTCCCAAAATGAGCACTGGGAAACAGGCATACCCAAACGATAGATGATCTCTGGAAAGCTTGTCAGAAGGAATGGAAAAAAATCAGCATCCATACTATGACAGTATACCGTAATACCCTTACGATGCAGAGGAATAGCAGCAGTCAAACTTCAACATCAAATTGAACATCATCGGTGGTGGAGACACGGATTTTCTGCAGCAATGCATCTCTGAAATTCATTTTCAGAAATCGGCAACAACTCTCTGTATAATATTGTTTTCTTATGGTTTTTATCATAATTTTTAAACAAACTGAAATTATTTTGTTTCTGTTACTATAAAATTATATTGATTTTTCTTCTTAAATGTTATCACAAAGGACATTAAAATGCTATTATTCTATTTCTTTTCTTTTTTTAAAGTCAAGTTAAGATCACATCAGGAATGAATGAAAAAAGCTATGGCAAATGCTGAAATGTTAGTCTATCTGCTACTATAGAAAAGGATTTTAAAGTTTTTTTTAAAGAAAAACATTAAAAAAAAAATTCGATCAATGTCAATTAAACACATCTATTTATGTGTGTTGCTGCGACAATGGTGTCTCTCTGAAGAAAGCTATTCTCATGATTTCTTAAACCTAATTGCTCATCATAAAGAATCAATTAAGTTGGTCACTTTAATAACAATAACCTTGATCTTTTAAATTGAGAAATGCACTTATGAGGTCAAATAATCAGTCACAGAATTTATAGAAACTTGTTCTTTAACTGGTAAACAGTCCTATAAGTCTGAAAAACAATAGAGAATTAATTTCATCTCTTGATCTTTAGGAAATTAGTTAATAACCAAAAATAAAAATAAAAAAAGTCTGAATGCATTTTAATTCTCAATATAGCTTAATATTCTGTTAGTAAATATATTAATTTTTATGTAATTGTCCTATAGTTTAAATCTTAATGATTGACGTTAATTCATAAAAAATAAAATTTATCTTTTTTATATCTTTGAGTAGATATTAAAAAATCAAATAACCTAAATGCAATATTAAAAACAAAATCATAATCAAAAATCAAAACGCTCTCTTTTTTGGTATTGTAGTAAATACAAATAATCAAAGTTAGATCAAATTCAGAAATTAAAATTACCTTTTTTCATATTAGAAATGTTGCATTTTGATGCATATTCCTCATATTCAAGTATATTTTCGTTTGAACTTTATAAAGTTTAGATAATTGAGGGTGTTTTAATGAATTTCTTAGTAGGTATTTCTTATTTCAAAAAATGCACTTAAATGAAATGCAATGTGATGTCACATATTATCTGAACCCCTCCCTCTTTACACATTTGTCACGCTAAGGACAATTCCTCCCCCCCCCACATGCGTACAGCCCCTTAAAATATATATATATATATATATATACTTTGTTAAAACATATAAGTAATAAATCGGACCAAATTAGGCAGATGCAAGACTGTGTATAAGCAGAGGATGAAAGGATGATGGAAGATAGAATTTCAATTAAATAATTTTCTTTCAATTTGCCTTCTTACATAACTGTCCTGATATGTGATTTATTGCCTTAATTGTGTGAAAATGACACAGAAGACAGAAGATCGTTTAGAGTTTAAACAAAATTAAGTAGCCAATTTCTGAAAGACTACTAGGAGAAAAATTATCTTTGGATTGCTTTAAAAAAATCAAACAATAATGGGAAAAGAGAAAAATAATCAACTGCTCTTTCAAATTCCACTACAAACAAATTATTTCTATTATTTTAATCAAAAATTAATATATCACGCAAAGGTGTCATACATAATCTTAAACGAATTTAAACATTGTTTAAAAGGTTCCATTGAAATAAGTTGTATTATACTATTCTTATTTTAATTCAAAGAATGAGTTTTTTATATATATTAATTCATTCTTTTAATCCTAATTGAATGCTGTTGTGGCTGCTTTCCAAATCTGATGGATACAACTTCATTCATTCAGCGAACAGAGGGACCGGCCTGAATTCGGCGAAAAGCTCTCGATGTCTTGGCTTGCTTATTCTATTCCACCCTTCCTTGTTCTATGCGTGAGCTGCTACCATTTGCTGCATAAGCCGGAACATGGATTGGGGATGTTGAAACGTTCTTGGCGCTACCAGAAAGAAGTGTTTAACGATATTTGCTGTAAAGAAGATGAATGTCCACGGCCATCTAACAATCTGTTAATCAATTCACATTTACGATGTGATCTCTGATTTCAATGAAACCCTGATGTAATATTCCATTATCTAAAAAATTACAGTAAATAAGAGTTATTAAAGAAGAATTTTATTATAACTTAATTATTATTCATTTCTTTGTCTCAAGATCAATACAAAAAATCTTCAGATATAAAGCTGAATCAGGTTATGAATATTTAAGGTTATTGTAATATTTATTTTCAATCATATGAGCATTTGTTTTTAATCCATTATTGTCTTTCGATCAACATTGGTTCTTTTCCATTATCTGGATACCAAATTGAAGTTTCTTCACTAGAATAGCACTTAAGGGAAACAGAATCACTAAAATATTTGAAGGTTGTCATTTGAGTGTCATTTGAAGCCATTTCATTTCCAATCTCCAAATACGTTTTTGATTCTAGTGCTGTTAGGGACTGTTCTACTGAAGAAATTTCAAAGTGGTGTCCCAAAAATCATTTTTTAGTTATCTTTTTATTGAATGGAATGTAAGAACAATGAAAACACTTATCTTATTATCTTTTCTTTCCTCTCAACTTAAAAGTTGGTGAGCCACAGGAGTATGGAGACTTAGAAAAAAAGCAGTGGAAAATTCTCATTAACTGTACAGTTTGTAGAAAATTGAAAATAAACCAGAATTTGAAGAAATGCTGGAAACACTATCACTTCGAATGGATAGGAAATAAAAATAAATAAAATATAAAATAAAAATACCTATCTTATACAGACGAATCATGTCTGTAAGATATTATTTATCAGCTCACCTCACAAGCAATCACCCACCAAAGTAACAATTAACTTTCTTAATCCAATTTGTCTCCTGTAAAAATCAATATAGTATTTCAGTTTGAGAAATAAATGAAACCTATATATAATTACCAGGCTCTAAGATAATTTCCACATTTTCGTGACTCTTTGACTGTCACCTTTCAGTTTCAAGTTGTTTAAGATCTATTTCCACAATTCCCTTATTCAAATGGGTCCCAAATGAAAAGCAATTGCCACCACCACCAAAGACTCTTAGAACGCCATCTTCATCACATGTGCTGTCATGATTATGTAGTAGAATGGGATATTCTGGTGACTGAGACTAAAAAAGAAAAAGTTACAATTAATGATGAATTCTGCAAATAATAAAAGAAGTTACCATAAAAGCTTAAAAAAATATTCTTAAAATTTTAGCCATTATTTGTGTTGAATCCAAACAAAACATGAATACCTAATCACTGAACTGTATACTTTACTTAAACATTTAACCTAAGGTTTTAAATTTAATAAATCGTACTGGCGAGATAATAAAAAGTATTACACTAAGTTAGAATACAAGTGAGGAAGGAAAGGCACCATAATAAAACATGGCCCTTTATGCTTTATCAGCTTCTTTTAAGTATATACTTAATACTCACTGGTAATGCCAACTCATGACAAGATTTTGAAACTAAATCAATGACTGCAACTCCAGGTACATTATATGGATCACAATTGACTCCACCGATCAAGTATAAAATATCATTAACTACATGACTAGTGTGAGAGTAACTGAAATAAATAAATAAATAAATAAATAAATAAATATATTAGCAAAAACAAAATAAGTTAAATATTTAAAAGAAAAAAAAAGTGTTATACAATAGGAAGTAATTCTCTCTTCTGGCAGAAAATTTTAATCTGAAGTGCTATCATTACTGCAGTAGAAATGGAGAAATTTGAACGTTATCTTATGTGTTAAGGCTTGAGCAAATCTTTCACAATAAAATTTTTGTATGCTGAAAAAGATTGCTAAAAACAGTGAAGTTTTGGAAATTACTAGAGTGCTTGAATTAGATGATTTTATTTTAAGAAGGAATTAGAATAAGTAAAGACAATATTAGGAAATAAATTATCACAATATATATTTTAAACATGACAGATTGTATTAAAAAATCATTGGATGTAAACTATGTAATTACCGTGGCGACAGTCCAGGTATATGCAATGAGCTCCATGAAAACGTTTCACAATTTAATACGTGCACACAATTTACAGGGACTAAATCTGCTGTAAGACCACCAGAAATTACTGGTTGGTTTCTCCAATTACAAACAGAATGTGAATGCAGAGGTAATGGTTTACTAGCAGTATCAGGAATCTACAAAAAACAAACCAATAAAGAAAAAAAAAGTAGTTTTTTCGGGAACAAGTTTTTGAGCATGTAAATTATGTAAAAAAACAAACAAGTAGATAAATCAGAATTGGCTGAACATTGCATTAAATTTGGACATCGTATTGATAATGAAATTGAAATCTTATATACTGAAAAAAAATAATAAATTAAGGAAAATTATTGAAAGTTTAATTATAAGAAATTCTAAAGAAAGTAATATTAACAGAAATGATGGAATAGTTTTGGATGAAAGATTTGTAAAATTAGTGAATAATTTGATAACTGTATCTAAAAAACAATCTAAAAACAAAGTAATTGTTAAAGAATTAACTCAATAATTATCAATTATCATTTTATGGCCTTAACAATTGCTATTATTGTGTCAATAATAGAATTGTGTAATATGATGATATTAATAGTTTTAATTTGTGTTATCCCATTATTATTAGTTAAAAAATGGATTATTTGAAAAAGGAAGATTTTTTTCTTCCGAAAATTTTTTTTTTATATAACATCTGAATAAATAAGATAAGAAGAATTTTTATATGAATTATGAATACTAGAAGAAGACTGAAGAATCAATGTGAAAAGTAGTTTATGTTTGAATTTTTATTTTCTTTCCTTTTCAATAAAATTTAGAAGGAAAAAAAATGCAATTTAAAACTGTTAAAAATCCGTCAATAGAAATTGAACACTACTAAATAACGAAGAGATCAATATAAATGTCATTTGAGTAAATAGAAAGATTTACAATCAAAAGTAAAACTATATAAATCAGACAATCATTGATACACAGGATGAAATACCTCCATCATAATACTTTATTCCTTAAAAAATACGTGAGGCATAAACTTCAGAAAAACAATCCAATTTTCCATTAAAATGGATAAAAGAAAAAAAAAAAGTTCTTCCCAAAACCATTTAAACTGTCCTTAGTCAAACTAGTATGCAAATGAATAAGATTTACATCAGCATTCCCAATCTTTTTTCAACGTGACTCTAAACTAGAAATGGTATGTAAACCACACAAAAAATTAAAGCACTGAAATTTAACACAAATTAATTAATACTATTTCAATGCCTTTAACATAATGTAATTTTGCCATTGATTGAAAAAAAAAAATTGTATAATGTCACTTTTTAAAAAATCCAACATTTTCCAAGATATTATGAAATATCAGTTAAAAAAAAACCACCAATTTAATGCTGTTTTAAAAAAGTTTGCTTATATTATTTTTTTTTAACATTTTTCATAATATCTTCTCGTGCCATACATCAGATTCTCCACTACCCTAATCTGGGTCGAGACCTGAGATTGGAAACTACTGATCAGCATATTTTCATTATTTAGCTTTTATATCTTAATCTTATATCTTTAGATATAGGTTTATCTCTTAATAATAATATCTATCTGTTGTATCCTTATATTTTTATTTTATTTTTTATTCTGATATATCCTTGACAATGACTCAAATTAAAAACTTTGTATGTTAAAATTCTGGTTTATTAAAAGAGGATCAAACCTTATTTTCTTACGATCAAGTTAATATCAGAATTCTTTCCAAACATCAAATTTTAGGGAATCATGGTGATTTTCTAATAAAGCTTGCAATTCAATGTTGAGGTATCTATTGAGATTTCTACTGTAGTACAGCTTATATTCAGTTCTAATTGCAATCAGAATAACATATGAATGTTGAACCTTTGTGGCACTTCAATTTGAATTTTTTTACTCCTAATTATTCATCTATTCATCTGCTTTGTTCTCTAATTCCTTTACTGTGATACTTTAGCATAAATAAGAAATTCAAACTTCAAGAAGAAGTATTAAAATTAGGTTTAACATCATCTATGATGAAAACAGGAAGAGAGTTACAAGCTATCCCAGCTGATGAGAGAATACCTTGAAACTCATAATTCTTATAAGATGAGAAGCATTTAAAAAAAATAAAGAAAATAAAAAAATCCATATTTACTATAGTATATCAGACTTAACATGAGAGAAGGCAAATGTAGAATTAATTAAGAATTCAAGTCACTAGTTATTTAGTAAACCCCAATACTGTTTATCAAGATCAAAGAATTTACATCTGATTGTAGAATTTCAGTCTATTTGCTGTAGGAAGCTTGAAGCTGAGTATTTTTGCAATAGTTCACCTATTTCATAAAACAAAGGCAGGCAAACAATTTATCCAAAATAATATTTTTTTTAATAATTTTAAAAGCTAAAGCATATGGTAAAAAGACAGAGTGTGCCTATCTTCCCCATTTCTTAGAAGACACGTCAAATCAATATTCATTTATGATTATCAATAACAAAGAAACCAAATTAAAAAATGTAAAGTCATTGGTGAGATAGATCGAACAATGTCTTATCTCATTAACGTAATTAATACTTAAAAATTCCTACCTTTTTCCATTTCCAATTGGAAGTATTTAACAAATAATGATCATCAAGGGCAGCTTTGCCAACAGAACAACCACCAGAGGTAAATATATATTCTTGACCTATTACGAATAAAAATAAATGATGTAAAAACATAAAGCATTTTATTCCATATTTTTGTTTTTTTTCGTGTGTATGGGGGAGGGGTTATTAATTAGAAGAGAAGCAGATTAGAGAAGCAATTAGAAGAAAATCAAGGACTTTTAAGGACTAAAAAAACCAAAAAATAAGGACCTCTAAACGCCTTTGGGTCCCGGAGCGGGAGTTCAACAACCAAAAAAAAAAAAACCAGAGTAAAAAGTAAGGACTTTTAAGGACTTGCAAGGACCGGTATGCACCCTGACTACACCATTGGCAGCAATGTCTATAATTACTTGGGGCTTCAACAATACTTTAGATCTTTAATATAGGACCCATAAAAGTTATATAATTTAAAACAATTTTTAACCATATCCATCAAAATCACAGATCTCTCCTCAATCTTTTCTATTTTTTAAAGGCAATTTTAAGCTTTATTTTATGAAAAGGTTTCTTCTTTTTTTTTTTTATGAAATGTGCTACAATAAGAAAGTTTTTAAATTTTAATGAATTACTTTTCATTTTAATTTTATTCTTCAATGTGGAACTAGCAGATAAATGGTGTTATTCGATATAAGAAGTACAATTTCTGCAATAGTTTCTAAGTTTATATTTTTTAATCTCTTCAAGTTATAAAGCATTACATTTATGTAAAAAGATAAAGGTATTTCACTACAGGCCTTGCAGGTCCTTGGGTGTGCATAGGTTCAAAACAATTATAAACCAACAGGTCTAGTTGAGATCGGATGGTCGGCCCAACCCCCACTCATCTTTAACCTTGAAGTAATTTGACAGAAGGCTGGGTAAACCCAAGGGGCTTGCCTACAGGAGAAACAACTGTAGGGAAAAAATCCCCAAACGCTGATGGAAATTGAACTAGGCTCTTCCATAGTCCAGCATCTAAACCACTGGCTACTGGGCCCACATATTTATATGTATTTCCATGAAACAATGATATAGTATCAAGATATAATACCTACACAAGACAAAATTTATAGTGGAATGTAAAAAATAATTTTTCCATTTCTTTTTTTTTTCTTATTCAAAAGGGGATCCATTTAAAAACTCATACTTGTTTAACTAACTAACACCAGACAGATAAGACACACACACTGAAAGGTTCCTGTTTTTAATAAGTCTTGAATGGTTCATATAGCAGGAAAATTTTTTTTAATGATTAATAGCAATGTAAATATTGTCATAAATACCAGTTTATACAGTATGGATTTCTGAAATTACTTTCTTACCATTCAAAACAATAGATGTGGCCGAATGCCTCCATCTAGGGGAAGGTCCTGATTCAGATAAAGGAATGCTTCTACACCTGAAATGCAAGCACCGTTCTTGTTCATTGACATTTGAGAATTTATCGACTTTATCCATTCCGAGCAGAAGTTGACTGTCTTTCTCAATTTCTACTATTACATTATTTAAACAAGGCTTTAAGGGTGATGTTCTTCCTCCAATAACAACTACGAGTCCATTGGAAAGCACTGTTGTTGTGTGATGTATTCGGGGACCTTAAAGTATACAATAAGATTTGCTTAAGAAAACAATGAAACTGCAAATTATATTATTGAAATGCCAAGTTGTTGAAAGAATTTTAATTCTTACCTATTAACTGTTTATTTTCAATCTGTACTGGAGAATTATCCTTAAACAATTTAAACACTGTAATGTCTTCTAGTCTTTGATGACAGCCATTCTGTTTTCCAAATCCTGCCACTGTTAAATAAAACTGAGACTGAAGTAAGGTAGTTGTGTGGCCAAACCTACAGAATAAAATAATGGTGATTTTATGAATTGTAAATTCATAAAGACTTATTTATGTGAAGATTAGCATCAAAAATAATATTTTATAAAAGGGCAGTTGGACTGTGTACGGCTAAAAAAGTGCAATTTCAAAATTAATGATAAATGTACAAAACCACAAAATAAAAATGGAATTACATCATTTTGTCAACTCAAGATTCACCCACAAGGAGCATTTCATTTTTTTTCCAATTTTGATGTTTTTTGCCCCTTTATTGTATAAACAATGATACAAGACAATGTTTAACATAATTTTTGTGTGATTTCCATTAAAATTTATTGTATATTAATTAAAATTTAGTCTCCAAAAATAAAATGAATAATTAATACAAAAATTAGACTTAATTGTTTAAAATTAAAGATATTTATTATAAAACTCCTTGAGATATATAAATAAGGCAACTTTTAATAACATACCAATCAAAAGATAAAGGAAAAAAACTAACTTATAACTTTTCAGACAGAAGGAAAACATTTACCGTTCAATGTTTGCGACATGAGGTTGATAATTCCATTTACAAGGTAACAAAGAATGGCTCTTCTCAACTGAACTGGTTAAAAGATCAGCAGGCAAACAGCAACTACCCTTCACAGCACAAACAAGAAAATAATGGGAACACTTTAAATGCCATTCTTCAAATTCATCAAATGGCTCTAAGTTTGTAATTCTTTCTTTTTCTTCCATATCAATTAAATTTTGATAAAAATCATTCATTCCAATCACAGCACTTTGTTTCCAACCCTGGAATAAACATATCAATCAAAATTATTAATAATTAATTGAAAATAATTAATAGTATTTTTTTTTTTAAACACGATGTTATTTTGAACAGTTAACATGCAATTCATTCCAATTTTTTTAAGTAACAATAGAATTTTTATGAAATGACCGATTAAAATATTTTATGAAATAAATTTCAAATTAAATCTTTTGTAAGTTTTAATTTATAACTACTAATCAAATTTAACAATACAAATGATCTGATTTATTTTAAGATTTAATTAAATAAAGGACAAAAAATTTATAATTAAATGCAATCAATAATGATTGAGATTGGTCGAGATGAGAATCTCGTCCCCCCTTGACTGTTCTAGCCTCCTCCTGACATTGTCAGGTCAGGTTAGCACAAGGTCCATGGTTGGCCGATCCACGTACAAAAAAAAAAAATATTGAGATTAAATAATTATAAACATAGCAACAAGTACTCTGAAATTAATGAAATGGAAGGGACAGACGATACTGATTAATGGTTGAAGGAAGGATTAACAGATTGTAATAACTGGGTGATGACCAAAAAGAAAGGGATCACTGCCCTATTAGTCAATGTTATCAAGCTTTTTCTCTCTGATATAGGGCTTTGTGTTACCAGTGAATTCTACAATTATATTGGTACTGGTAATGATTTCAGTGAAGGTTTTAAGCATAGTAGTATCGTTAACAAAATCAAATTACTTACCAACTCTAAATATCTTTTTTTCTGTGAATCAAGGTCTGGATAATAATGAATGGATTTTAGTGGTGAACCAATACTTTGAAAATGAGAAAGCCTATTCAAGAAGAAAATTAAAAAAAAAAAAAAAAATAGAAATGAACAAATTTCTGTAACAAGACAATAAATTGCCTTTTTGGCTAGCTAAAATGTTTATATTAAAAAAATAAAAAAGGTTTAATTTTTGTTGATTATCAATTGTAGTTGAAAGTATTGTAAACAAATGATAACAATGAAAAATTCTTCTCAGGAAATCAACCAGATGAGGGTGGTATAGTAATCCGAGCTTTTGGACATGGACAAGAACCTCTTAAAAGAAGTTTAGTCACTGCATTCATGACAAGATTATTGTTTGTTTTATTTAAAAGGATATTCCCTGAGTTTATAACAAAAATTAGTAGAATAATCTACCAGTAAATTTTTTCTGGTAATTAACTTAATTAGAAATTAATTCATTGAAAATAATAATGAAAAAATAAATACATTTTAAAACTTACATGACCAATCCAAATCCATCATTTGGAAAAACCTGGAAAAAAAAGAAATTTATAATTACAAAATCGTTTTTAGATAAGTTTCTGTAATTTTAGATAAGAACATGGGATATTTATTATCTGATGAAGATTTTTTGGTTAATAAGCAGAGGCCTATTTCCTTTTTTAAAGAAAAAAAATTAGCATAAAGACTTGGTTGTTGCAATACTGAAACATGAACAGTCCCTTCCCAAAAAGACATTTTTTTAAAACTGGCAACGAATATTGTAAAAACTCACGGCTTTCTTTGGTGAATGACTATCAAAACAAACAATAACATGTAGATGTACAGTCCGTTTCGATATCCGAGAACCACGACAACACAGACGATTCTACTCCTCAAAGGGGTGATACGCTGAGATGAGTACTTTCCTAAGAAATTCGTTTGGACATTTTCGCTTTTAAGAAAAAAAATAACGGAGCAGCATTTCTGCAATAGTATTTATTCTTTCCATAATTCTTTCCCGAAAAGCGCAAATAGAACCCAGCTACTAGTAAACTAACACTATAAAAAGTAAACATCCCATCTTCCTCGCTCCTATTCGGAAGAAATCGCAAGAGACCTGACGCATGCGCAAAAGCACTGAAGGCTCTCGGAAACGAAAACGGACTGTACTTGATTTGCTAGATTACCAAATTTCCGGTATTGTTAGGCGTTCAACAATTTATTGTGCAATTCTCTATATGAAAGTTAAATTTCAAAATGTTATTCAGGCATTTGGATTTAATTTGCAATAATTTTTAAGGATCTTTTGTTAAATCAATGAATTTTACTTTTATTTCATATATCTTGGATACAGGATATTGTATAGTTAGTAAGTCAGCAGTCATTAGGAAGAATTTAAGAGCAATCCCACTTTTTCAATATTCTAGACATAGGGCAGAAATATTGTAGAACAATACAGTTCTGGAAATAATACAGAATTACAGGACATCTTTATAAAAATTCCTTTTGATAGATAAGGAGAATGTAATTTTTTTTACTTAATTAACCATCTCCAGAGGTTATTAATAGTTGTAGGAGTAAGCAGTCCAAGGTATTATTATTATTACCATTGGTATTTAGGGCTGATCATTCAGTTGATACTTCAGACGAAAATCTCCTGTGGCACAAGGAATGACGAAGTTAGATGTCTGAGAATTTAGTGTTTCCAGTTTGCCCCTGACATCCCCATTCCCTTTAGAAAACAACTTGTTGAATTTGACAAAGATATTCTCGCTCAGAATTTGAATGAGACTTCAAACAATATAATTTTAAAAACTGATGAAATTAAAGAGAGGACGAAAAGTAATAAAATAAAATCACCTGTTCATAAGAAGCAAATAAAGAATTTGGAAACTCAGCTGCAGTCCACTGAATCAATGCCGATGAACTATTTAATCAGTAATACAAAAAAAAATGATAAATCCAAATTTTCTTTATTTCAATCGTCATTTCCATCAATTTTACACTTTCTTAAGACACTGCAAACTAACACTAAAGCGAAATAAATTCGCATTTACTTTAAAACATTACTATTAACGCTATATAATATAACCTCTAATAAAATAATTATTAATTTTAAAATTAACAAATTTTGCTTTTGAATTAAGGATTTCTTGTTTTTCATTTATCTTTGAATTGCTTTTAGATGAACTATTCGAAATTTTCAGATTGTATAATAAATGTAAATACCTTTCAACATTCATGTACATCAACACACATTCGCAGAAAATTAATGTTGGTATAGTTTTGTTTATATCACACGATAATAAAAGGGAGTTTAACTGTGCCAAATTTTGAAGATCTACTCCAACAAGCTTATAATTTTCAGAATTTAAAACTGTAAATAAATAAATAAAATAAATAAATAAAAAAAAAATACATTAAGTAGTAATAATTAAATCAAGGGCAGAAAATATTCTTTATTTTTAATACAAAATAAATAAATAAATAAATAAATAAATAAATAAATAAATAAATAAATAGATAAATAGATAGATAGATAGATAGATAGATAGATAGATAGATAGATAGATAGATAGCAAGAAGTAGTTGCTTTATTTTCAATAAAAAGTTACTTATTTTTAGCTTATAAAATTAAATGAAAAGCAATTGCAAATGCTCTTTCAAGGAAATAGTGAGGAAACAAGGTAAAAATAATAACAGCCTCTTGATATCAATAGTGTTTTGTAGCCTCTTTCATTGCATTAAAAAAAAAAATTGTAGTAAAAAAAAATAAAAAAAAAAAAATAGCTAAAAATTGGAAACAGATCCTGATAATAATCTGAGATAGATGTAACTGCGAATTTCTAGAAATTAATGGCGATTCATCAATTTGATTGGCTAACAAGGCATTGTTGTAGAAACAAGGAATTGTAATTGCAAACTTATAGAATGGAATTGGAAACATTTTCCTTTACTGAAGTGTAAAGGTTAAAATAATTTCCATAACTGAAAAGGCTTAATACTTTCTTCAAGATATTAATTTTAAAGAAATGAAATAAACAAATTCTAACAAGGAAGAAGCAAAACGTTCCTTTCACATTAAACACACACACACACACACACACATACAGAGGCAATAGGAATCACTTTTTTATAAAAGTTTTTCTTATGAAAATTTTTTATACAAGACAAATCTTTATCCACTTCAACATATCAGTGGAGGAACATTGGAAGAAGGAAGCAAGTAATTGCAGGGCCATGTGGAATAGACTTATCCATATAAATGGTTTCAAGATTTATGGCAGCAATAACCGCAGGTCAGTGAAATAAAAAGAATGTAAAATCAATGTTGTCCAAAAAGATACAACAACTTGTAATGATACCTTGTCTTAACAGTAAAATGCCACAAAGCATTACTACCAGACAATTTTTTTCTAAAGAATTTTCTTTTGAAATTGAAAGAAATCAAGGAAATCTATATCAAAGAATTAATAAGAATGGTTTTATTCAAGCTGACTTATAAAACAACCCTCTCACTTGGGCTTGCAGAACTTGAACTGCTTGGATTGATTCAAGAAACACTACCCTAAAGGACAATAGGTCAATGTTCTTAAATTGATTTTTCTTGTCTACAAAAGGACATGATTCTACAGATACATTCTCAATACTTATAACAATCTAAGAGAAGAGAGAAGCTTTGTTGCTGATGATGTTCTGATCTGGGTATATCTTATTGAATGCTGGGTAAATCTTATTGAATCTTTTTAGAAGGAACTAAATAGTCATCTAATGGCTTAAGACCATTTCGCTTAATGTAATCCAAAAAAGTCACATCCCCTGCTTTCTTTATTGTTGGTGATTTCCATGAAAGCAAGGAAATTTGAAGTTCGAATTCGTACTTCAAATTGGCCAGGCAGTTCTTGGTTTGAATCTGACAACTTTCCTCAGATGCTTTAGGGAAGTAACACTGCAGTTCCTCAATATATAAAATTATAACAAGTGGTTAATCTCCCTATTCTAGGGGAATAGTTTTCCATAATTCAGCTCAGTCACTGTGAGCCATCTTCATGAGTGTCTGCAAATATTTCACAAATACATTCGTGTTGTTATTATTAGGTTGTTACATATGAACTTAAGATTTTTCTGTATACTAGAAAATGATGGTAATATGCAAATACCTTTAAAATTGTTTATACACACTTTGCTTGACCAATTGTATCCATGGAAAAGCACATGTTATGGACAAACTGTTATAGAATATTTTTGATATGCAGTTATGTTCAAACTCTCCTGAAAGTAGCTCAAAGTGATTGAGCTAAAATACTAAGAACTAATATCAGTAGTAGGGAACATCTCAACCATTTCCCATATTTTATAGGTTAAGTAACTTGAGCTGCTCCTCCTTGAGCTAATTTTCACTGCAGTTCATTGAATCCTCCTTGAACCCTCAATAAGATAGGGAAAGCCCTTAATAAATTTTATTAAGGAATAAATTTTGCAGCCTGTATATATCATCAATTATAAGCATGATTTTATTTTGAGAGTTCTTTGCTCAGGAAAAAAGACCATATTTCTTATTAACCATCTAATTAGATGCAATGTAACATTTCATTGTCAAATCATGATCATGAATTCATAAAGTGCATCAATATGTTTCTTATTTGTGATTTGGAAATATATGTAAGCATTTATCCTTAAAGTGTGTTGGTGAAACTTGAAATAGAAAAGTGAAAGGAAAAACACATTTTCAAAAAAAAATAAAAAAAAAAATGAGAAGGTATTCAAGCTGTTTTTCAGAGCACTAAGAACACTTCATCATCAGGGAATTAAATAGGAAGCACAAACACGAAGGACAAAAACCACTGGTGGACAAACCAGTGAAATGTTCTGCACTTCTTACAAAACATGAAAATGCATTTCAAGTCAAAGAATAAATTCGATGACACATAATTATACATTACATCCCATTCCCAACTTCTGTGATATCAAATCTCTGTTGGACAACAGTTGACTTACACTGCAGAAACCGTAAAGCCTATAATCCATACTGTGGGCACAATGCCTGCCATTTCTGTTAAATTCACATTACTCCCAGCCCTTATTGTTACATAGGTTCTCCTCTGTGTTGTACCATCTATATCTTATATATGTAAGCAAATATCTTAAAATGTATTGCATAGTTTTGTTTTTTATAAAAGAAAAAAAAAATACTTTCATTGAAATTGGGGACAAAGATTTCTTGTATCTATCAAACATTTTAAAAATGAAATCGTACAACTAAAATTGCAAAAGGATTTTTTTTTTCATGTTTTTATTTTTTGTAATGACTGAAAATACTTACATATGTTATTTTTTAATTCAGTATTAACGACATCTTCAGGTTTGAATTTCAGCAATTCTTTCAGCTTAACATTATTCATAATTAAATCACTCTTTTTGCTGATGACTTGAGGAAAATCAACCTGGAAATATAAAAATCACATGATTTATTTTTACAATTATATTCTTGACAATTTTATTTGAAGAAAGGAAAAATGATATCTAAACAAATCTGTCCTTTTTTTTTTTATTATATTCAAATGTCATTATCTATTCATATAACTTTTATAAAAAATACCTCGAAGTATACAGCTCTCCCTGCCAGTACACCATCTTTACTTAGTCTGAAAAAGGAAGAGTCTGAACCAGCTCCCAGTGAAATTATCTGAAAATTTTAATTTTACATCAGTTAGTTTTATTTATTTACAAAGTCTATTAATTTATAGCTTGTGTTATTTTTGAAATGAATTTTTATTGATTTTGTGGATTGATCCATTGCTTCTGCTTATAAAATCCTAAACCTACAATCTACAAATTCCTATACAAAATATAAATTCTTTAATTCCAATCCTAGTGATATTGTTTATTCCCTGATTATCCAAACAGCAAACTTAGCTCATTCTATAATTTTACAACTGTGTGAATCAAGTTGCCACTTTCACATATTTTAATAAAAAAAATAATTTTCCATCTTTTTCAACAAATTTCAATATGGCCTTTTAATGAAATAAAATACTTCTGCAAATTTCCAATATTAATACCTGCTATATCTGGTTTAATAGATTTGTAATACAAACGACTATAAAAATAATACTTTAATACTTGGAAATTTGAAACCTAATTTACAGAAATAAACTAATAGAAATTTAAAGACCGCCTCAATGACCACATCTTACACTTTCAGACTTTAATCATTCAGTTTTATTCCAGAAATCAATAAGGCAGAAAAGTGCTTTCGTCAGTCTCTGATCCATGTTCCAAACTAATCATAATCTATACAACCATTTAATGAAGAGTGATATATATAGAAAGGAGAGAAAATAAAATAATAACAGTATTTTTTCTAAAATAAATTTACCTGGATTTTATCCTTACAACTTCTGAGGAAATGATCAAAAACATACTGAATGGCTTTGGCTCTGATGTAATAGCCACTGAAAATACCAAAATAAAAAAAAATATCAAAAACATTTATGTTTTAATTAGTATGAATGATTATGGGAATTCATTAGCTAATGTTGTTTATTCTGTATAAAATTTCTTTTGATATATATACTACTTTATATATAAAAAAAATCTGAATATATCTTAATGTTATTGTACAGGGTGGCGCATATAAAACTGGCCCCAAATGGTTTTGCCGGTCTATTGGGGCTGGTTTTATGTGCGCCACCCTGTAGTATATTAGTGTAACAGGTATTTAGGTAAGTACTTGGAAAGTTTAAAATCGGTAAATTAGTTCAAGTTTTCAGAGACCCAAAGAAAAAGAAGAACAAAAACATTTCAAAGTTCCAATTAAGAACTCTAATCAAAACCAATAAACCTTGTAGATCTATGGAATGGTAGTATTACATATATAAATGACAGAAAATATAAAAGATTTGATTGTTTAGAATAAAATCTTGTTAAATCACTGAAAAAAAATTATGAAATGAAATGGGAGGAACTGCAAATATCATTTAAATTCATATAAAACTGAGCTTTGTTGTACAATAGTTCATAGATGAAAATGTTAACTAGTCCTGTTAAAAGATTTTGTTACTGATTTCAATACATTGATAAATGGATGCAGTTTTGCAATATGGAACCAACTATCAGTTTGTGGATTTCACCAACTACCAAGTGATTTGCAATTTGGAACCAACTCAATGTTATAAGTTCTCATACACTGTTACACACTTTAAAGAAACGGGACATACCCCCAACTTCTCAGTTGCTAAACCCCTTTCCCACCATAATAAACTATTCCACTATCTCCTAACTGAATCATTCCACATAATCCAGCTTAAAGCTTACAAGCCCATCACCGACGGGCAAAAACCCCCGTCACTATTGGTAAACTTGCATAATCCTCTCACTTCCCTCACTTTCACCATACCTTCCCACCTCATGTTGTCTTAAATGTTGTTTTAATATCTTATATGTTTGTGCCGTCCCTGATGGAAGAATACGAGCAGTATTCCGAAACTGTCAGATTATTATCATGTTTTTAATTCTCTTCTCAACATTTTTGTAAGTAAGTGTGTTTTATTTATTTTCACTTTTTCTTTAAAAGTTCTCAAGTTTGTTTTGTTTAAATATTCTTGTAAAATGCAGTTTTTATTGGTTTGTAAACAATTTAAAACACTTGCAATACTGTGCGTTTATGAAAGGCAGAGCTGCCACTGTGGAACGATTTTACTCCGCAGAGGGGTGATATGCTGAGATGGGTATTTTTTTAAGAAATTCTTTTGGACATTTTTGCTTTTAAGAAAAAAATAACGAAGGAGCATTTTGCAATAGTATTTGTTCTTTCCATAATTCTTTCCTGAAAAGCGCAAATAGAACGCAGCTACTAGTAAACTAACACTATAAAAAATTAACATCCCATGTTTGTTTCTCCTCAGACCTATTCTGAAGAAATCGGAGGAGACCTGATGCATGCAAAAAAGCGTTGAAGGCTCTCGTAAACAAAACCGAACAGTATTTAATTAAGGGTAAATACATCACACAGAATGTTTAAATGTGTATGTTTATTAATTTATATAATAATAATTTTTTGGCTACCAATGAAAGAACTAATTTTAAGGTCAGATTATGTGTTGGACAGAATCAAAGCATAAAAATGATTTTGATGTTAAAGAATGTTCTACAGGAACATAAGAGTCTGAGCACGATTACCCTAAGTTTCTGATTTCCGGCCATTCATTCTCGCCAAATGACAGCAATTTTTTTGATATAGAAATTGCACTAAAATTGCACCACATGATTATATCAATGCCCTGCAAAAATACAGAAGGAAAAATCCTCTTCAAGTCCATAGGATTGCAAAACAGAATTTTTGAGTATTTAACAGTTAGAAAAGGTCAATAGAAAGCATGACACAGACAACACCAAAGTTAACTGGTTATAACTCCTTCCAATAAGAATTACCAAGGACAAGCTTTATTTGATATTCATGAATACAGGCATTAATGAAAACTTAGTTGAAATAAATATCGACAAATGTACTGCAGGCTGCCCGAAGTCTTCTCCAGATAGCAATCTAATAGAACTCCAGGTATTCTTATGGCCATATGGTAAACCTATATCGCTGCCAAAATTGCTAGACCTAAAATCAATAATGCATCTCATTCCAGGTGATGGTAAAATTTGTAAGGAAAACCTCACTTCAGATCCTAACATTGAGGATGATGTTATGGCTCCACTTCATTTCACCTTGGAGTGATTCTTCAATTATACTGGCATGTAAAATGGTATTGATTTACTCATTATCTGAGAATGCATAATGCCTATGTGCAAGTGATATAATGATATTCACTTGGGCTTGAAAACAATCAAATATCAATGAATCTCTGTATAATGTTTGAAATCCTTTTGTATTTACTTTGTTCTTTTACAAGTCTCTTAGTCTTTAGGTTGTCAACATTAAATTGTTAAACATGGATTTTGAAATAGTTATTTAATTTAGATTAGTAAAGAGAAATTGAAAATAAAATGCACTTACTTGTAAACAGGATAAAAAAGATTATACTTAACCGACAGTTTCAGAATACTGAGTGTATTCCATGATCAGGGACGGCACAAACATATAGGACATCACAAAACACTTAGAAGGGCACGAGATGGGAATGCATAGTGAGAGTGAAGGAAGTGATGGTATTGGGGAGGTTTGCAATACTGAAATGCGTTTTGTCTGCCGGTAATAGGGTTGTATGCCTTAAGCTTGATTATGTGGAAAGATTGAGCTAAGAGTCAGTGGGATAGTTTATTGTGGTGGGAGAGGGTTTGGCAGCAGAGAACTTGTGTGTGTGTGTGTGGGGGGGGGGGGGGGGGCCTGTTTCGTTGTAATGTGCTACTGTATATGAACATGTGGGGTCTGTGTTAGTAAAGGCTTGTTTATGCTCTTTAAGGAGTGTGGAGAGAAGTCAGAATGTTTGTGCTACACAGCCAGAGGGGCACTGGCTACATGGGATCCAATATACAGTATTGGAAGTAATATTTTGTTGCTTAGTTTATGTGATGTTTATGTTGAGTGATTTGAAGGCAGGGGCATATTGGTATGGGTTGAGGAATTTTTTAATGAAGCTTTCAAAGGATAGTAGGGAAAGGAGATATATTTGATAGGGGATTTCAGGGTTGGTGTTTTTGGATTGCTTGTTTATGTTGTGTTGTAGGATATTGAGGGGGTTGTGAAAGAGATGGGAGGGATAGTCATCAAGGCTAAGTATGCTGTATATGGTGTTTAGTTCATTGTGTAAGGCATGTTTAGTGGAGCATGTTATGAGTGCTCTGCATATTAAAAAGTCTACTGCTGATTTGTAAGTGTGGGGTGTGTGGGAGTCATAATACATATATCTGTTTGAGTATGTTGGTTATCTGTAAACAGTGGTGTTTATGGAGTTGTTGTTGTATGTAATTGAAACATCTAGATAGTTATGTGTTTGTTAGAAGGAGTTTCAAGTTCAAATTGTAGGTAGGGATCTATGGAGTTTAGATGGTCTTGTATCTAAATGATATCTTTTCAGTGATATGTAATCCAGCTTAAGGCATACAACCCTATCATCAGCAGGCAAAATGCCCATCATTAATGCTAAACCTACCTAATCCCTTCACTTCCCTCACTCCCACTATGCATTCCCACCTCGTGTTGTGTGATGTCCCATATGTTTGTGCTGTCCCTCATCTTAGAATATGCCCAATATTCCGAAATTGTCTGTTAAATACCATCTTTTTTTTATCCTGTACGAGTGAGTTTTATTTTCAATTTCTTTTTATTTTTGTACACGCATTGTTAAGCCTCTTGTAAATGAGAGTAGTGTCGCCTCATATCCTTTCCATTATAATCAGACAAATAGGAACCAATTGCGAAAAACAATTTATGCGATAAGCAATACAGAACCAACTGCAATTTGGCTCATCCAGTCATTTCTGCACGAACAACTTACGAGACCTATAGCCTTACTCTGAAAAAACATTCCAGAATGCTTATAAAGCTATTATAAAGTGGGATAATGTCAAAGTAGAATTTTGGATTTGGTTCCATAATGGCATCCAAATGATCTTTAAATGTAGGTAGGCAAATCCTTATTTGAAGAAATACATATTTATCTGTCTCGTTATGATTGATGCAAAGAGAAATGTATATGATGACAAGTCATGAGTGATAATAAATACAAAACATTTGTTGTCCTAAGTTGTTTCAACGATTTCAAAATCGAGAAAGCAAATACCAATTACACCGAAAAACCTTTAAATTTGAAGTTTTTTTTTAAATATCATGACTTTCAGTTCAACACTTTCTAAGTTGCCAAAATGACTAATTGCAGATCTTCGGAATTTTACGTAAATTTTCTGTGAACGTTGACAATCATTGTTTCATTTTTATCATAAAGTCTATATAAATCTCTTTTTAAAAAAAAATAAATTTCCTCGATGAGATTACGGTACCAGGCTGGTGGCGAAGGAAACGTTCGCGGGACATAGTATGTTCAATATAAATATCCTGGAGTGCGTGTTACCTAAATTTCCCTAACCTAAAGCTAATCGGCACACACGCTTCGCTCCAGCTTATACTAAGTAAACAGTTTTTCCCCCTTGCGGGAAAGTAGTAACAAAGCAGACGGCGGTAGCCTATAAACTTGTGCAGGGTACCATATTCTCCGGTTTTGCCATTTCCTCATATTATTTTTATACTCCTCCTTAAAATCGCAAAGTTCTGAAAACTTTATCTTACTATTGGACTGATTGATCAAAGAATATTTCTTTGGTTTGCCATCAGACTGGTTCAATTTCGATTGTTAAATCTCTGAATCTTCATGTCTGTCCCTGTGTCTTTCCCCAACAACTTCTGAACCAGAGAATGAATCTTTTTGATACTCGGTATAGTAGTAGATCTTTTAAAATTTTTGAAAATCTTTATCCCTGAAATTTTATTATAATAAGAGCAAGAATTCTTACCGATGTATAAGTGGTGCTCGACGAGCTTTTTTCGCTACAAATGAAGATATAAATTCATCGTCAAAATAACCCGTTGAAACCATTGAACATTTACTAACAGCACTACTGTCATTTGTGCCTTGAACCTAAATTACAAAAATAAGAGAGAAAATGTGAATAAAATTTTACTAAAGGATTAAAAATTAATGAATAAGATTGGAAAATATTTCATTGTGAGACTTACAGCCTTTTTATTTTGATGTTTCATTTTAAGGATATATTTAATAACTGCGTAAACTTCAGTTATTGTTAAACCTTATACTGCAGTCTTAAGCAAATTATGTTTCGTTAGGTAAATAAAGAAATTAAAAAAATTGCGAGTTGATTCCATATTTTATAACAAGTATAAAAATTCACAGATTCACTGTATTTGAGTAATAATGAACGTTTGGGTTTTCATAGTCAACTAGGGGCACCGACATTTCTATAACAGCTAGATGACTTGCTCTTGCAAAATAGCCTATTCCCAAGTGTCGCTTAAATCCAGGGCTGCCGCCATCTTTAAGTTAGGCAACCAAAAGCCGAAGGAGATGTAGCCATATGGAAACTCGTCAAATTGTTGAGATGGCTGAGGAAAAAGGCAACCGTGGTTACTACTGTACAACCGCGCATCTGGTTAGAGTTTAAAGACGCGGTTGCTCATTGCCTGTAATGACTGGTTGGGTTTACATACGGAGTGGTGGTGGTAAGAAGGGTAATCACAACCGCGGTTATCGTTAATAGATACATCCCGGGTAGGGTTTGTGCATGATCACTCTTTTAATCTCTCCAGTAGCTGCTGCCGAATGATGTCATTCAGCTCAAAATTAACCAGATTCTAAGAAACAACGACCTAACCACAGAAAATTGAATAACCTTTGAAAATGAAATATTTTTAAATAAACGATAATGAAAAAATACATTACAGATTGTAAATGTATTTATTATATATAAACATCAATGGTTGAGATCAAGTGTTTACTAAGTGACATTCTAGAACAGCTGTTTCACGCTCTTTAAGCGATCATCAGCTAGGAATAGTCACCAGTAAACAGCGAGGTCTCGGTACAGAGGCTAATAGGAATAATCGTCAGAATCGCATTGAGTTTTTTATTGTTTATTTTTGCTTTGGAGGATCCACTGCGATGAAAAAAAATACACTAATAAATAGATGATTAAATAAATGACAGGTTAAATAAATAAATAAATGATAAATGAGGCAATATATGACATAGATTTGGGAGACACAAAAAATGATTGAATTGAAAGTCTTCAGTAGACTGGTTGAAAGGGAGGACTACTGGACAAGTATTGATTGAAAAAAAAAAAACAAAAAAACTTGTTAGCGATTTTGGGATTTAACTAAATTGGTATGCTTCGATTTCAGTGGGGTTGAAATTCTCTGCTACACAGTTTTGATATATAATTTCCCAGAAGACATTTGTGGTTTTAAGCTGCAACGAAAGAGTTGTTCCCCAAGGGACAGGGATGTGAAGGGGAGATGATTTCCACACCCTGCTCTGGCTCAGTCGGTGCGAGTTTATGACAGCAAATAAGAGTTTGTCAATGGCGATTGGTTATCGATGTGTGTGTTGAAGACCTTACTTATCTAGTGCCTACTATAAATAATATTTTGAAATAATTATGAGTCCATTTGGATCAACTTGGTAAGTGGGCCCTTGGCGCTTATTACGCTACTACTAATAATATACTACGGTAATAATAATAACAACATATTTTAAAATAATATCATAAAATGAAATTTTAAGGAACGACAGTGAAACTACGTAGATTAAATGAACGAAACGGACTATCTGCCTCTCTGTAAATGGATGCCGGCACCAAGTAAATCGACTCTTTTAAGGCTTGAGGAGATCATCCAGGTTTTTTTTATGAGATCAGTGCATGGGATCTCCCACATTTTTCTAAACTGTTTACTCGATAAAGTTCTGTCTGATGAATTGTAATATGGACAAAACAACTATTTCAGAGTCCTTATTTATTTATTTATTTATTTTTTAATTAGTATGCTGATTATGTTGTGATTGGTTATCCATACCTTTGTGAAGCTACTTCCGGTTTATTGTGGATACAAAACATGTCATGTGTCGTCTTCAGATTTGCAGTTTTTCTTTCACATTTCTGCAATAGTAGCCTGTTTTTTTTTGTAGATTTTTCTTTAGCATATAAGAAAATCTTATTTTATTTACATTGTATATAAACAATTAATAATTGGTATTATGCATCATTTGTAAGTTAATAAATTCTTTACAATATTTAGAAAATTCTGAAACTTTATTTATTTCTTTGTTAATTGTAAAAGATTGCTGGTAATATCCTGAAAACCTTTTTTTTTATCTCATAAAGATTTCAACATAAATAAAGGAAACATATTTAAACATTAATAAAAGAAACATAACAGCAACTACAAAACCTAGTTTCAAATCTTCCCGCGTGAATTGGCACCAATGATTAGGAGCATTAATTTTCGCAGTCGTTGAAACTGACTATTTCCTTATCACAGATTGTTGGGGATTTAAATATTTTATTTCTATACATATTGAAAAAAGTAGAATTTTAATGTCTGTCTGATTTTGATGTACGATATACTGAAGTCTGGACTTAGGTCAGAAAATAAGTAATTTAGCGTTTCACTATAATATTTTTCATCATATGTGCATCAGCTACAGTTATTATTACAGAATTTTACTGCCCTTTAACAAAAGTTTAATTTAATTACAATATAAAAAAAAAATCCGTTGTAAACAATTAGAAACATGACATCCATTGTTATTAACAACAATGACGTTTATAATATTAAAAAACAAAATCCGTTGTAGACAATTACAAACATGACATCCATTGTTATTAACAACAATGACGTTTAAAAATATAAATAAGTATTATAGGAACTCGTTTAAATTGCATTTTACGTTTCCAATATATCAGGTATTGGTTTTTTATTCTGTTAAAATATTGATTTACAGTAAGCTTATAGTATTTCCGATTTCATTGATTACATTGTTAGAATATTTATCATTCAATAACTATAGCTTAAATATTTAACAGTTTTAAAAGACAGTTCATTGATTATGCAAAAAAAATAAAAAAAGTGTAGAGAATATTATAGAGAATTCCTTTATTTCAGAATTCAGTAGCATGTCTTACTTTAATGTTTCATTGAAAAAAGAAATATTTATCCATATAATGAACTCAAAATACATTAATAATACCCAATACTTAAATTTTTAACACATTTTGTTACATTCATAGGACACAGAGATCGGTCAGTGTAATCTCTGTAGCTTATTTATTTAGATCTTTGATTTTTGAAGACTTAAACTTTTGGTTGGGACTGCCAACAGTTCATCGCAATGAGATATAGAGATACTCTTTTATCATTAGACTGAAATAGTTAAACATCTTAGGACTTTGAAAATAATATGCATTTCATTTATTGCCAGTAAATGACTAAATATGAAGTACGATACCAATTTCATCAGGTCTTGTTTCTTTAAAAGCTATTTGTCAGTTTTGAGAATTTTTACACATTTTTTTAAATGACCACCAATAAAAGAACAATTATAGATCTTACATTATTGAAAAATATTGTTTTTATCTCTTTTCCTCAAATATTACAAAAAATGTCTTGTGAGAGATTTGCACTCAGTCTTTATATTTCAGAATCATGGATGAAAGAAGATACAGTTGTTTGAAACTAGTGTTTATGAAGCATATATCGTTGAATTGAACTCCACAAATTAAATAGGTATACTATTAATCCATTGAATTTTCTTTCTTAGTAAGATATTCTCCTTTTCTTTTTTCTTTTTCTTTTCTGTCTTTGAAGAAGGGAAAACTTGTAAATGAGTTTGGTGATGGATTTAGAGACTATTACACTTTAAACGAAGATAAAATATATGTATAAAGGGATTGCAAGGCATTACATATATAATAAACTTCAATACAAATATCTAAGTGAAATAAAGAAAATACATGTTTTTGAATGAAGTGAGGAAAAAGAATTCTGAAAGAAATAAACAAAACCCAGAAATATTAATATATTTCTTAGATTTCATTTTATGAAATGTGCTATGATCTTTTTATGTTCCCCTACAATTCTCATATGGGAATATAAGTTTAACCTAAACTGATAAAACAATAAATGTAAAGAATAAAGAAATACAGATTATTATGGATTGTTGAAAATGAAAAGAAATGTGACAGTTTCAAAGCATTAAGCACACTTCATCATCAGAGAGCAGCACAAATATAGAGGTCAATACAATAAAATAAACATAGACATAGGAAATGGCCTCTGACAGTATTGCTGCTACACAATAAAACAAACTTCCCTTTCTGTGTCCATGTTTATTTTGTTTGGCATCCTTTATGTTTGTGCTATTCTCCAATGATGAGGTGTACGTAAAACTTTGAAATAATTTCATCTTCAACAATTCGGTTAGTCTATTTTATCCTTATCTTTATTTTAAACTTTTGGATTTGAAATTATATCAAATAATTTTCAAATAATAATAAAATGAATCCTTTTTAAAATATTGTATGAATCAAGATGCTTATTACTTTAATTGATACAATTTATAAAAAATATATCATTTAAGATAAATATAAGATTAAGTTACATTTAATATATAATTGTTAAAAAAGTAATTAATATATGCAATAAA
>JAFIDM010004315.1:30419637-30493586 GCA_023159025.1 Thereuonema tuberculata | reverse complement strand
TTTTATTTTATTTTTGCTTTATTTTATTTTATTTTTGTTTTATTTTATTTTATTTTATTTTATTTTATTTTACAATACCTGAAGAAACACAATAACCATAACAATGGAGACACCACGACTGGTTAGAAAATGCAAAGCTCGAATTTATGAAGCACTCCAAGATGCAGGGCTTGACAGTCCAACTCGAGATGAGCTTTATAAAGAGGTTTAGTATATTATTTACTTACCTACATTGTTTGCAAGCTTTTATCATTAATCACAAAACTGCTCTCATTATTAAAAAAAAAAAAGAATGTCCTTTAACTATTTTGCCTTCAAATAACATTTCTATTCTGTCCAGAACAGTAATTTTCTGGTTAAATAGTGAAGACTAAATCGGAAAAAGTTTTACTTACTTTCCAGGCAAATGTTGAGTCTCCAATTCCAAATTCAAGTTCTAATTCTTATTGGTTTTCCTTTTGAAAGAAAGAAAGTCATGATCACGACAAGACCAGAACATTTATTACGATATTCAAACAACTCCAAAATTGTTCAGTGAATCATTTCCTTATTTACCCCAATGCTGTCACAAGATAACCACAGAACTGTTTTTAAGATGATTGTATGAAAGCTATCATTTTTTTGTCAATAACATTGAATTCTGTGATTATCTTTGCAGATGAAGTGTTCTTATTATTTCTATTTTTTTATTTTTTTTATTCCTTTTCTACTTCCTATCTGTTCTTCAATATATATTCCTTTCAGTATATAAAATGTCCTTCAATATATATATACAAACTTTTCTCTTGTAGAAGAAAAACTAGTAAGAATTAAAACTTGAATTTTTCAAGTTGAGGCTCGATATTTAGTTGCAATTTTAAGTAAGATTTTTACAGACTTAGCACTGTATTTACAATCAAAAGAAATCTGAATTCATATATTCAATATATATCCTTTCTCTTTTTATGTAGCTTTGTTTTATTGTATTTTTCTCTAGGAAAACTCTTCTCCAACATCAATTGAAAATCAGAATTAATTTAGGTTTTAATTTATTAAATCTATTTTTGACATACAAAATCTTAACAAATAAATCATATTCCTTTACTTTCAACTGCTTTCCTTATTCCCTGATAATTTTTGTGAATGTAGTGTCAGTTCTTATGATTTTTAGATTAAAAAAGTTATTAACAGTAATTCACTGTTTTGTTTTCTTTATTTATTTATATATTTTATTTAATTATTTTTAGATAAAAGAGAAGGGAAAAACTGGAGATAAAATGTTTAATTTACCTCCTGAATCGGGTAAGTTTTGTAATTTTTATTTTGTATTTTCAAAAAGAAACTCTTAATGCAATCAAGTCTTTTATGAAGAATTTTAATACAGTCTAATCTAAAAATAATAATAATAATAATAATAATAGTAAATGAAATCGAAAAAAATAATATTTACATATCCTTATATATTATTTCTCAAAGGTGTTTTTGTGTCAGTATGCCATAACTACCTTAATACTTCATCAAAATCAATGATTGAAACATCATTTTGAAGATTACATTCCCCGCTAATGACGAAAAATAAGCAAATTGTTTAAAATTAATGTTTTCGTTAAAAAACTTTATTCTAAAACCTTTTTATAAAAATGTAGACACGCTTTAACAGAAGCGACTTATCTTTTGAAAACGAAACAACATTTTAAATAATGCTATAGCCTCGTAAACTTCAAATATATCCTTTTTTGAATAAAAATGCACTTTAAAATGACATTTCATTGTTTATTTAAGAAGAACAGATAAAAAACAAACAAAGATTTATATTTTAAAAAAAATAAACGATTTATTACAATAAAAAAACATAAAAATTTGTCAACTTCTCTTATACAGTATTATTTCTCAAAGGTGTTTTTTTTATTTTCTTTAATACTTCATCAAATCAATGATTGAGATATCATTTTGAAGATACCGTTGACTGCTAATGACAAAAACAAAGAAATTGTTTAAAATTAATGTTTTTGTTAAAAAACTTTATTTTAAAAATCTTTTTATAAAAATGTAGAAGGTGCCTATTATCTATTGACAATCTGTTCATTTATTAATTTCCACATTACGATTCGGTGACTGATCAAGATACCATGCAAATTATTTGCACGGGTAAACCTTTTTATAAAAATGGAGAAGGCGCCATCTATTGACAATGTATTTAACTATCATGCACGCAGCTGTTGGATTTGTTTATTATTTCTCAAAGTTGGTTTTTTGTTGCGAATTATTCGCATGGGTCAACTAGTTCATACAAATTTAAAAGTAAGACTTCACAAGCAATGCTTTCTAATACACATCAGAGAGAAATTGTTAAATAAATTGTATCAGCAGTGCTTCATCGATTTACGATACATACTGTATTTTGTATATTATAAATATTTGAATGAATAATTTAGTTCAGTTACTAATATGAACATTTTCATATAAATTTCTTTTGTTTTCTTCTTCAAAATGTTTCTAAAATAAAAGTAACTAAAGAAATAGAATTCATTTTGAGTGACTTTACAGCTCAATAATAGGTACTTGAAATAAGTATCTATTATAATCTATTAAAATATTTATATAATAAAATTATCTATTGAAGTCTTTATAATAATGTTTTTTCCCATGTTTATCAGTTTGTTTTTTTTAATAAGTAATTTTCTTTAATTTATGTTTATTTATTTCACAGTGAAACAAGAGCCACTTACGGAAGATTTCACAATGAAACAAGAGACACTTGAGGAAGATGTTGAATTTGTCAATATTAAACAGGAAGAAAAAAGTTTAGATTGCGTCGATATTTTATCGTCTGAAGATGAAATAAGTGATGATTTAGATAATGATGACGATGATAAGGATCCAGATTTCATGATGCCTTCCACAGCAAAAAAGGCGAAAACGACATCACCCCGAGGTAGAAAGGTGAAAAAAGAAGCACCTGATGATGAGGACAAACCTAAAAAAGCAAAAAAGACTCCGAAACCAAGAGCACCAAGGAAGACAAAAGCAGTAATTATACTCTACATTTTTTAAAATCTTTATAATGCAAAAGAAGTGACCAAAAAAAAAAGCCTTTTTTTTCTAAACTTCCTTTGAAATATCACAACAGTGAAGTTCATTAATTTCATTCCTTTACATTTTGAAATATGAAATATGTCACTTCAGTTTTTGTATATGTTCCTCTCTTTGATTATATCTTCTAGCCATGTCTCAGTTTCTTTATTACCAAGGTTCTTTTGTTCTGTTTGTTTATTTATTTGCTTCTTTGATTGAACAATATTTCAGTGTACAATTTTTTTTAATGGTACAAAAATGACGTTACCAGGAATAAGGGAATACATTAATATATTAGTCATTGAAAGGAAGAGAAACAACACACACAGAAAATAATTTAACGATAACAATGACACACACAACTTTAAAAGACAATAAGTTGTGTGTGTCAGTGTTATCATTAATTATCTCAGCCGATGTTCACACACATCAAATTATTCTTAAACATACAGAAAAGAGAAAGAAATATTTAGGAAATCCCATGCTTGGATTTAAATCCAGATGTATCCATTGTGTAGCAGGTTGCATTTTGGCCACTCAGATGTGCCCAAATGACAATATTCTTTTAAATAGATTTAACTGCTCCATGTAAATGTTAATATATCTGTATAGGACTATTATGTAAAAGAATTTTCCTTTTCTCCTGAAACTGAAATTTGTTATAAGCTAACTAACAATACAGAACATTCAGAAACTGAATGTCTTCATAAATTATCATTGCTGAAGTCACATTCAACATAAAAGAATAGCATTTGATCATCTACACTGCCTCATCATGTGTCTTGTGATGATCAGTTTTTAATGCTTATTCAGTTTCTCACTTTTAGTAATTTTAGAATGAAGAACATTTGCCTTTGTTTCTTTCTATCCCAATAATATTTAACTGCTTATTGATCGTTATTCATTTTCCAGCTAGCTTCGTTTCTCTTTTTATTTAATGTTTGTTCCTACCTTGTTTCTTGAAAAATGCAAATATGAGAGAGCTGAAATCTTCAGCTTTTTATTCTTTGATTTTCTTTTTAATTGATGTTTAACTTAAATGATTCTTGGCTTCTAATAAAAAAGAATAGCTGATTCCTAATTATATTTGATTCATCCTTATATGCTAACAATTGTTGATTGATATTTTCTCAATGATATGAAGTGAATAAATTTCTCCTTTGCTTTGCATTTATGTCTGTGATAAAATTTGAGTCTAATCAGGGACTTGGGTGCATTGTGAATTGTAATGATGAAATTGATCATTAATGAGAGCATCCTTTGTGATGTCCATCAGTTAAAATGAGTATCGTCTCTGATTGAGATACTTGTAATATAAACATTACTATCTGGGATGGATATGCTTGGGCTTGGAATGGAAATCTTCCTGTCTTTAGCAAAGGTAACTCTACTAAGATAAAATCTGATTTTATTACCTCATTCTTATTCCTAAAATCTTCATTGAACTCAATCAGTCTAACATCTGATATATATATAACATACACTGAAAGGTTTGGCGATTTCTTTCGATTTAAAGAAATAAATTTAAATTCTTCAAATACATCCCAGGAAAGCTTTTATTTTCAGTTTTATCAGTAAGAAGGAGGGATTTATAAGATATTAACACAAGTGATTATTTTTTTTCAATGATATTTGTTCTCACACTTTGGACTGATAATGAAGTTCCATAGATAAAATGTTAAGAATAACTTACTTTTACAACGTATCTTACTTACTTTAACAAGTGCATGTGCAACAATGTTTCTTGTGGTTCTGCCATATTGAAACACTTGGTTCTCCAATATAATGTGTATGTGTTGTGGCAACTGAAGAAGCAGATAGTGTTTACATACATCAAAAAAGAAACAAAAGCAACACAATGAATAAATAAAAATGCCTTTCTGGTTCAGTTATGAGAGGGAATCGGAACGGCCGTTTCATCTTGCAAGGGACTCATCAGTCCGATCCACCCTCCCCAATAAAAGAACCCAGAAAGGCAAGAACATAAGTGAAGATCATCGCCATATCCGGCAGTGACCCCCGAAACCAAACAAAACAACAAAATTAAATTGTGCAAATAGGCACAACCAAATAGCCTCTTCCTAATAAACGATAGGATTGAAGGCAATTTATTGGACTAATTTGTCCAGCAAGGTGAAATAACCCAGAGAAAATTTTAACCTGCAGAAGGAATATTTAAATAAAAAAAGAAACAAAAGCATCACTGTGCTGCTTTTGTTTCTTTTTTGATTTAAATATTCCTTCTGTACTTTAAATTTTTCTCAGTGTTTACATACACTTTCCCTTATCACAGAAACCTTATTGTAGAACCTGCATTTTCACAAGCAGCAAGCTATTATTTAATTTTTGAAACACCTTTTCCTTAAGCTTCTACTCCATCCACTGCTACTATTTCATTTCCATTTTCCTTTATTTCTATGTGAATAAACAAAAAATGATTCTTATCAAGATGAGCAGGATCTCCAATTAGAATACATTGGTGCCATGAATCAAAGTATTTTACTATCAATAGTAGAAAGCACGACATAATCATTTTCATCATTTTTTTTAAATCTTAAAAATTCAGTCTAACTTATTTCTTTCCTACTCACTATATGCCCTTAATATATTCTGAAGCTTTGTAAATTAAAATTACCTATTTCCAAGGAAGTCTTATGAGAATGAAGTGGATATTAAATTAAAAGTGAAAATAACAGATTGAACTCTCAGAGTTTGCATTGATGGAAAACATTTGTTTTTTATCCAGAGGAAATCTCAACAATGCAGTACTGATAATGTATGAAAATATTTCGTATAGGCCAGTTACGCTTGACTGGTGATGCCAACAGAAAACAGCATTTGTTACATCAAAATGTTTTGTAAATAAATAACTTAACGCGCAGGCATATGATATAGTGAAGAAAATACAAAATTGCACAGAAGTAAACAAAAGAACCATATGTGCAGTTTTGTATTTTCTTCACTATAAAAATGCTTTGTGTCGAACTTTTTTCTTAAATAATGCAAGATGATATAAAAAAAAATGGAATATGATAGAACGGAGAAAGAATTTTGTAAAATAAATCTTATAAGTAAGAAAGCTTGTTAATTTCTTTAAAGTTAAATGCTTTCTTATTAACAAATACTGAGTCAACTGAGATGCAATTTATCTTTGCTATGTGTTTTTGTTAAATCCTTATATTTTTTATTGTTAGGCTATAATGTTGCTTTACAAAATAGCATAGAAATCAATATGTACCTCTAATTCTTATTTTGTTCTTAATTTCATGTGAAGAAGAAAGAATTAGAGGAGTCTGCTGAGCCAAGTAAGCATTGTTTCATTTTCTTAGTAATTTCATAACAGATAATAAAAACAACCCTTTTGAAATCTTAAAAAATAAGCAAGTGAATATTTAGAAAAATACTGTATCTTAGTTAATGAGTCAGCACTAAATGAGCAGTAACAACTGCCTGAATGATATTCACATAAATTGGGATTAGAATACTGTGCAGTCAAGGATGTTCCTTGTTACGTAGGAGATCAAGTTGCAGATAATTCAAAAGTACAGTGTTGAAATACTATAAAAAAAAGGCCTATAGCTAGGTTTCTAACTTTATTATATAAATGAATGCTGTATTACAGTTTAAATATTTTGAAAACATCAGAAAATTTTATTCTTTATTGGTCATAGCACGATGTTATATAGCCTATAACATTCCTCAAGAAATGGGCTATTTAACGCAAAAAGAATTTTTCAAGTTGGACTGGTAGTTCCTGAGATTAGCGCGTTCAAAGATACAAACTCTTCAGCTTTATAATATAGTATAGATAGTATAGTAGTATAGATGGAGAAAATGGCAATTTTAAAACAGTATATCTGTATCACATTCTCCTTCTTACTTGAAAAACTACCAAGGTGACTTTCTAGACGATTAAAGTATTTTCAGAGAACAAACCAGGAGAAGGAATAGAAAGCAGGATTTTTAATAGGTTTTCCAAAAATCAAAAGTAAATTGACTCCAATTGAAGATGGGATATTCTCTGAGCATTCATCATCAAACAAAATGGATGTAGATTATATTAAAAAATTCATCCATGAAAACAAAAAAAATCACCTTTCATAAATTATCAAGTTTCACAAAGTAATAGTAGGTTGGCAATACCTTTAAGCATCAATTCAGAACATTCTGAAAAATGATCTGACTATCGATAAATTGCCACTATATCCATATCTTACATTCCGGATGAATTTCTTATTAAACTATGACTGTTGTTCCATGCCTTCCTTTAGCGCCTGATTTAGCACCAAGTGATTTCTTCTTTTTTGAAAAATCATGGCAATAAATGAAAAGAGACTTAAAGATATTTGTTTAAAACAGAAATCGCAGGGCACTCTTGACAGATTTAAAACAGTAGATTTTCAGAAGTATTTCAGGAGTATTTTGATGTAGGTTCAACTCCTACGGAGACTATTTTGAAGAGAATAAAAGTATTTGAAGGCAAATTTTACTATTATGAAGGAAAAATAAAACATTCTGGAATTGAGATTGTAAATTTGCAAAATGTAATTTAATTTTCAGTTCAGAATTTATTTATTAATTTCTTGTCATGTATATAAATTATTATAAATTAATTTCATAAAAGTAATAATTTTTAATATCAGCAATTCTAATGAATTTGGTAATTTTGAAAGATAATTTTTTCTTATCCTTTCTTCAAATTAAATATGTTTTATATCAAATGGGACAAATATAACAATCTTTCGTCCATTAAAAAAAAAAAGGTGTCAAGCAAGAAGATGGATCAGTAGAAGATGGTGCTGAAGTTCCAAAACCAAAAGGCAGAAAAAGGAAAACTGCTGAACCTAAGCCACGAGCTCCAAAGAAATTAAAGTTAACAAAAGTACCGGTAAGAAAAACATTTTATTTCTGTTTGCAAAATCTAAAGCACAGTTGCACATCTCTAATCCAGAATGCTTGGAGCCAAGAATATTTCAGATTTGGATTTTTCTGAATTTTTTGAATAAGATGTGGTGGTGAAAAATATTTACTTTCATAAAAGCTATTTTTTTTATTTAATATATAAAAAAAAAAAACATGAATAAAAATGAAACAAACAAAAATTATAAGTTTATTTATCATAAAATAGAAATTCGAAGAAATACTGAAAGACGCTGAATGGTCAGAACTGGATCCTCCAGAGAAGAGAATTCTTTGCTGCAGACAGTTACTGAATGATAAATTGTGTGAAAAATTCCTGCTGTTTAGAAGGTGGCTGTGTTGATAGATAGTGTAAATTGCCATAAGACTCGTGGCTCTGTCCTTGATGGGAGGACTTAAATTTAGTGTCACACTATAGGCCCTTGGGGTTGCTGGAGGTAAGGCTCTCGGCTTTTCGTGACCAATGGGACTAAGTTGAGGTCATGTAGTCAGTCCAATGCCCTCCCGCTTTAACTGCTGAGAAAAAAAAAAAAACACCACCCATTTGACAGAGGGCTGGGTGAACCCTAGAACCCGTCTGGAGAAGAATTTCAGTGTGGAGAAATTCATGACCTCTGCCAGGTTGGGATCGAAGCTGGCTTCTCCAGGATCCAGTCAAGCTACTTATCACTTGGCTACCAGGCCCACTGATGGGAGGGACTGCAGTCATCTTTAGCCAACCAGAACAGCATATTGTGTACTTTATGATCTCTGTTTATTTCCTATCTTATTCTAGATATATTCTGAAAAAACAATTAGGGAGAAATGTAATCCCTGATTATCGATCAGTGCTTAATGGTCTATGAGGGAAAACACTTAAGATTTAGCTAATGACAAAAAGGAATACCCTGGATGCCCCATTGATAGAAATCCAGAGAAATTACTTGGATTTATAATCGTAAGCAATTACCTTTAGCTTTCTAATGTTTCTTAGGTTAACAGTGTATCCCTCTGCGCACGAATGCATTCAACTTGAAAAAGTTCCCGGATTTCAGAATTCTGGATTAGGGATGCTGAAAACTGTATATTTATATATCATGTTTCTGAAGTTTACAAATAATTTTTTTATGATTTATATTAATTGAGATTATTTTCTCTATAGAAATATAGTATGTTACAATAAAAGAAACAGATTAGAATAAAAATTAATAAAAATTATCATAAAAGGCGTAGGTAAATGAACATAAAAAATAAAATAAAAATATGTAAAATTCATGTAGAATCTATGAATGTGGGAAAAACTCAGTAAATAGAAATCTTGTTTTTGCATTTACCCCCCCCCCAAAAAAAAACAAAAAAAACTATTGTTTAATTTCAAATTTTGGTAGTTTTTGGTAGGCATACGTTGCAATAACAAATTGAATTTTATTGTTGTATATTTGTAAAGTTTTTCATTGAAAACTGAAAATATTATTTATATGTTTCAGGTTTCAACAGGGTCTGGTGAATATCATGATTCTGTTGATTGGTGTGTTGATGAAGTTCTGGCCTATCAGATGGACATTCCACTTTGGATTGCTCAAAATGTTATTAGGCTTTTTGAAGAAGATTGCACAATTCCATTTATTGCAAGATACAGGAAAGAAATGACTGATAATATGGATGCTCAGAAACTTCGAGATGTTTATGATGTTTTTGTCACTTTAAAGTAAGGCTTGCTTTTTAATCAGTAAATTTACTAATATTTATGCTTAATTTTCTAAAAGTTTTTTTTTTTTTAACGAGTATCTGAAAAACAAAATTGCTTTCTTACTTCCAGAAATGTACAGGCAAAGGCTATTTCTATTATTAATCTTATAATCAAAGAACAGAAAATGACTCCTGACCTTCTATCGGCATTGAGAAATGCCACAACTATGACTGAACTTGAGCATTTGGTAAGATTTGTATTTCATTTCTTGTTTTTTAAGTTTTTGTTGATAAGTCTGTTATGATCCAGAAGGGTAGAAGTGTTGGTCTTGTTATTATACAATTATAATGAAGATGTAAATAGTGATACATAAGTTAAGTTTATTGCAGTTGAAATAATAATGTCCCTAACAGTCAGTGTAGTCTTTTTTGCTTTTTTTAGCTGATTTCTTAAGTTGAAAAAAAACAAAAACGCTTTCATTTTTAATCAATTATAATTTGAAAAATAGTGTCTTTGAATTAAATAAAATATTCTTTAAAACATGAAATGGAAAAATTTGATTGTCCAATTAAAAATACAGATATTAAGCGTTTAACTCATGATTAAAAATACATAACACATCCGTACTTTTATATACAGTATACATATGAATACACACAATCCTCCTTAATGAACACACTCATAAACAAATGCCAACCTGAGCTATCAGACTCCTTATGAAAAGAATGCATAGCTTTACAGTGAATCACATTAAATCATTTGGACTAAAACAGATACTCAGAAAGCAGAATATTCCAAGTGGTTTTCTTAGGTTAGTTGTAAATAAAGTTAGCCTACTTTAAATAATATTAATGGCAGACTAACTTTAACAGAAACCAGTTATTTTGTTTCATCACTGTTTGATTGAATTGCTATTAATATGTGACACTGCCAAATTAATTTTTGGAGAAATTTTAAGAGGTAGAATAGAAAAATGGTTAGAAGAAAAAACTTTGATTGTAGAAAATCAAGCAGGATTCAGGAAAGGTTATTCGACAATAGACAATATGTTCGTTTTAAATACCTGTATAATTACAAGGTTAATGGAAAAAAAGAAAGAAATTGTATGCTTTATTTGTAGACTTTAAAACGGCATTTGATTCCATAGATAGAACGATATTACTAAAATGTTTGGAGGAAATAGGAATAAAGGGTAAAGTTCTGAGAATAATTAGGAATATCTATGAAGAAACTATAGTTACAATTGGGAATGGAACAGAAAAAATTAAATTTAATAAAGGGGTACGACAGGGTTGTGACCTAAGTCCCATTTTATTTATACTTCTGATTAATAATCTAGAACTAAAATTAAGAGAAGAAGGATGGGGTGGAACTAAGATAGGAAAAGAAAAAATTTATAGCTTATTGTATGCGGACGATTTGGTGTTAATGGCGGAAACAAAAGCAGAATTAGATAAGATGATTAAGATACTTAAGGAATTCACAAAAGTTAATAAACTAACAATAAATTTAAAGAAAACAAAAATTATTATTTTGAGGAGAGGAGGAAAAAGAGCGAAAAATGAAAAGTGGCACTGGGATAATGAAGAAATTTTAATTGCAAATAGTTATCAATACTTAGGAAGGTTTTTTACAACACAAAACAGTATAAATGAAAACGTGAAATATAGAAAAGAGAAAGGTGTGTTGCAGCAGCTTGGGAAGTAATTAAATTAATAAAAAGATTAAAATTAGAGGATTGGAGTAAAATTAGATTTTTATTTAAAACAATGATAAAAAGTATAGTAAGTTATGGAATGGAAATTGATGGATGGTTAATTAGAGAAGAATTTGAATCTAGAGAAGAATTTGAATCTACAAAATTTGTTTATGAAAGTTGTTTGGTCGATGGATAGAGATGTCCCAGGATATATTATTAATGCGGAATTAGGTCTGTTTCCTCTTCGTCTAGATTTGTTAAAAAGAGCATTTATATATTTGGAAAGAATAATAAATTTAAATACAACAAGACTGCCGAGAATATGTTGGGAAGATATGGTTGAAAAAGCAAAAATTGGAAAATTAAATAATTGGACTCAAAAGATTAATGAAATATTTATTGAAGCGGGAGGGGTAGTTGAATGGGATAGAGCTTTAGAGGCCGATTACCGGGCATCCAATAAAGAAAAAGTTATAATGAGAATTGGGGAAATAACTTTGCAAAAAATGTATAATAAAATACAAAATTCGGCATGCAATGAGGATTACAAATTTTTAAATTGGCAAATAAATGGTTCTTACTACATCTGTACAAAAGTTAAAAATAAGTATATAAAAGAAGTATATATTAAATTAAGAATGGGATGCTTATGGAGAAATAGTAAATACTGGAAGAAAACAGAAGATAAATTTTGTAGGTTGGGTTGCAAAGTAATAGAGGGATGGGAACATGTCATTTTTGATTGCGAGAAATTGACGGAAGAAAGAGAAACATTGGAAATTAAGAATGTTAAGGATAGAAGAGGGTGGTGGTATAAAATATTGTCCTCTCAGTATATAAATAAAAAACTATGTAAATTCATGATAACATTTATTGAGAAAGGGAAAAAAATGGAATTAGTATAGAACTGGTTGCAATTGAATTGATTGAAAGTGTATGGTTTTTTTTTTGTTTTTTTTTTATACATCTTTTATTTCGTCATTTAGAAATTATATATTTGTAAATTAGTTATAATTTTGTTTATTTCTGGTGCTGCTTTGTTCGATTAATGAAATTGTGTATGTGTGTGGTTTGTATACAGATATTTGTTGTGTTTTCGCCTCCTTAGGATTAATATTATTTGTATGAATATATGTACATTTATATTGTTAATTACTTATTTAGATTAGGAGGATAAAGGTAAAATCAAATTTAATTTCAGATTAACCTGTATTGTTGTAACTAATAACCAAAAATTTTATAATGTAAATAATAGTCAAACAGCTTTGGAATCAAGTCTAACTTGTAAAGGGTATAACCCCTATTGAAGTTAATAAACTTATCTATCTATCTATCACTGCCAAATTAATTGCAGTTGAGTATATGGTATTGATATAAAACTTTTGCTTCTGATTCACTGATGCCAGAATGAGCAAACATAAAAAAAAAAAAAAAGGAGTACTAAAAAACATGCTATTTCCATATTTGTTAAATTATACAACTTTTAAAGTTTCCAATATTTTTTCAGAAGGTTTAAATGTTTACCCAAATTTCTTCTATGGAACTTAATTGTATGAATCCTCTGTTACATAAAATATTCAATGTGATTTTGTTGCTGCAGTAGAATAGTAATTTTGAATAGGGCTACAGTCTATATATATCATTGGTGCAGCTTTTCATCTGTTTGGATAAAATAGGCAAGAAGTGAGAGGAATTGAAACAACCTGCTCATTGGATAGATGAGGTACAAAGAGTATAGAAGCTTCAAAGAGAACTTTTTAAAATCCAGTTTGAAATGTAATGTTCTTCATATAGTGTCCTAGAAGATTTACAGATTGTTCAAAATTAAAATTAACAGTTTTTATCTTCTTTTTTTTTAATCTTTCTTAACTTGTAAATCTATGAATTTCTTTGCAATTAAGATATATTATAAATTTTCTTTTATAAATGGTTTCTTTCATAAGGAAGCCTGACACTAACACTACATCAGAAAATACAAAAACAATCTACAACTACTTCTAGATGATAAGTGGGAAGTTTCAATGGAAATGTGGTGTAAGCATTAAAAAGGAAAAAAAAATAAAATAAATAATTATAAAACATATTTTATATTTTCTTTCTGTAGTTGATTTATTTATTTGAAAATTGTTTTATTTTTAATTTCAAGCTTTTAAATTTAAACTCTTAGATGAATGGGAAACAATTTAAGGCCTTTCTTCAGGATCTTGGAAATTTTAATTGTATATCAATACACACACAATAAATATACATATATAGGCATATATTTGAGAATACACATATTCTCAAAAACAATGTATTTATTAATATAATATACATAAAAATTATGTTGTATTTAATTAATTTATTTATTTTTTAGTATGCACCTTTCAAAACTGGAAGCAAGCGAACATTAGCTGAAAGAGCAAAAAAATTAGGTCTTGAAGAGCCTGCAATGGCAATTTTACTCTATCAACCAGTTAATTTGAATTTATTAATCAAACCACAAACAAAAGGTATGTTGCGTTGAATAATATAAGATTTGTTTTTGATATAATTTTGTCACATATTATAATCCAAGATGATCTACATTGACATCAAGATTTTTGTTTTTTGTTTTTTATGTATGTAACTTTTTTCAGTAGCATTTTCAATCTGTCTGTCAATTATAACGTTATTAAAATTTTATATTTATTTTTTTATATTAGGTTTAATAAACATAGCAGAAGTATGCACTGGAATACAGCACATTATCGCTGATGTAATAAGTAAAGATAAAATTATTCTAGATGCTATCATTAAATCGTAAGTAAAAAAAAAAAAAAAAAGTTGATTTAACATTTTTAACAGTAATTTACTTTATTCTCTTAACTTCGTCATGATTTCATGTAAGATTTTGAATAGAATATTTTATTAGAAATTTTACAATTTCAATTTTTTTCCATTTCACAATTCCTATTATTATCTGATAATTCATTCAATAAAGCCCTGTTGACTAATTTCTAAGTCACTATAAGAAAAGGCATCCTCCCAAAAAAAAATTAAGATGTCCGTGTTCACCTCACACCACTTTATCTTATTCATTTCTTCATAATTTGTTGGATTCATTAGTGATGATTATATCATTTAAAAACTTTCTACTCTCCTAATAAATGCCTCCAGTGATTGATGTACAGCTTCCATTTAGTAAAATTTTCCTACCTTTTAAATCCAAGATGATCTCTTACACATTCTAGGTCATTGATCCATATAGAATTCTGCAGCTTGGCAGAAGTTAAATATATGGCTTACGTTACCTGTGTGTGATCCTTTTCATTAAACTCCTTTTCTTTCTGTCAACTACATTCTTTATTAATTAGTCTTTTGTATATAACCATAATCTTTCTTATGTTCTTTATACAACCACTATTCTTCCAGTATCATGTTGTGTTGAATCTGTTAATCTAAGAATTGCTAAGGTCGTTGTTTAGGCAAGCCATCATATGCCCCTCTCCCAAATAAATATTATTCATTTGTGTGACCAAATCTATTTCATTTATTCATTAGACTCAAGCTAAAAAAAGCTAAACTAAAACAAAGAAAGAAACAAGTCTTTCCTTCCTAGTCAAATGCAAATTAAAATGAAAATTTATTTTTGACTGCGTTATTTTTCTCAAAATTGGGGTCTGAAATTTTTTTTGCTATCCTAAGAAGTGACCTAGATCACCATGATAAATTAGCCATGCATCCATCTTATTGGGTTAATGAATACCTTTTTTTTTTTTTAATACCAATTTGCAGTATGATGAATCCATATATTCCTGTTAGTGCACGAATTAGCTTCAAGTAAAACTGAGGGTTCATAAATCTGAAAAATCAAGGACTTACAGACTATATATATTGATTTTTTTTTAAAATTTTTAATTTGAAAACAGTTTGTTATAAATTTTATTTATATAATTTGTACGTAATTTTTTACTTTTCTTTTTTGTTTTATTTTAATTAGAGCAAGGAATAATCAAATTTACATGGAAGTTTCTAAGTCTAAAGCTGCTACTAAAGAAACATCTCAAAAAGAAAAAAAGCAAGCAGCTGGAGATAACAATTCAAAAACAAAAACTGCTGGAGATAAAAAAAATGCAGCCCATAATCATCATAAACCTGACAATGAACATAAATTTGAACTTTATTATAACTTCAGAATGCCGGCCATAAGAGTGAGACCTCATCAGGTAAGATAAAATTAATAGACGAATTTATTTTCATTGCAATGTGGACAATACATTATGCACCAACTTCCAGTTATATTGAGGAGTTGGATATACCATGGGTCTTATTGCCTGACACTGCATTGGAAAAAGTTCTGAGGAAAATGTTAACTATCTTTTGCAAACCTTGCACTGAAATAGGCTTTCCCACTCACATGACCCAGTATTTGCAAGAGAGGGAAAAAGCGAATGTTGTCGGAAACCCCAGAGACCTTTATTGTCCCACTGAATTATCAATTTTTATTAATATCTATTTATCGTCAAGGTTTGTAAATTCTGGGCCATTGTGTAAATTGAACAAAGTCTACAAATCTTATTATCAGTATTCACTACTATGAATTTATTATATACAAAATTATTGTATACCTCTGCTAACTTTTAGGAATTTCTGCTTGGCTTTGTACCAAGCTCCTCAGCCACTCTGAATAGCTATGATTTTTTGAAATGGTAACAGTGTTATAGTATTGAGTTTCTTGAAAATAACACTATAATGTCATGTTGTAGTCATTGCGTATGTTGTACTACAACATACTACATTGTGCTACTTATGTTCAACAATCATTACTAAACTTTTTATAAAATACAGCCATTACTATTTTTTTTAACTCTTTGTCATAAGAGTTATATTTGGATTTACATAGAATTTAACTAATTCACTAAATTTTTTCAATTTATCATATAAGTTTTTATTGAAATTAACAGTAAAAGTGTGAGCTATTGATTGATTGAGTTAAATAAATACACTATGTGATCAGAACTATTTGGACATCTACCCGAAACCATAGTCAGACTTTCCCCATGACAAACTCCCTAGTATGGGGTGAGTCCATCTTTCGCCTTTATAACAACCGTGACTCTGCCGGGACACTTCCCACCAGGTGCCTGAATGTTTCTGGAGGAATGGCAGTTCATTCTTCCTGAAGAGCTGTAGCCAGAGGCAAGACGTGGCGTGGAATGTTGAAATCGGAGCGAAGTTAGCATTCTAATTCCTTTAATTCCATAGGTGTGCTGTGAGGTTCGGGTTGGGACTTTCGGTAGGCCAGTCAATTTCCAGAACCTTATTGTCCACAAATCATTCCCTCACAGACCTCGAGTGTTGTCATGCTGGTGGAGGCTGAGGCCACCATTGTAGGCAGTACATAATTGGTCAAAATGTCGTTGTACCCTTCCGCATTTACATTGCTATGCAGTGATACAAGAGGGATGAGTCCATTCCATGAAAATCACCCACACACCATAACGCCACCTCCTCCAAACGTTTCTGTAGGCAGTAGACATGATGGCAGATATTGTTCCTCTAATATTCGCCACACCCAAACCCTCCCATTGAACTTCTGTATGGGATTGCATGATTCATCCATATCACACATTTCCACTGTTCCACTATCCAGTGGCATTGCTCTTTCACCACTCAAAGTTTTGCTCTTTCACCACTCTTTCACCACTAAGCAGTACTTAGCATTCACAAGGGAAACTTTTGGCTTGTGAGCAGCTGCTTGGCCATGAAACCCCATTCCCCTGACCTCTCAACGAACACTCATGATGCTGGCTAGAGAGTTAGTCCTATTGTGAGAACTCACAGGTGATTGTTTCAATCGATGTCTGGCTATTTGCATGAACCACCTTCTTCAACATTTGACAGTCCTAGTTAGTAGAAGAAACCTATCTGCTTCCGGTTTTGTTGTGGTTGCGCCTTTCCATTTCCACTTCACAATCATGTCATCAGCAGTCGATTTCAGCAACTTTATAAGGGTTGAAATGTACCTGACAGAATTATTACTCAAGTGGCAGCCAATGATGAATACATATGTAACTGAGCTCTGCTGATTGACCCATTCTGCTGCTCTTTGTATCAATTAAAAGCATGTTACTTCCTGCCTCCTTTTGTACCGGTACGTGATGTTGTCGTGCCTTCAGTTCACTATTGCTGAGGAGTGTCTGATCACATAGTGTATGTTTACTGATTCATTAAGAACTTACAATTTTGTCACTTACCATAACATTTGTTTAAGCAACTAAGTATAGTTCAGTGCTGAAATTTTTTTTTTTATTGATTAGAGTCATGCTTTCCAAGATTTTTTGACTTGGGGCTTCCTTGACCTGCTGCCATCTGGCAGTGGCGCCGGTATATATATATTTCACTCTATAAGAAGGGAGTTGATGAAAGACAGCCATGGAAACCGCTGAAGAACAAGAGGCAGCACACAATTTAAGCAAGTGTATAAAAAATGTGCACTGCACGAATGCTTGCAGTGCATCATAGATAATTAAAATAATGACTATCCTAAGAAGCTGCGGTTCCCTGATGACTTTTGGGCGCTGCGGCACACAGTTAGGGAACTACTGAACTAGAGCATTGATGTGTTAAGAGGGTTGTAAACCCATCTGAAAAAGGAGAACTCCAGCAATTTAACACTTAATATTTTTTTGATTGAAAATATTGTTTTTATTTGTAACACTCCCAAGCCATAAAAAAAAAAACAAAAAAAAAAAAACCTTTTTTTGTTTTGGGTTGAACTGCCAGGACTGTCATAACCTCCCTATTCAAATTTCTGGGCATTTCTGTGGACTAGAAGGTGCATTAAGGAGAGTTTACTTCTTGTCTCAGAAATAAAGAAATAAAACCTACTTTAAGTTTGCTCTCATATCTAAAATATATTGTCTTACTCATCCTTAAATTGATTTTCAAAGCCAGGTGGAAACATGAATTTTGTAAGTTTCTAATTCAGTCTATTATTCTATCCATATGTTATCCATGATAGGATAGGTTGGCTTCTGATATATCTATCTGCCCTATTTTGTGAAACCATTTGAGCAGTAATAAGAATTTTTATTAAAGAAACCATTTTTTTATTCCATTTCGTTATTTATTAAATTTATTATTGCTTCTTTATCTTTAGACCCTAGCAATTAATCGTGGGGAAACATTGAAGCTGTTAAGTGTGAAGATAGCTGTGCCAGAATTTATTCAACATAACATTACTTCACTATGCAAGAACAAATGGATGAATGGATACAGGGAAGATTTACATCAACAGATTGTAATAAATAGTATAGATGATGCTTACAAAAGGCTGCTTGAACCATTGCTATCTAGACATATCAGGTAAGAAATAAAATAAATTGTGAGTTCAGTTTTATTCCCTCATCAATTTAAAAGCTAAGTCATCTTTCTGTTGCTTGAAGAAAGCAAATAGCTTTGTTATACAAATCAATCATTTCAAAGTATTGAAATTCTTTGAGAAAAATGGACATTTGTGCTGATATTGGATTCTGGTATAGGATTTTACAATTGAGATTAAATTTCATGACATTTTAACAGTGATCAATTTCCTTACTATTCTCTCATATTTGAATTCCTTGAGTCAAAATTAACAAAGCTTCAGATTTTCTTTAAGATCAACTTGGAAGACTTCCTTCCTCCTTTTGTGTTTGAGGTTTTACTTAAAGAAGTCAGTTGTTTAATGTCTTAAGTAAGGTTCCTGTAAAGCCTCTTTACTTGTTACCAGGTGTAAAGAAAATGAATTTTTATTCTACATGTGAAGACAGAATAGAATAGGATGTTCCTGATTGGTAATTTGTTTTTAAAATCTTCATGTAATTAGCATATAATAGTAATTTTGACATGACCGGAAAGTTTTCCATAAAAGATACAAAGATTTTGAAATTCCTATCTTAGACATATCAGATGGAAGATTCATGATGAAAGTCTGATACATTTAAAATTGTTATTGAATATGGTGTCCTGCTCAAGCTATGGCACAGGCTTAAGGGACAAAGACAAGCCAAGATGCTAATTCAAGGACCAAACAATAAACGTTCCTCCGAACTTTTAATGTTACGGAAAAAGGAATTTGGTATTGTTGTTGGTCTACTTACTGGGCATTGTCGTCTCAATAAGCATTTATGGCTTTTGAACATAAAAGACAACCCAGTCTGTAGGAGATGTGATTCAGAAGATGAGACTTCCTCACACATCTTATGTAACTGTGAATATTACACAGCGATTAGACACAAAATCCTAGGATCTTTCTTCTTAGAACCAAAGGATTTGATTAAGGTCCCTATAAACAAACTACTGGCATTTGCCGTAGCTACTGGTCTTTTTGGGGATTAAGGTTGGGGAAAGTACAATATACCTTAGGTCGCGGTGCTAGGTATATTTACCACCCATCTTTTACATTACATTACATTACATTACATGGTAAAATTTCTAATAATGATAAATAGTAATGTTGACTTTCACAACTAACATTCAGGATACACTAATCACAACATTTTAATTTAGTTACATACATTACAATGGCATCTTCAGTTAAGTTTTCATGCAATAGGTATATGTTGAATAATTTTTAAATAAACAACTGAAGTGATCTTTTTTGATAAATTTTAGTTTCCATTATATGAAAGTTGTACATTAATTTAATGTTTTGTTCATTGTTTCATGATGCTAAATTTTTACAGTTGTTTCAAATTCTCCAATCCAATCAGCTTGCAGATAATTTTGTTTATTGATTTAGGCCCATTTATAAGCAGATAAACAACAAAGTAGATATAACTTGTAACATAAATGGTTATTACGATTAATTGCATTTGCTGTAATGATTAAAAACAAATTGGAAATAAATTTTTATAAATATAATCTATAATGACCTTTCTTATGAATTTATACTTTATAATTCCAAAGCGAAAAATTCAAAGCTAAAAATTTATATTTTCACATTTTATCCTTAATATTTAGTTATCATTTAAATTAATGGTTCAACATTCATAAATAACATCCCAATATACAAAATACTCCATTTTTTTTTATTTTTTTTTTATAGATCAGAATTAACCAAAGTAGCAGAAAAGGAATCGATTGCTGTTTTTGCCACAAATCTACAACAGCTACTTCTTACACCCCCACTTCGAGGTAAAACTGTACTAGGAATTGATCCAGGGTTTCGAAATGGATGTAAAATGGCTGTTACCTCACCTACAGGTAAATGAAAACTTGAATTTTAGAAGTAACATTACCATAACTTCTGAGTCGTATTATAGAGATCCAATTCAATTTCCTTTGCAGTAAATATTATCCATAAATTCAATTATGTTCAGAAAGGTCATTTATGAAAAAGTTTTGTTTATTTTCTTATTCTCCTGTCTTGTCATAAATTTTACTTTGCCTCCTTTACTTCACAGGTGAAATTCTCCATACTGATGTATTTTATTTACCAAGACCTCAAGATCATAATGATTTTACATGCAAAAAATTGACTGGCATTTTGAAAAATTTCAAGTAAGTAACCACTTATAAAAGATTTGCTAAAACTTTCTATTGTAATACTTTTAATTTATTGCAAATGCTAGACATGTTCCAGCATATCTTGTAACAGATTATGCGTAATACTTCGGAATGCAGAATTTAACATTTTAGGATAACTTCAGTGATAAAACTAAATCAATCTAATTATTCACAATCGGTATAGCGAAATCATTCACTAATAAGAAATAATAAAACAAAATTGTAAGCAAATAATTTTTATCACTCAATAATTCATATTTCTACAGAATATAATAATAACAATTGAAGCTTTACTTACAAGGGAAAGGTTAAATTTGTTAGGTCGAAACCTCTCTTGAAATTTTTATCATTTATTCAGGACCTCAAGTAGTTATTCTATACCATATTTTAGCTAACGATAGGCACTGGAAGGGTGTGAAAAAAAATGGCAAAGTTGCAAGAAATAGTGATGTGACATCATCACTCTTAGAGAGCCACATGCATGACATCATGCATCTCCTGCTGTTGGCCCATTACTCAAGGTCAAAGACAAAACGGCAGCGTAACGTAGCAAAATACTTAATTTATAAAATAATACTAATATAATTACTGTTTATAAAATAAAAGCAATAACTGAAAAGGGTGGCCACATTTTTATTTTAAAAGAAAGTGATTTTATAAAAAAAAAAAAAAAAAAAAAAAAAAAGAAAGAAAGAAAAAGTATTATAATTAAAAAATTGAAGAAAAATTAATGCTAAGTGTATAATGTTATTGACATATTATAAATAAAAATAATGATAGTAAATCGAATAATAACTTAAAAGAATTTAGCAAAAAATAAAGACATAGAAAACGTTTTAAATAAAAATGGAAATTACTTTCATAAATTTAGGAAACTTAATTGTAATAAGAATGCTTTAGATATTAGTCCTGTGAATAAATATAACTCGATGGCTTTATAAACCCGACTATATATGAAATTACAACAATAATCAAACTCTGTAGTAGAAATAAAAACTCTGTGGGTCTAGATAATAAATCAACTATAGATATAAAAATATCCAGTAATTATTTTACACAAATCTTAAATATATATCTTTACTTTCTTCGAGAATGAGTTTGTAGTTTCGTTTTAAGAATTTGTCTTTTTATATTTATTTTTCTGACGTGATAATTGTAAACTATGGTGAATATGTGGGGAGAAATAACCCTGAGAGATTAGAAGGAAAAGTGAATTGGTAAAGGGTTTACAATGAAGAATAGTAAACTATGTAACGACACCATTACAGTATGTTTTATTCGTCTTTCACCTTTCATATTTCTACTCATGATTAACTGCTAAGGAAACATAAATTGACAATTGAACATAAATTTTCAAAAACATATTTTACTTAAACTTAATTTTTTTTTTAAATTTAAAATTACTTTCTTTTAAAATACACACTTTTCATTTGCTGCTTTTATTTTTCAAATAATAATTAGCCTACATTCCTATTAATAATAGTAAGTTAGACATTTGCTGTGACTTCAATGTTTAGAAACATGTTAGTTCCACAGTCATATGATTTTTGAAATGTTTCCTAAATTTATGAAAGTATTTTCCATTTTATTTTAAACATTTTCTATTCCTTTATTTTTTGCTAATTTCTTTAAGTTATTATTCGATTTATTGTCATTATTTTTATTTATAATTATATTTATAATATGCATTATTATAAATATAATAGTTCACAATTAGCATTACATAAATTTTTCTTCAATTTTTTAATTGTATTATTTTTTTTTTTATGTAAAATAACTTTCTTTTAAAATAAAAATGTGGCCACACTTTTCTGTTATAGCTTTTATTTTATAAACAGTAATTATATTAGTATATTAATATATACTTATACATATACTAATATATACTATTACATTAGTATTATTTTATAAATCTAGTATTTTGCTACACTGCTCTGTCTGTTTTCTCTTTGTCCTTGAGTGATCAGCCGGCAGCGATAGATGCATCATGCCATTTGGCTCTCTAAGAGTGATGATGTTACATCATTATTTCTTGTAACATTAGTTAGCATTTATTTTTTAAACCTTACTAGTGCTTATTGGCATCTAAAATATGGTCTACAATAACTACTTGGAGGTCCTGAATGATAAAAATTTCAAGAAAGGTTTCTACCTGTCAGACCTAACTATTCCCTTGTTAATGTTGATGACGGCACTCTTTTAAGTTACCATCTTTAATTTTATTTAAATTTTTATGAGAAGATTTGACAGGTAAAATTAAACTTAAAAACTTAAAACCTACTTATAATTTCTCCAACTGCTTTAAATAAATCTAATAAAACTTCCAACATGATTTATGCAAGACAATTAGGAGAGACCAGCATAAAAAAATAAAAAAATATAATAATAGTTAGTACTAAACTTTTCATCATAGGTCAAATTATTATTTATTAATAATAATTATCCAACAGCTTTAAAATGAAGTATCCTTTGAACAGGGATACCTCATGATATTGACGAATATATACATTTATATATAAAAGTAATGGGGATATCTTGATATTAAACCAGAAAGAGACAGGAACTGAATCCAGAAATTACAAATGGAAAACATTATCACTGCAATAGATGTCAACTGATATACTGTCTGTACTCTACAGTGGGGATAAATTCAAAGAGGAAACTTAACTGACTTTTACATAATGCCTCCCAGATGAAAGATATACTTTAAAATCTTATGCTTGGGGATTGATTTTAATATTTGGCGTAACATATCTATGTGAGAAAAGCATGCTAAATCTGCTTAAAGGTTGCTCCTAACTGATCAATATTTATATTCAAATTTTACAGGAAACACATATCTTGAACCAGAGATGACTCAATACATATGTTTGAATTTTTGTATGGCTTTTAAAAGACCATTAACTATATTTTCTTCTTTTAATACCTCCCCAAGTTTCTTTATATTTGAATTATCATACGCTTTTACTTAGTCCACAGATATAATATCAATTGGTAAATTGTAGCCCAAGTGTAATTGTGCAGTTATTATTATCCACAGTGCTTCATATACTGATAGAAATAATCATAATTAAGCAGAGTTTAAGTGCAGCATTTTTCATTGCCTGTGTTAATTACCAGTAATGTTTATTTATTGCTAGTATATTAAAATAAACATTTTATTTATTGCATAGCCTATTGTTAGCATAGCAGAATCATTTGATAGGTTCTGCAATTGAATTTTTGTTATATAATATACTCATGCCTTTATGAATATTGGCAAGTTCAGCAAATCGGCCCTTTTTGAATCTCCATTCTTTGCTTATAATTCACAAGACATATTGCTATTAAACTCGACCATCTGCATTGGAATGTCTTCCAGATATCTGTGAGTAACAGGATTTTAATAATAATTATAGCTCTGTATACTAAAAGTCTAAAGCGAAATCACTCATTTATTATTTTTTAATTAACTCATTCCAAATAAAATAACAAAAGAAATATTACTTTAAAAAACTTATATGAAATGAGTAAAACATTGACACACACACACATGTAGGAAACAATAATGTATATTAAAAATTATGAAAAAAGAATACATTACATCAATGGGCTTGAAGGCCAGACGTTTTGATATCCTAAGCGAATTGCTATTCTCTATGGAATTATATTATATAAAAGCATTATTCTGTCTGTCATTGTCGTAAGACTTTACATTTTTCCAATTTTGTGACCAAACTATAAGAGATAGATTGGTCATGTAAAATGGATAAAATGTTTTGTAAGACAAACAAAATTCTACAAAAATCTTTCGAAAAAAGTTTTTGGTTTCCAAGATGGCGCCTTTTAAAGGGTCAAATTTTGACTTTTTCTCAATTTAAACGAAAAGTATAAAAGTTGGAAGAGAACATTATATTGAGAAATATTGGTGTTTGAAAGTTCTATCGAACGCTATATCAGTCATTAACAAACGTTTCTGCGTTTGGAAGATGCATGCAAAAATGAAGTGTTTTTGCGGCAACCCCTCGTGTGAGTCCCAACGCGCAATACTACAGAATTAAGCAGAGAAGCCCACAACGAGCTGGGAAGTCGTGTATTCTCCAATCTCATATTAATTTGCTAAACAAATAAAGTTTTTCTTTTTTTAATGCTATACATGCAGGGTTCCGGAGCGAAGCGACGGTATCCGTCTAGTCGTTACAGAAAAGACCTTTTCTGTTATGATTCCATTGAGAATAGCAATCCACTTAGGATGTCGAATCTGGCCTTCAAGCCCTTTATGTAATGTATTCTATTTTTCATAATTTTTAATATACATTATTGTTTCCTACATGTGTGTGTCAATATTTTACTCATTTCATAAATATTAATTAACACATGTTAAACTCCTAATTTAAAAAACTTATATCAAATATGTATCAATAGTGAGTCTGTTTCTTCCTTAAAGAATTAAAATAAACATTAATATTTTCAGGTGTGAAACAATTGCTATAGGGAATGGAACCGCATGTCGAGAAACTGAAGCTTTTATTTCATCTTTGATACAAGAAAATTATTTTTATCCTTTGGATGTTGTATACTGGTGAGTTTAAAATACTGTAGTTTATTAATTGAATGATTAGCATGTATTTTTCAAAAGTTTTTCAGCTTTACTGATCTTAAAGTAGTTCCTTGTATTTTATTGTTACTCCCTTTAGCAAGGAAAGGCGGAATAATCGTCAAAACTATTAGCAGTGTGCAATGAAATATTTGTGTTAAAAGTTTCAAATCTCTCATCTGTACTTGGTATATTGTTTTAACCCATTCATGAGCATTATTTCAGTGTTTCAGCTTTTTTTAAGAAAAGAGTTGAATGCTATTGTGTTTCAATATATCTTTGATATGATGCTTATTTGCATGTCGCTTTTTTTTTATTACTAATTCCCTTACGGAATTGCAAATTCACCTCTTTGATTCTTTGTGTCATCAGACTGCATTTGCTTATAAATAACAATGGGTGAGATCAAATTATTTACCAAGTGACATCCAGCTGTTTCATGCTCTTTGCCGATCATCATCATCTTGGCACATGAATTTTCTCACTGATATTCAGTTAGTGAGTTTTTTTTATTGTTATTTTTACTTTTGAGGCATCAAATGCGATTCTGATGATTATTCCTATTGGCCTCAGTACTGAAACCTCGTTGTTTACTGGTGACTGCTCCTGACTGATGATCACCAAAGAGCATGAAACAGTTATTCCAGGATAACTTACTAAACAATTTGGTCTCACCCATTGTTGTTTATTAATACTTCAATGCACAGATTGATTTTTTTATGCATTAAAAAAAATTCATTGAGGCTGGCAGACAGCTAGTACATGAATTTTCTCACTGATATTCAATTAGTGGGTTTTTCATTGTTTAATTTTGCTTTTGAGGCCCCACTACAATTCTGATGATTAGACATTTGCATATTTTTTATTTTCTGAAGATCTAAGTAAAAAAAAAAGAAAACTTTCTTTACTCTGATTGAAAAAGAAATTTAAGAAGAACCCCCTCCCCACCCAAAAAAAAAAAGGATATTTTGTAAGGTTGGCTGAGAAAAATACTCTTATTTACATGATCTGCAATTAAAATAACAAGTTTGATGTCATCAAATTCTGGTGCTTTTTTCTTTCTTTATGAAATCCGTGCTATTTCAGTTAATGCACTACTACAGTTCAGTTCATGAAAGAAAAGCTTTTGATGACTTAATTTCCTTATTGATTGATGTTTCCAGGACGTAACAGCGCCATCTGTTGCTAAAATCCATAACTGAATCTTATAAATATTACGAAAACATTCTGGTTATTATATTTTCTACAGTTACGAATACCTTTTTATGTTATTGTTATTATTAATTAAAAACGTTCCAGACTATTCCCCTTGCCTATGCAAAGTTTGTCCTTTCTTGGTCATGCTGATGCTATCACAAAACGATGCCATCTTGGACTGACTGCTCGGAGGTCAAGTTGATGACGTCTTGACTGGTGACGTTTATTCCAGACAAAATCGATTGCTATGTAATGACCATATATGCAAACTTTTCTTTTTTTGAAAAATACTATAGTTCTATCACTTGAATGTGTCATAGAACTGAAGAAATTAACAAGAAAAAAAATAGAGCTTCAAAAAATAAAAAAGCATTCTATACAAGTAAAACTTTATTGTTAAATCTCAATAAGAAGCAACATTTTATTTGCAGTTTCAGTAAATACGGACATACAATTTGACAATGCATGGAAAGATGGGTGGGGACACTTTATTGACTTAGGATCTAAAAGTTGTGTGGATTTCAGAATTTTCCTTGTAAAATTCTCATGACTTTTGGCAGTTTTAAGATTGAGAAATTCTTAGCTTTAACTATAAGTTAATATAACGAATAAATGATGTTATTAATAAGTTTTGATTTATATTTATTGTCCCTGTGTTATCTGTGAAAATGTAGCAGGAATTAAGAACTTTCTCTTTTGTATTTATTGCATTTTTTTTCTTTGAATTCTTGCAAAGAATGATAAAATTGCTGAAAATTTATATTTTTAAATACCAGACTGTGTGTTTTATTTAATATTTCTAACAAAAACAGAATCGTTAATATTGCCTTTTTTTATTTTATTTTGTTAGCATTGTTAATGAATGTGGAGCATCAATTTATAGTGTAACAGATGATGCTGCCAAAGAAATGCCAAATTTAGATCCTAATGTGAGAAGTGCAGGTAAGTCTTGAGAACTATTTATTCAATGAAGGAATTTAGTTGGAGAAACATTTTTAAAAACAAATATCTGTAAAACAGCTGGCACAAAAATGAATAAGGAAATGCTCTTGTGTAAAAATAATGACTGTTTTAATTATTTCCCTGAAATTTCATGCCAGTATCATATGAATCAAACAAGACATCTTAGCTGAAATAAACACTATGATGCCAAAAGTGTCCGAACATCCTCATAGCTCCATGTGGACTCGTCAGAATGACTCAAGACCAGCATGCATTGCTGTAGAAGGAATGGCACATGTACCTTATCAAATGTAAACATTCTTTGCCATCAGGATGAGAAGATAAAAAGAGTTGAACGTGGCATGATAGCCATAGCCCACACATTCCATCAGCCAGTCTGAGAGATTTCTGCCAAATTGCATGTTCTTCAGTCAGTCAATGATGTTATCTTTCATTGGATACATGATGGAACTACCGGACCCCTCCCTGACTTAGTAGGCCCAAGAAATTTACAAATCGGGACTGGCAAACTCTCATGAATGCTGTCAAAGCAAATCACAAATCAGCCTTAGCAGCTATCGCAGAAACTATAATATAATATCTATATGAGCTCGGGAAGAGTTGTCAGTGACAGAATAACTCACCAGGAGTTCTTTGCCCTTGGTTTTCATGATCGCGCTTTGGCTCACAAGCCATTGTTTGTACCTTCCAATTCTCGCATTGTTTGGAATAATGTAAACAACAATGTAAGTGGACTGCAGATCAATGGAAGATGGTCTTATGGAGCAATGAATTGTGATACTCGATCTGGCAGTTAGCCCAGTAAAATTGTAATCAAAAGAGGGGGGTCTTCCTTGCATGAAATGGGGTAGTCGGTTTCTTTTTTTTACATTATATATGATAGTACCGAGATGTCAAATCCAATTTTTTGACCTCGGCCACCTTCCGGATCACCCCCAAAAAACGTCAAAAACTGCCAAAATTTTGCACTTTTTTTAGGTTTCGCCAGTTTTGACTATGAAAGAGCACTTTTTCCACAAAGACAATTCTGTACGTTTTAAAAGAACACAAAATTTGCTATAATCTAAGACCAAATTCGTTTATATAAACCTAATGGTTTCCGAGATACTGCTTTTCAAATTTTGTCAAAATTTCCATCCATGCTATGTTTTCAAGTATATATTACACAATTGGCCTCAAACCTTTAATACCGCTCAAATGATTCAAAGGGAGTCAATTTTATTTGTGAAACAAAGAAAAAAGAATTAAAAGAAAAGGTAAACTAAGTATAAATCGAAATTGGTGGGTTGTTTATTGCTAATTATCCGTTCTGCAAATTCATTGTTCCAATAGGAAGATACATTTCTAGTTTTATACTTGATAATATGATTTTGAATAATAAATAATATTTGTAGAATAAAATTATTTTCCGTATTGATAGTTGACAGTTTTTTTTGTTTGTTTTTGTTATTGTCCTTTTGTTATTGATGTTAAAAGTTGTTGGGGAAAACTTCCAAAACGTCAAATTCAAAAAGTAAAACAAAGTGGTGTGTCTTTCTTCAGTATTGGTCCATACTGTGACTGTTGACAAGAGACAGGTGACCGTTGACCCCCTTACACTGTTTCACAGGCTATGCTGAAACGGTCTGATGAAAAATTGAAGAACTTCTTCACATACGAGCTTTCACCATTCCCTAAGTCTATATTCACTCAAGATGGAATGAGGAAGGGCACAAAATCCTCTTTATATACAGCATTCCAACCTGTTGACATTGTTGAAACACTAGGCAAAACTAAATTTGTGGTTGTAGATGGTGATCATCTCCTCCACAAAGTGTTGTGGCCGAAAAGCTCCTCATTTGAGTTGATAGCTGCCAGATATATTCAATATCTCCTTACATGGTATGGTCCGCTCATAGCAGTAGTGTTTGATGGGTATCCAACAGAGGCTGAAAAAAAAAATAGTATAAAAAACGCTGAACGTATTCGCCAAGCTTGGGCACATTCTTCTTCTGAGGTAATATTTGAGGAGGTAATCATGCCTCGGATTTCCCAAGAAAAGTTTTTATCTAGTGATAATAACAAGTTAAGAAAAGCATCTTGAACCTGGACCTTCCAAGAAATGTAAAACAATTTGAAACGCATTTTCTCTGTCACTTTTTCAAATTTTACTGTAATTACAATAACATATTTTGATTACAATAAAACTACAAATATACTTAGTTTACCTTTTCTTTTAATTCTTTTTTATTTGCTTCACAAATAATTGACACCCTTTGAATCACTTGAGCAGGATTATTAAAGGTTTGAGGCCAATTGTGTAATATATACTTGAAAACATAGCATGGATGGAAATTTTGACAAACTTTGAAAAGCTGTATCTCGGAAACCATTAGGCTTATGTAAACGAATTTGGACTTAGATTATAGAAAATTTTATGTACTTTTAAAACGTGCCGAATTATCTTTGTGGAAAAAGTGCTCTTTCATAGTCAAAACTGGCGAAACCTAAAAAAAGTGCGAAATTTTGGCAGCTTTGACGTTTTTTGGGGGTGATCCGGAAGGTAGCCAAGGTCGAAAAATTGGATTTGGCATATCGGTACTATCACATACAATGTAAAAAAAAGAAACCGACTACCCCATTTCATGCAAGGAAGACCCCCCTCTTTTGATTACAATTTTACTGGGCTAACTGTAGTGGACTTCAACCCGAAATTTTAGACCTTATCCATCAAGACACCAAAATGGGACATAAGTTTTCTGGTACAGAAAAACTTGCTCTTTCTAATGGCGGCAACTAGAATACGCTAACTGGTGTCCCTCCAAACGATTTATCCCTCTGAAAAGAGCTCACTTTTGGCGTTTTTCATAAAACGCCAAGTTTGTCGCGCCAAATTCACCAAAGTATATTGGCTGCAAAGCTGTAAATCCTCCGACTTGTAGGCACTCATGTAGACATCCAGAGTACAAAATATGAACATCATACCTGCTTTATTTATTCCAGCAAGATTCATTGAAAATCAGAAAAAAATTTCGGAGAAATATTTTTCGGCAACTTTGGGGGCCCATGTAGGCAAGGGATGGAAATTTCGTAACTTGTCTTTATAATTTTCGTAATCTACGCGTGATGTTTACCTTAGAAATGAATTTTCAGGGTCAATGCTCTAATACTTACCGTGATATTATAGTTCAAAAGTGCAAAATTTTTCACTACGACAACTATGTGGAACGAGTGACCTTTACGAAAATGACCCTGGCTCAGCCAAAAATGCATACTTCGAACTGAAATTTTGCAGATGTTCATCTAAGGCCTTCAAGTACAAACTGTGAAAATTTCATCAAAATCGGAGATGGTCGCGCGGGGATCACTAGACCACTTGACATGGAATGACCCAGTACTCAATCTGATGAATGTGTCTAGTGGATGACTGGTGAACATTACTTACAGGGCTGTCTTGTATCAACCTTGAAATTTAGAGGCGGCAGCATAATACAGGATTGTCTTGTGTCTACTTTGAAATTTGGAGGCAGCAGCATAATGGTCTGGCGTTGTTTCTCCTAGGTTGGACTTGGCCCTTTGGCTTCTTTGTTGGGAGATTGAAATGCAGATTCCTACCTAGACATTTTGAACAATTCTATTCTTCACACACTGTGGCAACCGTTTGAAATAGACTCTTTTTTGTATCAGCATGATAATGCACCTTCTCACAAAGCAAGAGCCCTGTGGTCTCAAGACATTCCCAGCCCAATGCTCCGATGTCAACCCTATAGAACATCTCTTGGATGAGCTGGAGTGAAGTTTGCATGCCAGATCCACTCGTTAGCTCTTTGCTGTACTACAGGAGGAATGGAAACAAATGCCAGTAACAGTTTATCAGAAATTAGGGGAAAGCCTACTCTGAAGGGTAACGACTAATCGCAGTAAAAGGAGGTTCGATCTCGTATTGACACCAGCTCTGTAGCATTTTAAAATACCATTAGTTGCTATCCAGACACTTTAGGCAACAGTATACATCCAAGTATACATTCTTTAGGCCCAAGAAGGTTTGTGATCATCCACTATAGCAACATAAGTCTCACAGTGATAACTCTTGATTATGTGATCCAGAAATGCAGTTGGTATAAGGTATTATCTAATATCTGGCAGTATGTGATGAGTCTGAAGTAGAAAATGATGTGTCAACATGACTTCATAAAGAATAATAATAACTAGTTGCGACCCGTGAAGTATCACAGAAGTAAAACAAATTCCACATTTTTGAAATCACAAGGTTGAAAAAGATGTTCTAAGCTTATTTTTTAAAAGCTATGACTTCTGCAACAGCCCACATATAATTTGAATGACTTAAGCCAAATTTTATTAAAATAAAAGAAAATAAAAAAATGATTTACCAGTTTCAACAATAACAATAACGAATGTCCAACAGCCAAAATCAATAATCCTGTCTGGACAACAATGACGGCACGTGCATCGTCATTGTCTCCTACTTGTTGATTAGTGAGCGAGTGAATCCACAGCTGAAATTATGTAAAAACCTAGGTTTTATAAACTCTCTGATAAATTTTGACGCATGAACTTCATGCATTTCAGTGTAAACTTCATTTATGTGGGAAAGAAAATTTCAATACGCTGATAATAATTGTTTAATCGCGATCCGTCGCCGTGGAGTGAGACGAATATTAGAGATGGCATCTTTAAACATGGGCATGACATCATGCCCAACGCTGCACTGTGATTGGTTATTTCAAATTACAAATCTACAAATTTACAAAGATCGTACAACTTTTGCCTATTAATAAGATGATAAAAAAAAAAAATCTTTGTGGAGTAAACAATAAAAAAAATGTATTTGCTAATCACTCCATGCAACACAACTTTTCTCTGAATATATTAATGGACTTATCAAACTATACAGATGATGATATTAACATTCAAAGTGAAACTTTCTTAATGAATCTGTACATAGTGTTAAATATCTTAATCTTTTTTTTTTTTCTGAGACATCATGGCACCTACATATCTTTGAAGTCTCTATTCAAAAATCTGTTTAGATTAAAATTCTGCATTAAGATTTACATTTAGGATTGTAAATCTTAATGAAGCTTGATTAATTACAGCATGACTCTTGTTCTCTCAAAATACCTTTTGGATATATCTCAGAAACAAAGTTAAAAATACAAAGTTTTATTGATTCTCATCCTGTTGTTTTCTCTACTGAAAATGGGGATTGAAACAAGTATTTAGTTAAATCTGTAAAAGTCAGAGTGAAATTAGGGAAATATTGACGCTGTGTTCTGAAGCTGAAAGTTAGAATTACTTTTTGATTTACTATCAACACCCCAGCAACTGTATTCAGCATCTGATACTGCACCTCTTTTCCTTTCTATTGATTTAGGGATATGTAATATGTACCAAAATAAATTTAGATATTGTTTTAATTGCTTTCTTTATGAAACAGAAAAATGTTAAAACATATAAAAAAGTTTACATTGATAAGATCTTGAAGAACCGCTGTTGATGCTGTGCCCGGTGTAAGGTCACCACTCTCACTACCCTTGCTGTTGAGTTCTTAATTATTTACCTCTTCAGTGTCGAGATTAAGGCACTAGTCTTATGGCTATGGGTTCATCTTAAATTCATTTGCTTAATCTATAAAGCTTTCTAATAAGTTATATTTTTCATGGTAAAACAACAAAGTCATCTGCCAATAAACAGCTGCAGTTTCAGTACCCTGTTAACCAAATGTTGAAGATGCAGTAATGCAGCATAAACACTTATAAGCTGTGTCTACATTTAATTGTTCTTTGTATTTGCTGAGTGTTTTTCACAAGCCTCTTGTGACTTCATTTGATTCCATTATATCAAAACATTTTCACATATTTACAACAAAATTTTGTTTAAATGGTAATAGTGGTTGAATGGAAGTGTTCTGTTATAAACATGTGAAAAGAACGAAAGAAAAGATAATAGAGAGAAAACGCACTTGATAAAAAATAGAGCAATGGATAGTTACTAGATAGTTTTGGAATCCTTTGCATATTACATCATCAAGGGATGGTATAAACATATAAGACAATACAAGACAGAAGCATGTGGTGATGGGTTATCTTGTGTTTTCCTATACGTTTAGTCCATCCCCTGTTGATAGAAAACACAAATATTCGGAAACTGTTGGAAAGCTTATCTATTATTCCATTTTTATCAAGTGCACGTGTATAATTTCTATTTTCTTTTCTTTATGTCTTCAACACACAGTAAACTTTCTCATCACATGTGAATATAAGTATAGGTTAATTTGGCTAACAAAAAAATCAGTAATGATAATAATAATAATAAAAGAATTTTAAGTTGAAATTTTATATAAAATTGGAAGAGAGTAAAAATTAAGGTTTTTAAGCATATTTTTTGTTAGTGTATCTAAGTGAAGATGATCTCAATTGTTTAGTCATTCTACTGAATTTCTTCAAGTAATACCAAATTTCGAATTGATTTTGGTTTCAGCAGAACATTTTTTCAGCAGCTTGGGAAAAAAAATTATAAGAAAAGTCAACTTTTATCTTCTTTCTGGAGAAAGGAGCTAGCAAACTTTTAGATGCTAGCTTTATGTGGTTCTACTCCGTATGTCTTTCGCTAGATGCTGTGGCATTCTGTAAAATTCACTTTAGACATCTGGAAAAAAAGGTCAACACTTTCAGAACCAAAAAAAAAAAAAATGCATTATTTGATGCTAAGAACAAAACCTTCCTTTGAGGACAACCACAGACATCCTGCTGAGCCATCATGCATGGATGCAAAGATAATTTCAATTTTGTGTGATTTTGATCAATCTAGTAATATTGTCAACCTCGTTTCACAATACAAACCTAATCGTGCATATCAAACTAAAATAACCATTGTCATAACTATGTACGTGCATACTTGGAAGTGTAATAGATGCAAAATAGGAACTGTATTTTTCATGATAAAGATAAGGATAAATTGGAAGAAATTAATGTAGATTACTTCTAAGAGATTCATCATTAATTTATATATAGTCAGACTTTTCTTTTCTTTTTTTTTTTATCAAGTATCTATTTCTAGAAGGCTTCAGGATCCTTTAGCAGAATATGTTAAAATAGAACCAAAACATCTGGGAGTTGGAATGTATCAAGTAAGTAATTCTTTAAAGTATTTTTTTTTTTTTCATAGTCTGTTTTACAATGAATTTCTGTGAACTTTAATATTCACAAAAGAGATTTCCTCCATTGTTGAAAGGATTCTACAGAGGCCCAGTGACGATATATAAGATATAATATCCCCGTTATTTTTAACCAACTGGAAGTTGAAGGTTGGGAGGTCAATGCAGGAAACCACTTATTCTCCTTCTTACAGAGAGTGTAGGATGTAAGCATCCTATCTAGAAGGGAAACTGTTTGCATTGAATTCCGCCTCTCCAGCCCAAAGACTCAACAAATAAAGTATTTGAGTTATGGACTTAATTCTTATCTTCTATTTATCCATAATATAGCATTTTGTTTACAATTGAAAATGTGACATATTATTACTTGCATTTGATATGTAAAAAATTATGTGTAATTCGTTACCTCTGTTATCTGTAATAAGTTAGCCTTTGTAAGTATTAAAATAGAAATTAGAAATGCTTATAGTTTGGATTTTTTTAATCTAATTTCTTGTTGTTGGAATTTTAGCTTACATTTTAACTTATAACAAAGCAGTTGTCCATAGGATTTTGTCATATTCTGACTCTTCTTGAAATAAAAAAGTTTGAATCCAATGTTAATGTCATTTGGTGCTGGAATCTATCTATGGATGAAATCATCTCTGTAAACCCTTCTTTTCTTATATAAAAAGGAAATTCTTGTTGTTGTTGTTTTGTTTTTTTACTTGAGTTATCTTTATTTTTACTCGAAGTTGTTGATATTTGTAATACATTATTCCTCTTTCTATTATTAGCACGATATGCCAGAAAATGCTTTAAAAACTGCCCTGGATAGTGTTGTTGTTGAATGCGTAAGCTTTGTCGGAGTAGATCTTAATAGTGTTTCAGAGGTTCTGTTAAGGTAACATTCCAAAACTTTAATACTCACTGCTTTATAATAAAATAATAGGATAAAATAAAATGGATCTAAATATATATCAGGGATGTGGAATTCAAATTGGTAATTGTTTAGTGGAGTTGTAAATAAATTCTTATTTATCAAAGTATTGGAGTTAGAGTTGTCTTGGGTTCAGTCCTCCCATCCAAAAATCTTAATTTAGAGACATGTTCTTTAAAACTCATGCCTTAGAGAGACTGCTCATAAATCATATCGATAATTTTAAGCTAACATCTCACAAATAAAGTTTTTTTTTTTTTTACTTGAATCAGAAGTTAAACATTCATTATTGATGAGATTTTAAAAAGTAAATAAAGAAATAAATCTTTTATGGAACAGTTCTTTCTCAGTACTAGTAATGATATCAAATACACTTAATTTCTCTCAGCAAAAAAACATAAAAAACAAGAAAATGGAAGTTACAACTAATTTTAATGCCATCCTAAAATAACTGTTATTTGCAAACCACTCACCGCACCTTAAGATCCAAACATCAGTTATGAGTAATCTATTAAAATAAAATTCTGTTATTTTTAAAATAATAAATACGAATTAATAGAAACAAGAATTTTTTAATGAGTAGAAACCATATGTTTGCATAGTCAACATTTTTTTATAGCTATAAACAAAAGAGAATTGTGAAGTAACTCCTTAATCCCAGATACAAGAATTTAATATAAACTTTAATATTACCTTTCAGAATTTACACTTACTTTTTAGTTTTTTTCTTAAACAATTCTATTATCTTAATAATATTGATTTGGCCCCTTTTTAATCTAGAAAAATTGCTGGGTTAAATGCGACTCGTGCAAAGAACATTATTGCTTGGAGAGCCGAGAACGGTTATTTTTACAACAGAGAACAATTGAAACTAGTAAAAGGAATAGGACCAAAGTCCTATGAACAGTGTGCTGGTTTTATTCGAATTGTCCACATAAATATTAATGATGCTGATAAAAAGTAAGTTCATTGTCTTTCTCTTCTTTTCTTAATGTATTTTAATCATATAAATTTGCAGTGGAAAAAGATTTATTATTCTTTTCCGTATTAATATTATCATTATTCTGTTTTAAATAGCATAATACTCGTGAGAACTATATCCTATCAGAAGCACTTTGATTCACAATTTGTTTTAAATAAACAGTGCATGAGAAACTTTTCTCCTAAAGAAAATTTGTAATTATGTAACAGACGAAGTCACTGAATGGTTCATTTATCATATAACAGTGCAAGTTATTTTCTTTAATTTTTCCAGAACGTTATAATTTAGTCGTATCAGACTTTTCAATAACAATTGTAGAATCTAGTGAGATTTTATCTTAATTTAAAAAAATAAAATGCCATTTATATTATCCTTAGAGAAACTTTTAGCATTGAATGTTGTTTTTTTCTTGGCCATTGTATTTTCCAGGCAATGATGCCCTGTTAAATTTCGATTAATAAATTTTCTCATATTTTGACATTGATCATTTGTTTTTTGAAGGAAGTAAACATTGGAGAATTGCAACTTTGAAATGGCTATATTTACATTTTTTAAAAATTAATTCGAATCTTATTATTCAAGCCACAAAAATAAAAAAAAATAAAAACATGTGATGATGTAAGAAAGGAAAAAAAATCCTTTTTTAAAAAGTATCATATTCAGAATAAGATATTTCATAATATTAAAATAAGAAACATATATGCACAAGAAAAACTAATCACTGATCTGTTTTTTGGAATTTCGATACTGGGAATCCAGAACAGCTGTTTCAGGCTTCCTAGCCTTCATCAGCTGGATTCGCCCAGCATCTTACAGATCAGTGATTCCTTTTTCTTGTGCCTGTATCTTTTTATTGTAATGTAAATTAATTTCCGCACGTTAAACTTGTAGTTAAATGTATTCTTTTTATAATTTAATCCTTCACAGGCTAAGTTGTTATTAGCGGGGATTAAATTTCTGCCCTTTTTTATTCTTATTTTATATATTGTTGTTTTTTATGAAGGACCATTTTCTTGTCAACTTTTGTTTCCTTTATGTGTTTCTTTGGATCACTGACTGTAAGATGCTGGGCGAATCCAGCTGATGAAGGCTAGGAAGCCTGAAACAGCTGTTCTGGATTCCCAATATCGAAATTCCAAAAAACAGATCAGTGATTCCTTTTTCTTGTGCGTGTATGTTTGTTATTGTAAATTATTTTCCGCACGTTGAACTTGTAGTTAGATGTTTCATAACTTCTATAATATTTCTAAGTAATATGTTATATAGATATCCAGTCTATATAATGTTTCATATTCATTTACAAAAATACAAATATTTTTAATATGTCTTATTGAGATTCCATGAAGTAATAAATTGTTAATTATCTGTTAATTTAACTAGTACTAGTATTAATTTGACTAGTGGTTGTAAAAGGTGGGAATTGTTTATGGCACTGGGAGAGTTCTTTCATCATTTGAACCCTGTCCAAAGCATGCTTCTCATTTTGTATTACATTCTAAAATCATGTTCCTATGATGATCAAATATTTTTTACTGAAATTACCTACACTTTATCAACCTTCCTTACAACAAATTCAACTTTCTCATTTTCTCAGAATATTTTTTTATGAGGATCCTGCTTTGATGAAGATTTACATGCTTTGATGAAGATTAGCACAAATAATTCATTTTATCAGAATTTTTCTTTGAAAATTTTTGATTTTCTATTCTACAAGCACATTAGTGATTTATCTGTGATGCACTCTTAATAATGGAATATTATGGGATGTTAATATGCTTAGAAGAATGTCACCGGACACCTCCATGGGCAGGATAAGCAGTGCCGCTTTTCATACAGACATTTATACCATCGTTTCTGTAGCTGGTATAAATGTGTTGCTGACATTCCACCCTAGGTAGTGGAACTGTCTCCAGATTAGATGACTGACAGAAGGGAACTGACAGAGTTTGAACAAAATATTGTGATAGGATGTCATATTGCAGGCCTTTTTGTGCTGCAAATTGGTGAAAAATTGGTCATTTCCAATGTCGTCAGTCAGTGATACCATACTGAGATGGTACATTGAGTCAACTACAAGTATTCCTAATAGTAGACGACCCGCCAAACTCACTGAACGAGACTGTGCTATAAAGGATAGTATGCCAAAAGTAACATTTATAGATACTTCTTTCTTTCCAAGAGTTTTCACTAATTTGGAAGCCATTCCACATCCTCCTGCTCCACCACCAACCACAACAATTATAAAACTATGGGTTTTGTTTAAGAGAGATGTTGTGGGAATGTTGCAGGGACAGCAAGTGTAATTTCCAGTTTCCTGCCTGAAAGCATTTAAGAACCTTGAACTCAGACTCATCTTGAATAGTTTCCCTAAAATTTTCCAAATTTGTGAGGAGGAGGGAAACTATGGTACCACAAATGAAAAGAAAACTTTTCGAGAGGATTCATGATTGTTGCTGGTTACAGCTACAGAGGAAAGTTGCCAGTGAGGAAGGTACCTGCAAAGTTCAAGATTAATGCTGCTTTTTGCCGAGAGCATGTCCTGGAACCCTTGTATTGTGACAATATTCCCGTATTGTATGGCAGTGACAAAAGGAAAGTGTGGATTCATCAGGACAAGGCGTCAAGCCATATAGCTAGAGCGACCCAGCTGTACATGGCCAATATGGCGACTGAAACTGGAATACGAGTAATCCCATTAAATATGATTCCTGTAAAATCTCCTGATGCATCTCCAATGGACTTCTGCGGGTTCGGATTACTTAAACGGGCTCTGGGAACACGACGACCGAAAACAGTAGAAGGGCTTTGAAAAGCTTGTAAAGAGGAGTGGAACAAGATTCCCCTCGTCTACCTTCAACACAGCCTTTTTCAATGAAAAATGCAAGTCAGAGCCATTGCCAGAATGCAGGGGCACCCATTGAACACAACCGGTGGTGGAGAAAAGGTTTCTGCTAAGTCTATGACGTGATCAAAATTGACCGAATAAACGCGAATCAACCTTCCCTAATAGTATTCATAGCTTTGAGTTAATCCATGCTGACCCAGAAAAAGCATATTCTCTACACAACTGAATTTTCAGAGGCATAATGGAATTGGAATTACTTGAATGAAAACAGAAGAAAGGCTCCAAAGCAAGTTTGGTCTGATTGAGAGACAGTAAGATTGAGCTGAACACTGATGCTATACACAAATTCAAAAGAACACAATGCTGCAATGAGAGGATGACATATATTTTGATTATAGAAAATAGAGGAGAATTGAAGAAGTGATTGCAGAAAAAAGTGTTAGTATTGATACTTGAATGAAAAACGAAAAAAGCCACTTTCAAACTGAACAACGCAGAAACAAGACTTTTAGCCCCATATACATTTTTCCAGGCTGCTATTGACCCAGTTCTTTCTTTTTTATGGATATGATGCTAATCCAGTTAGGGATCAGTTTCTCAATGATTTCCTCAACAGCAAGGATATTCAAAAGCTACATTTCAGGACACACCTGATGGATAGATCATTTTATTTATTAACCATGATCCAATATATCATGAGGAGTTATGGTTTCCTGGTCATGAATTCATAAAGTATAGTTTATTAATATTTAGCTAAATGCTTTTTATTTTTACATTTGAGGTATATACATACTTTAATCATGTATAATTTCCTTAAATTCTGTTCCATTGCTTTTATGTTCTGTCAAGTTTAATTAGTTGCCCAGAAAACCATCCCCATCAGCTTATTCATAATCCTAAAATTTATAATGGGTTTTCAATTACTAATGATGGAAGTTCTAAAGCATTGATGACTTCTATCCCTTGGTAAGGGTCAGATAGTCACCACCTTTAGCAACAGAAAAGGTTCTAAATTGGTTGGAAATAATACCTTTAACAATGAAGCACAACTTGAAAAGTTCACTTTCCTGTTTTATTTTGGGAAGAAATCAATATGAAAATCATACATTTTAAAACTCACTGTTGGAAAAATCAAAGATTAATAAAACAAGAATAGATTTTGTACTAAAATGCTACTGCTTTTTTTTTTTTTCATGAAATTATTTATAAAGCAACAAAATGCAAAGTAATAGTATAGAAAGTCCAAACTCAACTTATATCAAATAATGTCTTCATTTAATATGACAACAATTACTTATTTTTACATAGAAATGTGGAACCAGAAGCTACCACTTCAAAAGGACGTAAGAAAAAAACTGTTAATAATGAAATCAATCCTTTGGATATGACATGCATACATCCAGAATCATACGAAGTAGCTTTAAAGTAAGTGAATAAGCTTTCCGTATTTGTTTATTATTTATATTTCAGTTATCATGAATGCATTATTAGATTCTATTCTATGTTATTTCAATAAGTTTAGCTGTCTATTAATTTTTGCTTTCAAAAATAAGTAACGTATCTAAATAAAATTAAAATATAATAATTACTTTATTGGCAGAGACAGTTTTCCTTAATATAATAAATGTATCTTCAGATCCTGTTTGTCAAACAAAATATCTAAAATCCATTTCAAGATTAACTGAAATTTTATTAATAATGCTAATATTGAAGTCATTGACACTTCAATTGGTATTTTATACTAAAATAAAGCTATATGAATGTAAAGGAATATTTTGCCAGATTTTTTTTTTTCTTTTAGCTTGACAAAGATTAACTGAAGAATCAGAAATAAGAGTTCACAAAATTCATCTTTAGAATGAATAAGTAATGGAATTTTCAGAAAATTGGCCAATAGTGCCTATTAAAATTATTTTTTTCATAAACTGTGGTTTTACATTCATAAGAAAAGTAATAAAAAACAACAGTTATTCACCCTTTATTTTTTTTGTTAGGTAGTGAAAGGAAGCCTCATATTATCATCTAATATGTCTCCTCTTCTCTTAATTACTTTTCAACTAGTGAACAGGTCTTGAAATTTGACATGCATATTTATGGACAAGAAACTTTGTCTCCTTCCGTTTGTTTTTTTCTTTTTTAAATATGGCAGCAAGATGAAATCTTAAGATGGTTGAAGTAGAGTTACATTGTAGGCAGTTTTTACTGAGAACAGTGCGATTGGCCAAAAAAAGAAACAATATGATTGGCTTATTAAGAGAACATTGCTCATTGATTTAAGTTTATTTTTTTATAGAAACCTGTTACTATTGTCTGTTATTTTTCCTTAAATACATCTAACCCTAATCAAATTAAATATTTTGCTTTATTTGGCTTTTTAATTTAACAAAAGTTCATTTTAAATATTCATAACAAATCTGAAGTAATACAGTGTGACCAAAAAAAAAAGTTGCCAAAATTTGGTCTTTTCACTAGACTGCAGTTTATTAGTGCTGTCTTGATTTCTGAGAAATAAACTTATAACAGAATTTCATTTGTAAAACATGCTGTATTACTTACACTAACAACTCGTTTATCCGAATTTGATGGGACCTTCGCCCATTTCAGAAAAATGAAATTTTGGATAATCCGGAATGTATTGTATTAAACATGTACTGTACATTATTACAGACACGGCAACTAGTGCAGTTGACTTGGCAAACATAAAGTGGATGCTAAAACTATTACCGTAGTTAGGAGTATAGTTACAGTACTATTGCTAAGTAGTTACTGTTGTAAAGATATAACAATTTTTGAACCCTTTTCAATATTGATATACTGTACTGAATAATGTTATTGCGGAGTTACAGTTGTATAGTTACAGTTGCATAATCACTTGTGTACACTATTAAATATTGATTATTGCAACGGAAAAATATTCTTGTGTAATTTGAAAACTTGCTAAAAATCGTTTCAGATAAACTATATTTTCGGATAAACACAATTCGCCTAAATGAGTTTTTAGTGTATTAAAAGTAAAGTTTATCAGTGAGATTTAATAAGAAAATATTTTTTATTTATTGTCATTTACAATGCTATTTGTTTTTCACATTTCTGTAGAATCTTAAAAGCTGCAGATGGGCAGATGAGCGAAATTGGCTATCCTAGTCTTGTTTTTAAAATTCTGCATTTGCTTAGAGCTAAATGTAAGTAAAGAAATTTGTGAAATTGTTTTGTAAACCAAACTAAGAATGTAAATTATCAAAAAATTGTGTTTTTAAGCTACAGTGTCTTTTTTCTTTTATTTTTTGCACCATTTGAACACTGACAATTTGAAGTTTTTTTATATTGTTAAAAATAATCACTTCTTTTGCACAGCTGTTGCAATTATGGTTTGTTTTTGTTTTTTACAAGGGAAGTGGTTCTGCTTGTGATATGAGCACTAAATTTAAGGGTCTTACAGTTTTCCTGAGAAACTGTATATGTCGTAGTTAATTATTAACTACAACAGTAAAATTACATAATTAAACATTGTGAAATTTTATTATTCATTAATTTTAATGAACCAACAATTTTATAGTTTGATTAGCTGTAAAGAATGGGTTTCGAGTAGCACAAATATTACTATTTTTTTTATCTTCACTAACTTTAACATGAAGCAGCACCTGATTCTTTGATAAAATATCTAAGTTCTCTGTTGGTTTGAGGCCAACAGAAATTAAATTAAATTAAAATAGATTGAGTTAGATTCTAAAACAAAACCCTTTATTATTATTCCTAAATTATTAATTGACTTATTGCTTTATTTTATTTTTTTCAGCTGTACAGAATTTAGCTGAAGAATTTCAAGTTGGTGTTCCCACAATGCAGTTGATTTTAGATGGGTTGCAGAAGCCTTACAATTACGATATGAGATCTGGTAAAATTTTACTAATTCATTAACAACCAATGATATATATATATATATATATAATATAAATAAATACAGTAGAACCCCTCTAATCCGTCACCTTTGGGACTGGGGGTATGGCCGGAACGCAAAAAAGGTCGGATTATCAGAAAATACAGAAAAATACGGATTTACTGCGTTGTCAAGCAGCTCAAGTTTAGGCTTTTTCAATGTTTTGCGATTCTTAAGAGCGTTTTCACCATCTACCGTCACTGTATATGCAAGTAAACAACACAATGGCGCGACGGGTGGTGAGTCACCGACGAGTCTGGGACAAGTTCGGCCGGCTCGAGCACAGTCGGATCAACCGCAGTGGCGGACGAGAGGAGTTCTACTGTATATATTTACAAATTATTTTGATTAAGTGTAACTGATTTTGATATTGAAATTCTTAATTCTGTTATTTTAAAAATATGCAGATTCTAACACAAGGAATATTTAACATACTTGTTGATATTTTTTTATATGGAAAAATAGAATTTTTTTAATGGGATGTTTCATTCTACAAACAATTGGCCACTTTTATCGGTTAAAATGATGTGGAGGAAGGGCAGCTTACATTGCCTTATTTTGCTATGTATCTAGTAGAAATGTTAAAGTTAAAATGCCCCACTACAGACCTATGTTGTCCTTGGGGGCAGGACAGATGCTCCTGGCATTTCCTGACCTATGGATTGAGGTCGGGTGGTCAGTCCGATGCCCGCCCGCATTGTTCCCATTCCACAGAGGGCTGGATAGACCCTAGGACCATTTGGAGGAGTATGGAGCGTAGAAAAATCCCCTCCGTCTGCCGAGACCATGGATTCAACCTGCCCACACCAATCAGCAGCCAAACACCCTTACCACTTGGCTGTGGGGAACACTAGTAGAAATGAGATAATACATTAAGTTTCTGTGATACGAAAATTGAAGGAATTTTTGTTTCATTCATTGATTTGGATAAATAAAACCTAACTTATATTGAGTGTCCAGATAATGGATTAGATAATTTCCAGATCTAATGGATTAGATATGTCCAGATAGTTTCAAATGGATTAGACTTTTCTTTGTAATTTATTATATTGTCAATTTCTTTGGCTTTATGTAATCATCTAATAATAATCCTACCTAATTTACATTATCAGTAGTGAATGTAATATGTTCAGTTTTTTTTTTTTGTATTTTATTTTGATCATATTTTATACAGTAGAGTCCCGAAAACTCGGCCTAATGTGGACGGAAGGGTGGCCGAGTTTGGGAAACTGCCGGGTTATCGGGAAAGGTGTTAAAAAAAGAATAAGTACGATTTTTTCATCATAAAATACTTTTATTTATTGCTTGAGAATACAATAGTTTACAAAGAATGCTATAACTCAAACTTAAACTGTCCAAATAAACTTAAGAAAATACCTAATACTTGAACGGGTCTGCATGCGGGGTTTTTCCGCCCTCTCAGGGGGTGGCCGAGTTATCCGGACTGCCGGATTATCGAGTGCCAAGTTTTCGGGACTCTACTGTACCATAAAAAAAGACAAAAGTGTTAAATATGTCTAGAAAGCAAGTTTAACGTCCGTAATCATTCATAAATGGAGAGAGATACGCCAACCGGACAATAAATGTGCTTTCGCCCATTGAGCCAACATCAACGAGAATTCTGTACAATTGTTTCGTCCTTATTGGGGTGTTAAATATGTCTGTTTAATATTTATTTTAAATCTACGAACAATGTTTTTTGTTTTTTTTGTTAATTAAAGAAAACTTTTTTCTCATTATTTACAGAGTTTGAAAAGCCATTATTTCGCAAAGGAATAACTTCAGTTAATGATCTAAAGATTGGAACAAAATTGTCTGGCCGTGTCCATAATATTGTTCATTTTGGAGCTTTTGTTGACATTGGGGTAGGAAAAAATGGACTGCTCCACAACAGCAAAATGCCACCTCATATTTTGAAAGGAAGAACTTTAAAACTTGGTGATAAGGTGGAAGTGGATGTAATAAGTATTGATATTGAAAAATCCAGAATAGGATTGTTATTAGTGGAACTTTTGTGAAAAAAAACAGTGACGAAAAAAAAAAACATGATTCTCAGGATTCAAGGACTTACAGTGCAGAATCTTAAATATAATAAGATTACCAGAGGTGCATCATTAGTATTTCTAGTTCTCCATCGTCATTAAGCTTCTGGTGAAAGACTAATTTTGCCTTCATAAACTCTCATAAATGTATAACTCATTAACAGTTTCAATAATCATGCCAATCAATTATTTAATGTTTTAAATATTGATTTTTAATTTTCTTCACCAGTATATTGTCATACTAACTTTCCTTGTCTCATCGTTGTGATAGGAGAGGCAAAGTTCACAGTAATGCTTGACGACTACAATTTTCTTTTTCTTGTAAAGGCACTTTAAAATCTAGTGTATTTTAATAGTAACTATAGAACTACACTGCAGTTATCAAGAGACTTTGAAAAAATTAATAAACAGTCAAGATCATCATTGCTGGTATTAAAAACGTAGTACACGAAACAGTTGCTTTGATGACTTAAGTCAAAGGTGATAGTGACTGAAATATTTTTTGAAATAATGCATTTTGAAGAAGTAGATTTGATAATTTTATTGATATTAATATTAATCATGTTAATGAAATTCAAATAAATTTCTGAAAAAAAAAATTGACAGTTTTTCAGAAACAAGCAGAACTACGAATTATGAAAGAAGCAGCTTTTGATTTTTGATGAACTAATCTCTTAACAGACAGCAGCTGCAACAATAAAAGAGATACCAAGTAATAAGATAAAAAGTGATACATCTTTGGAACCATACACCCTTTCTCTCTGCAATTTGGGAGAGAATTTCAGAGGATATTCCAAAATTTCAGCTGAGGTTACAGTGATAGTGAATGAAGTTAATTTTTTTGTATCTTATATATCGTTATAGATAAAAGAACTGGACAGTTTTATGAAATCAGTGCTGAGACTAGCTTAGAATTAGTTACAAAAAGTCTTTTTAAAAGAGTTTCAGAGTAATTAAAAAACTTCACTGTTTTTAAATGTAGAACTATTTTTTTTTTTTTATTTTATACTTGCATACAAAATGAAAATCCACTTTTCTAAATTTTGTTTCCATCAGGTGTGTTTTTTTGTTTTTATTCATTCTTGTTGAAATGAGGAATTCATCTTTTGAACGTCTTTTTAAAATGCATAAAGTGAAGTTCTAAACAATAACTGAGAATGAATATGAAATCATTAATATTTACTTTGTTTTTCTTTCTCTTTCTCTTTTATATGGTATCATGACTACTCTACCATGCAACTATTATAAAAAAAAAAAAAGTATCAGGTAGACATGTGATATGGTATTTAAACTTCAAATCCTTGATTAATCTGTATTGCAATGAGGAAAATAACAAAAAATTATCAATATTATTAACCCCCCCCCCTTTTTTTTTACTAAAATTTATAAGTAGATCAGTTTTTATCCAATGTTATAAAGCTAAATATTTAGCATGAAGACTGGATAGACAAGAGCTTATATGTTATTTTACAAAAATGATTACATAGATCTCACCCATCCCTACGTTGGCAAAAAGAAGGAAAAAAAAATGGTTTAAATAATAACTAATAGTACTTTTGATTCAACTATAGCGTGAGGCATTTCCTGGAAAAACATAAAAAGTCGTAATACGACTATTTTTGTGATAAATGTTTAGTTCTTCAAAGCAGGAGATTTCAAAGTTTTTTTCTCTATCGCTTTGAAATGGGAGAATGCGCATATTTTCATAACAGTAATAAAATTCAATATAATATGAATTTAAAATAGCAGTTTACGTTAAAAGCTATAAGTCATTACAAGCCAATGACAAGAAAATGTAATACAGACAAATGATATAAACAAATAACATAGTAACGTTACTTATTTTTTGGGAAATAAATAAAAACTTTGTACAATTAGATATTTTACCATTTTCGTGACCTACTATTGCCCACACTGTGAAAATTTCTGTTTTTACCACAGTTTGTTCCAACAAAAATGCAAATAGTTTCAAGCATAAGCCATTATTTAAATGAAGATTAAATATCGATAGCATATATCGAAGTTTCATTGAAATCATGTAAGTGATAATTTACAAAACTGTAAAAAGTATTGTATAAGTTGTTTTTTTTTTTTAGATATTCTACATATCTATTACACATTATTTTATAGTTGTTAAAACTAAAGTTTACTTTAAATCAAATAAATGTTGTTATTTATTTTTATTTAAGTATTAACTATCAATAAATGAATTCCTTAAACTTCAATGGAATATTGCTAAAATTATAAGAAATCAGTCATTTATTTTAAGTTAAGTACTTTTTAAGACGATCTTATAATTTGGTCTTATCCATTGTTGTTTACTTTTTAAGATCTTTCTGTAAAAATTCTATAAAATTCTAATTAATGTAAAATGCTTGAACATTATTTATATGTAATAAAAATTTTGGTTCTAACTTCAGTGAAATTAATTTGCATCTATTATAATGAAGCTGTATTTTCCTTTGCATATTTTAAACTAGTTTCAGTAAATTTAAAAATAAACAAACAAACAAACAAACATACACACAACTGTGAAAAGAAGATGAAATGCACGTAGAGCTCTGAAACCTTAGGAAAATAATTTTATCTTTATTGTAAAGTTCATTTTTCTTTTCATACTTCTGTTTTCTGATTTGAAAATATACGTTAAATCTAACTATTACAATTAATAATAACTACTTTGCTTTCTGCTAATATTAATCACAATATTTGAAAATTATGTTTTAATACTTCAATATTGTGTTTGATTTCAATCAATCTTATTAATATGACAAACATTTTAATTTAAAGTTATTTTTACTTTGTCAAAAGAATATTACATATGAATATGGGCATCTGCAAACAAGGGCAAAGGGAGAGGAATTTTAATGTTAATATAATTCATGTAATTTCTTTCTCACCTCAGGACTAAAGGTAGGGTTCTATTGGAGCTGCCTGAGTCGATCGGAGAGTTGAACTTGCAGTCTACCTGCAGGCTACAGAAATGAGGGGAGCGCAACCGCGTTCGTTGGTTAGCTTTTGAAGTCACTTCAGCCCAAGGCAAAGAGGGTGACATGCTTTTCCCACGTTTTTCAGTTGCAATGGATTCTATCACTGAGGCGGCAATATTTTTCTGATGAGAACAAGCAGAAAGAGAAATAATAATTTGCTTATTACATGATCGGCCCAAAAGAAAACAAAGAAATATCATTTTTAGATGAAGAAGTACAGAAGGATAATTTAGTAATTTAGTTTCCAAGCATTAAAAATGCTATCGAGAATCGCTTCCATTTTGAAATTTTTTTAATTACTTCACACAAATGTATTAATGGCTTTGTCGGGAACATCAAAACAAAATGGACAAAAAATGATTTTTCTGGGAAAAATTAACATTGTAAAATTAGGTAAATTGAAAAAAAAATTCACAAACAGCATAAATGAAATGATTATTTTTATTCTTCAACTTTTACCAAATATAAAAAAATAAAGATGCAATAGAAATTATGCTTTTTTTTTTCTTTCAAAATATGGCTTTCTTTATGTAACTTCCCAATAAAAATGATATTCACCAATTTCGTTGGAAGGGAATTTAACTTGAATTGAAAACTTTACTTCTAATGAACTTTATAAAATTTAAACACACATTAAATAACAAATATTTTAAAATATATTTAATCCAAGCAACCATGAAATAATTTTAGAATATTCATTATCAGTTCTTTTTAAGTATTTATGGTTTTCTTATAATATTTCAGTATGATTCTATTTTCAGATTTAACTTTAAATTAAGTTTTAAAAAAATAAAAGTTATATTGTGTAATTTCATCATAACAGTTAAAAAAAAATCCATTTCTCAAACATAAATTCATATCATGATTAAATTGTTCTGAATATTAACTTTAAAGTCAAACATATTTTCGAAATATTAAGTTTAAAAAAAAATTACAATAATAATACATGATTTATATGAATACAGGATGACAGGAAAAATCTCAGACAAATGTTTCCATCGATATTTTATGAAGAAACGAAAGTTGCATGAATGTAACAACTAATACCAATAACATGGACATCTCACAAAAAGTATGTTCAGTCGGTTTCGAAGTGGGCACCTTTGATGGCGAGGCAGAGCTCCAAACGCGACTTCAAATTTTCAGCAATGGGCCGCAGGTCCTCTGGCGACAATCGATCCACTCCCGGTGCAGAGATTGTTTCAGCTACGCGACACTTTTGTGGCGCTTAGCACAGGCCCTGGACTCCAAAATCGACCAGGCGCTGTAGTCCATCGGGTTGGATCCGATGAGTATGGCGGCCATTTTTCGGATAGAAATTTGATTTCTTTCCGAGTCTTTTATCGGGAGAGGCAGGGTTGGGCTGATGAGTCCGAAGAAGGACGAAACGGCCATACCCAACTTCTCTCCTAATAATTGAATCGGAAAGGCAATTTCTATTTGATTCAGGTGCTGCTCTTTTGTTTCTTTTTTTCATCTTGTTCTCTTTAACCAATTTCGCAGCATGTTAAACTTGTGTTATTTTTTAATTAATAAAACAAGAGAGAATTGATAAAAATTATTCAACCATGTAAACTTGCTTACTGTGGACACATTCTAAGAGGATCGGAATCCTATAATTGGCATTGGAGTGAAAGATCGAAGATAGGTGACGTACGGAGAGATCAAGAAGGAGATGAACGGACGATCTCAAAGACTGGACGGGACTAGAAAGTGAGAGATCATCCATATATGAGGGGTAGGCTAACCCTCAAAGAGCAAATTATTGGGGAAATGGTTTGAAAGGTTTGGTGTTGTGTCCAAAAAAACAATATACACTTTTCTACTGTAATTTATGTAGCTAATTTTGTTTACTACATAAATTACAGCAATTACTACAGCAATTGTTTTTTGTACACAATTACCAAACGTTTCAAACCATATTCCCAATAATTTCCTATTTGAGGGTTAGACTAGTATGGCTTAAAACCCCTCATATATATATATACCGAGTGGGCATAAAATAACGTGAGGTGTTCAGAGCCCTCTAGTGAGGAATGTATTGGACGCATTGTGACAACATTCGGTGTACAAAATGAGTGGAACATGCGGTTTTGATTTCTAAAAAAAAAATTAGTACTGAAAGTCGCCAACAGGGGAAAATGTGGCGCTGCAAAGATTATAGTACATATGAGTAATGAATGAATACTTGCCAAATGAAACAGCACACATCAAGTTTAGTAACAATATAACAATGTTTATTGGTAATTACAAATAAGGTTCCATATGATCACCATTGTGATGTTCCATGAGCTGCATGCGGTGCACAACATGTTCCACGGCAGCTCACAGCATATCGGAATGGATTTGTTGTTCCTGTAATGTAATTCGATCTTTCAACGTTGGGATATCGGGGCATGTCCTTGATACATAATGTGTTTAAGAAATCCCCACAGCCAAAAGTCACAAGGATTGAGATCAGGCGACCTCGGTGGCCATGCTGTGGGAAATGCACAACTAATGATTCTGGTGTCAGAGAAATGTTGCTGCAACACATGCTGAAGCTGACATCCGATGTGCGGTGGTGCACCATTCTGCATGAAGATGGTCGAATAGAGACATCCTCTTTGCTGCAGTTGTGGGACCACAAAGTTCTTTAGCATATCGGAATACCGTGCAGCATTGACAGAACAGACCACTGGTCCACTTCGGTGAGTTTCTTCCTAAAAGTAAGGACTGATAATAAACGATAATGTAAAGCCACACCACGCTGTGACTTTCGGTGAGTGGATAGGCATCTGCAGACCTACGTGTAGTTTAGTCGCAGCCCAAAAGCAGTTGTGTGCGTTAATATCACCATTCAAATAAAAGTGCGCTTCGTCACTCCATAAAATCCGCCATGGCCATGCTTCATCCTCTTCCATGCACGCTATGAATCTCAATGCAAACGCAATGCGAGTGGTCGCATCGCTAGGGCACAATTCTTGAACAGGACAGATTTTATAGGGGTAAAACTTCATCATCTGATGCAGGATTTTCCGCACCGTTGAGTATGGGATATCCGTTTGCCGGGATATTGCCACTGCACTGCTGGTACCCTGCACATTCGTCATCTTCTGTTCCACAACAGCAATTGCATCTTCTTCAACATGTTGATGACTGTTAGCTTTGCGTCCCCGGCCTGGTTGCACTGCTAGAGTTCCCAGGGCCGGATTTCCGCCTAGGCCTAGGGGCCCCAGCCAGTCGAGGGGCCCCGCCCTATTAGATTTCTTTTCTTTTTTTTGTACTTAAAATAGGATTGTCGTTTTTTTGGGGGGGTTGTTGAATCGGAGATTCCTTTTTTTTGTTGTTGTAGATTTCGGGATGGGGGGGGGGGCGCCGCAAATACCAAGTGCCTAGGGGCCCTGGGTGTTTAAGACCGGCCCTGAGAGTTCCAGAGTTTCAAAGCGTTCAATCATTTTTCGTAGATTTGTTATGCTCATCGGTCCTCTTCATAGCGTCTTCAACCGCCGAAATTCCCGAAGGGCAGTACTGGCATTCTCGTCCTGCTAATAATACAGCTTCACCAACAAAGCATGGTCCCGTAAGGTAAGAGCCATTGTAAGACAGTACGTTGCCGAGTGATGTGAATTCTCCAAGCCTTTCTTTTTATCATGATCGCTCTACACGTAACGCGGTTATGCAAATTAGTGCGTTAACAGCGCCACATTTTCCCCTGTTGGCGACTTTTGGCACTAATTTTTTTTTTAGAAATCGAAACCGGATGTTCCACTCTGTATGTCCACCTCGTCCAATACATTCCTCCGTAGAGGGCTCTGAGCATCTCTTGTTCTTAAATCCCTATGCCCACCCGGTATGTTAATGATGGCTGCCAACCTCCCAATCAGAGTAGGAGTTTGATAATGAGTGTAAATTGTTTTTTGTTTATTTGTCATCATGCAAATTGAAATTAACTGTACTGCCTATTTTGTAATTTAAAAATGCAGATTCACAAGAAAAGGAAAATTCAACAAGTTAAGGGAATGTTCATTATAAGATGTATATTATATTACTTAATATTCAACTCAATCCAATGAGATTTTTATATTTTTAACACATCTTCAAAAAGGCTTTTGTATGTAACAAACTTTGCAATAAAAAATGGTGATAATTTCCGATTTACATCCCTGACAGAAGATGCCACTTTTTTTTCTTTTTGATTTCCTATGTAAAGTTAATTTACAGTTCTTCCTTTGCAATTTGCCACGCCCCTCAGATGTGAAAAATCACTGCTACTAACGTTGTACTTACTTGTTAGTGAAAGCGAAACCAAATAATGAGTGACTGGGCATGCGCATTGCGTGCATTCAGTGGCGGCCTCTATTGGCGAGACAAAACAAAATGAACGAGAAGAGATTGCTGCTCAACATGGCAACTAACAGGCTTCACGTCTGCTGATGAGTCCTATCTACTTCAACAACTTTCTATTTTATTACATCTTTTCCGAATTAATAAAACACAGAACATATATATATACACTAAGGTAAGAACACTATAAACCTATATGACACAAACAGCTCGGCAAGCCCATTTAATAGTAATTAATTTCCGAAATAGCGGAAGTTTAGGCTTAGTCTAAATGCGGAAAGCTTATACTCCGGCTGCAAAGATTAGTAGAAAACTTCTGAGTTTGTTTTGATTTTTAATTAACATTTCGGAACGAGATAATATGACAGAAATAATTCCCACTATGATCAATTATTCAGAATCCCGTACTAACTTTAAACTGAGAAGGACCTCTCCTGGGATCTTGATAGGTCATCAGTGTTGTATGGGATTTTAAGACTCAATTAGACTACCTGCCTTATATACCCTAAATAGATAAAATCAGGAAGTATTACGACTTTTCTGTCTCTTCTTGTTAATTTCTTGAACCCCTAACTAATTTCTAGTATCCGGTAGAAACACTAAAGCTTGTATCTAAGAAATGCAAACTCATTTGAGTTAGCAGGTCATTTATCACGTAGGATCATCTAATGAGGGCTTACCCATATTTTTCGGAAGGAATTCGCTTCTAAAAGAAAAGTCGAGTTATTTCGTTTTATTGCCCCAATGAGAAGTTCACGCTCAAATTTTTACTCTTAATTTTTTGGACGTGACTTTTTAGAAAGATCTTAGTTATGAATCTCGAATTACAGCAATTAATTATATTTTTATTGAGATTTATTGCTACAAATTTTAATAATTACATATAACTGATCAAGTTTGGCTGTTTAAATATTCTCTGTATTTAAGAGCCAAAATGCTGAAAAATTTGGAGATTTTTGAAGACGGTGAAAGGTAAACGAACTTCATGGAATCATATGTATTTGCCGGAATTGGGTAATGTGGACTGAGAGGTTACGTGTAGTATGATGCAATTAATCTTTAGACGAAAGGAAATATTAAGAAATTATATATGTTTCTTGTAAAATTTGATGAAAGTTAAATAATATTGAGAACAAAATCATTTAAATCAAGTTCAAGTGAATTAATAATTTTAGAGAAAAAAATTATTTAATTTTGAAGCTATTTTAATATTATAGTATTTTGAATTTCTTAGTTGCTTTAGCTTTAAATTTGTAATTAATATTGTTGTTACAATTTGAAACAAATCACAAACTTCTTCAGAAATTTGAATTGACAAATAAGTAGTGCAGATTAATTTGACATCAACTGAATAAGGCCAAGTTTTTATTGACTAATATTTTAATAATTAGTTATTAGTTATGCAATAAGTAATAACTTAAGTAATTACTAATGCACATTTGTTTTATTTCATTACCGAATCAGATTGAAAAATGAATTATGATTACCAAGTATTAGTATAGAGAATAATTTGATGTTTTATTATTTTATTTTGCAGATTTTATGAAATTCATATCCCAAATTGTTTATGGAATTATTTGTTAAGAAAAGCCTTTGACATTGAAAATGCAACAATTATTTCAAATAAATACACATGCAAAATATCAAGTGGTAATTAGTTGAACAAATATAGTACATCGATAAGCTTAATACAAGTAGCAGTTAATTCTTTTGAATTTTGATGTTCTAAATATAGTTGTTTTTTATTTTTTATGGATAGAATTAATACAGCTATGCTGTTTTCTTTCAATTGCTAAGGCTTGGTTTTTCCTGTGAATGTGAAATGAAAATTTGAGATGTGCTGGAACAGTTAGTAGAGAACTTATTGGCAAGCTCAAAACATTGTTGTAAAATTATTAAGAAATTATTTTCAGATTGAAAATTGTTTCTGATTGTAAATGTATGTGACATTAATGAGATTTCGTAATTTTATTATTTCTGTGTAAACTATTGAATATGATATATGATTATGGACATCCAAATATTTGATATTACTTATTCAGTTGTTATTGGCCGGATGAACTTCTCAAGTGGTGAATGACAACTCACAATAATTAAAAGTGGAAGAAAGAAGGACATTTTAGTTTTGTCTATTTTGTTTATAGGACTATCACTGCTTTTGCAAATTTTTTTATAATGAATTTTTTTTGTGAATGTGATGCAGAATTCCAGCAGTGCTTAATAAAGGAATTTATAGAATAGTATTTGTTACATATTTAGATTGTAACAATGTTAGGCAATATTTGGATTGCAATGTTGTCATTGCTTCTGCTATAGATACCAAGAGAAATATACTGAAGGACGATTGGACTATAAAATATTTTGTCTTTTAAGAACTCAAGATTATCAGCAAAAAACTTTTTTTAAAAAGTTCTTTGCAATGTGATTGCCCTACAATCTTTAATGGATCTGGTTAAGAATTAGATAGAATTTGAATCATGTCATTGCTGTATTTGTGAAGATGCAAGTATGAATACTAACTGTATAATGTGAATTCTAATTAGTACATTTTAGATGATAACTGTTATATAAAAGTTGCACAAAGCTAATTGAAATAAGATTTTAGGATTGGAGCTTTCTTTAAGTATTTCATGCTTTTTGGAATATAATCAAGCTGCATTTCCAACACCAAAACCTAAAATAACCTCTGTTTGCTCTTTAAAAAAAAACACAACATAAAATCTCAAATTTCCCAAAACTCAGCATCCAACAAAAAACAAAACCAGCATTTTTGTGCTGTCAGCTGAAACAAAAAATAAAATAAAACCAGTGTCGCCTTCTGTTTTCTATCGATTTCTAGTAAATAGTCATACCACTGGCTATCAAATATCAGCTTGAAAGCTCTGAAAACATTGCAAATCTGAAAGCCTTCAGATTTCCTTCTTCCCTTTGTCAAAAGCCTCCATTTTTAAGAGGTAAACCTCCGTTTAATAACACTATAATCGAATAGATTGAAAGATCTGTTTCTTGAACTTCTGGTAAAAAAAAACAAAAAAACAAACAACTTTTGTATTCAAAATGGAAAGTGCAATTTTGAATTGCAAGAATTCACTAAATGATTTGCACTTTATAATATAAAAATGGCATTTTTCCTTAAATTTATAAGCTGCTTAGATTAATTTAGGCATACAACCATGGGATCAAATTAACTCCACTTTCAAATAAAGCAAGACGATGACGTAATTTTGATAAGTTTATTGATACTTAAAATAAATTGTTTTATTTTGCAGATCTATTGTGTGCAGAAGTTTAAGTTTCCTTAACATTAATCGCAGTTAAATAATATGGAAGAACTATAGAAATGATTCCAGTCTCAGTAGTGTTAATTATTAGTATAATCAAATTATTAAATCCGAAGTAGAAATTGCCCTAAAAGATATCTTTAGGCATATGTACAGTGTGAATATTAACAGATTTTAGTGCTTACTGATTATCCTTAAAGTTGAATAAATAAGAAGTACATTTCAGTATATTTGATTGATTTCTAAAAATCCAAGGAAATAAATGTAAACCTTACAACTGGCATGGTTACATTCAGGTAATGTAGTCTATAGACGTCGAAGTTTGGACAAAATATAAAAATAAAGATTTGGATAATGGAAAATGGAAGATTCTGAACTAAGAAAAAAAAAAAGAATTTTATTGTAAACTGAAATGTTTGAATTCAGTTATATCTAGAGAAAATAATTGAATCTTAGCCAGAAGGTTAGTGGGTCATAGAATATGTATTTAAAGAGCCTTGAGAAGGATACTTGGCAATTTTCCAATTCGTGATGATAATGTTATCAGTATTATTACCATATGGAGAAAATAAAACAATGTTCATCATTGTTCCTTTTTTTTAAGGTAGTCAATTTTCAAATAGAAAACTTAAATTTGATGACAAATAAGATATATTTGTATTAATTTGAAGTTGTATTAATCATGTTAGTTTTTAATTGTAGAGGGTTTTGTTGGCATATTCATATTTGTTAATATCACCTTACATTAACTAATTAGACTGTTTCAGTAGTTAAAATGCTGTTTAAGTTGAATTATTGATTTAAAATAAAAGATGGACATGATAAAAGATTAAAACATGATTTTCAACCAATTATGTATTTCTGGTTCCTTTTTTTTGAATAATGGAAAGCCTCTTGCTAATGATGACCTTGCAGTGAGCAGGTCAAAACTGCCGTATATTTTATTTATTTTACCTTTTTCAAATATCTATTAAACCTTTTACCATTTATCATGTGTATCTTTATATTTGGTATTAATTTTTATCTAGTGAATTACTTAAATTCGTTTATAACTATCTTTTAGAAGCTTCATCATGGGATTACTTTAAGTTCCTGAAAATAAAGTAAGTACCTCATTGTGAAAAAAATTAGTGCACCAGAAGCAGCAGTCGAAATGGAATGACACTTTGCATAGGAAATGAGAATGATCATGCCAGTAACTGATTACAATATCAGAGCAAATGGGCCAATTATTTGGGCAAAACACTACAGGTCAGTGGTCCCTGTAGTACTTGTCATACCGCCCTAGTGTGATACATGTGGCAATACCGCTTGATGTGGAGTCATAGAGATGTCTGAATGTTCCACTGTGCCGTCAATGTTCCCCTGATCACGACCAGTGGAGAATCGTAGAGATGGCTACCACACCATGACACCACCAGCTCTGGTGATGTGTCACTCAACAAGGAAGTCTGATTTGTGTGCTGTCCAGTGCTTCTCCATACTCTAGTACAGGACTTATCCATGACCAGACAAAACTTGCATTCGTCGTTATCAATTCGTTGTCAGTCCACAGCTACCCATACTGTTCACTCACTTCACTCCTGCAAATGAAGTAGCTGTTAGTGAGGTGCTAATGGCAGACAGCCTAAGGGACGCTGAGAATGCAAGTTGCCTCATAGTCGTAGGGGTAGACAGGAATTTCTAGTGATGCTGCTACATGTGTCTGAATGGTGGACAGGGACACCGTTAGATCAAATTGTGCCTGTCAGATGATGACGCGATCCTCTCTTCTGGTAGTTTGCTTAGCTCTCGCAGTGCCTTCACACCTCCACTTCTCTCAACACTGTATCACATTACAGTTAGGGCAGTCCATGTGGTGGCCAAATTCGACAAACGACCAGTCCGTTACAACCCCTCTCAAACTCTATCAATTGCTTAAAACTGCATCAAATGCATCTTCAAGGAATTCTGAAGGTACAGAGACCTGCACTCAACAACCACACTGATTATAAAGCACACAGTGGTCATATGACAGCTGTAATGATACTAATGCCCCTGGTGGCAGTTCTCAGTGGGTAATCACAGCCCATCTGTAATCAGCAGCACAACTACCTGTGAGAGTGCAGGATACAGAGTGTCAACAATCCCGGATCATTTGTTTTGAGTGTGCTAATGTTTTTGGCAGTGAGTGTAATAACTTAATATTTAAATGTATTAAACCAAAGGATTCCATGCAGAATTACTTTCTGACCAGTCCTCAAATATTGACTGGAGAAAAAAAGTAGTAGCAATATAATGCTATTAAAATGAATTGCTCTTGTAATTGCTAATAATGCAAATTCAATAAATTTCAATAACTGAAAATTTACTGAGTTATTGAATGTTAAAAAAATAATCAAATTTTCTCTAGAATATTGTTAACAGTAAGGAATATTTTTTATATCTTCAGATATCAACATTAAACAAACATATTAGTAACCATTTTTTCCAGATACTCCAAGGAATTCCTAATGGACACTATACAAGTTGTTCTTCCTTCATTTATTTTTGAATTTATCTAGTAAAGCTAAGCTAAGTCTGATACCGAGTCTGGAAATCATTGTTGCATCTACCTGTCCCTTCACTTCTTCAGGATGGAAACTGAGTAGGATAAGATTATTAAAATTGAATTGAAAAGATTAAACTAAGATATCTTAATTGCTCAGAGAACTAATTGACAATGCTTAGAAACTTATATAAAAACAATTCCAAAACTGTCTTAAATATTCGCTAGTCATGATAAGCTTTGCATAAGTCTACATTCACATTTCATGCAGTTGTTCTAGAATAAAGATCTTCTTTATAAGAAAATGAATAACCACTGTATCTTTCTTTTTTTCCATTGACCTCAGAGATATAGATTAAAAATACTTAACATTGTATCTGTTGAAGTATGATTATTTCCTTTTAAGATGCATATAAAGAAGATCAAAGTTGCAATTCTGGGTTGTATTGGGGAAATGCCAATCTAGATGCTTTGACTTTGTAAACTTTAATTTTTTATTTTTTTTTTTAATTTAAATAAATTTTGAGTTGAAGAATATGACTATCGGATGCTTTCTACTTTTATAATTTTAAGTGTTTAAGACTTCTTTGAACAGATGCTTTCCCTATAGAGATCATATTATTCAGCTTTTCTTCTATTGATTTGATGTTTATGCATGACATATGTTGATCATCGTACTCATCAGTGATCCTTTATTTGAAAAGCCATGATTCAAATCACACCACCATCTTTTTGATGGTATGAAATGTATGAGTGACTGATTATTGAATCGTCACTCAGTTCTACGCAGATAGTTTGTTCTTTATCTGCATTAAAGCTGCAAAAACAGCTTTGACTCTATTAGAATTGGGAAACTGTTTGATATTCTTTATCTTCTCTCCTTAGCTTCCAAAGCTTCTCAAAAGTCCATTTAGGGAAGGTATTTTAGACCCATTCCATGTAGTCATTTGTATTTCTTGAGAAATGAACTTTTTTTCCAATTTTCTATCAAGTTTTTGAAGTCAAATTATTTGGCTAATGGTGATGCTGAAATTCATTGTTTATAGCTTTTGAAATTTCTTAGCTGTAACTTGTTGGGCAGTGTTGCCTAGCCTATGGATATTTTGTTGTGTTTTATATCTTTTCTATTAAGGTTCTCTACAACACAATATCTTAAGGAAATACTTTTTATTACTTTCTGTTGTAACTCAAGTTCTATTTTTTTTGCTTTTTTACCTTTTCTATATTATTGTGGCGCCATAATAACTTAAAAAATAAATTTATATGATTGTAGGACACTCATTTATACAAACATGCTGTTGTTTGACATATCTATCAGCAATTATTATTGTTATTTGTCAGTAGTGTATTTTTCAATACCTTTAACATTTTTAAATCTTTCAAATACCTTTTACCAAGATGGTGCAAGTTGCTGACTAGTTAACATTTATGTAAATGATCCTACTTTTGGGATTGTATCTCATGCTGTTCTTGATTAGTATTGTCTTCAATACTAATAGATTAATAGATAAGCCACTGAGTTTGAAATATTTATAAATTTCTTACATCAAATCACCAGTAACATTATATGTACTCTGTCTTGGTCACCATTTGGCCAAGCAACAATTGATGTTGTAGTTATCTTAGTTTATCATTATTACAGAGATACATAAAATATCAAATCTTTTCTTTATTTAAAATGTCTGATGATATTCTTGTGACCATTTTGTAATCAATTAGGGAAACCCAGATGGTATAGATAAGGCTAATTCAAAATAAAAAAAATAATGTCTAAAATATTTAATAACGACTCCAGCTTATTAGCATATCTTGTATTTCTCATTTACATTCTTTTTGTTAATGTATTTGTTATTAACTTTACATACCGAAAGTGTCCATGAGGTAATGTTTTATTGCTAACTATCAGATATTGCTTTATCCAGACAATTTTTGATGTTTCAAATTACTGAGTAGAATCAAATGATTATACTCATGAGAAACCTATGTAAAGTTGATCAAAGAATTGAGTTAATAAAAAAAATTCTAACTTTTCATGTTGTATCCTATGCATTTGACTGTAAGATCAACCAACAATATTTAAGTCGAGATTTATGATATGAAATTAATATTTAATCATCATAACACCTGATACAATCATGTCATACACATATATGTTGGTGCTCTCAGTAAAATTCTCCAATTCACAGATAATGCTTCTTCTCACAATTTGGTATTTTATGCATTATTTTGGCTAAAGTAACGTTGTTTTGTAAGTTATTTGTAGAATGGCAAAAATTCGTAATTTAATTTCTTTTAATAGTTAACATTGTAACTTCTGTCATTGCAAAATGGTTTGATTAAATATGAGAAGATTTGTGTTTGAACTTGAGAAGAGCATGTGTTTGTCATTCTGCTATATTTGTATTTCATGATTTTTTTTCCTCGTATTCTTTGATAATATTTCACTATTTTTCTTCCTTGCTTTCTGCTTCCTTGTTCTATCCCTTATTTCTTTTAGCCATTTAAACACATTGCATTTTTATAAATGTATTTTTTTTTTTTTCAATTTTAGCAAATTTAATTATTCATTAGAATTGTTTTAAATGTCATTTCAGTAATGTTACTTTTAGAATATGCTTTGATTAATGATATAAGATGAAATTACATTAACTTCTTTTTGTTTCTGTTTTCAGTTATGTTAAGGAGCACTGCACTAAAATTGCTTAATTTTGAATTCTGACAGCCGGCCATGCTTTTGGTAAATATATTTACTTAAATAAGAAATAATAATTTCTATTTTCAACTAAATAGGATTAAAATAGTTACAATATACATTGTATACTGCAGATTGTTACGTTAAAATTGTACCTTTTTTTTTTTATCTGTCAATTCTTTGATATTCATTAACATTATTTAAAATAATAATCGAAATATACAGGCATAAATGCATATTAAAAACTTTTTTGGTGTTAAAGAGAGGTCAGAATGGATTAATTTTTGATAAGGAACTCATGTCTGATACACACACACACATTGCTTCCCTACTACAGACCCTCTGTCCCATTTGGAAAGTCCCTTTACTTCATTCCAATGAACATTTTCCTGTGGGTCACATGAAGAGGATTGTTTCCCCAACAAGTCAGACGAACATTTGATTGCACTAATTTGATAGTTATAGCATACGACATCCAAACTGTCAAGACATTATTGAGAGGTTGTAGCAGAACATGTATTGCAGCTGCAACACTTGTCCCAAAGTTGGCACTCGTCAGTTTAAGCTTGTATTGTATTAATGGTGGCCGTAATTAAAAAGGAAATGTTCACAGCAAAAATGTAGTGGAAGGATTTCAACCAAACTTGTTGTAAATACTCTCTGGAACATGGGGTTTTGATTTATAAAAAAAAAAAAAAAAATTATAATAATTAAAAATGTTGTCACCAGGGGAAATTTGGCACTAGAAGCACTTGATCTGGGATTTATGAACGAGTAAATGGCTAGAAGACACACGATAAATCAGTTTTCATGTTTGTATAAGTTACAGATATTCTAAGAACTGCATTCTATGAATGATGTTTTCTATAGTGGAATATAAAAGATCTGCATTGATTTGCCTAATATGCTGCATCATTCTGTGTGTTTCAAGATTATAAATCCGGAACATGTCCTTGATCCACCAAGCTTTTGATGTGGCCATTCCGAGGAAATTGCTTGACTAATCGTTATTTTCTGTGAATTGTAAATCGTAACACTTGCGAAACCCTAATCCAAAATTAGATGGTGCTTCATTCTGCATGAATATGGAAGTCAAGCATCTCAGCTGCTGCAGTTGCTGAACAAGAAGGGTTGAAGCAGCATCTTACATACCTAACAGTAAGAGTCACTGGTGCTGTTGGGTGAATTTCTTTGTAAAATGGACTTACGATAAATGATGCAGTAAAACCACACCACACTGATTGTCAGTAAGTGTAAAGGGTCGACGGAACACAAGAGGGGCTTATTTGCAGTCCAAATTCAGCCGTTGTGTGTATTAATACTATTCAGATAAAAATATTCCTCATTCCTCCTCAATATCTTCTAAGGCCATGCATCATCCATCTCTATCTTAACTTTGAATGTCAGACAGAAACCTTCATTTGGGTTTCTGCATCTCCATGAAGCAAAGCTTTTGGTATGGGAGATTTTGTAAGAGAAAAAGCATTGGATGCAAGATTTTCCACACAGTGGAGTATCATATCCAGTTGCCATGATATTGCTCAAGCTCTGCTGGACCAATGTGCATTATTCATTCTGTACTCCAACATAGCAGTTGAAATTTCTTCAACTTGAGGAATAATTGGTTTGCACCCTAGTCCTGGCCTCACTTCTGAAGATCTGCTATTTTCAAATTGTAAAATCATTTTTTGAAGATTTGTAATTTTCATTGGACCTTTCTCCTGTGCTTCAACCGCCAAAATTCTTGAAGTGTGGCATTAGCATTACTGAACTGTTGATAATAAAATTTGACTAGCAATGCATGTTCATGTAAACTGAGCGCCATAACATTTCAGTCTTGTCAGAACGACACCAATCAGTTTCCGTTTTCGTTATATCCACCAACTCGTCAATAGCAACAGTGAGATAACACAAAATTCACGCACTTTTAGCTCCAAATTTCTTCTAATGGCAACATTTTGTACTTTTTTTAAAAAATCAAAATCCATGTTCCAGAGAGTATTTACAGCAAGTTTGGTTGAATTTTGTCTTCTACCATACATTTTTTGCTACAGGGTCTCTGAACATCACCTCTTGAATGATGGCCACATTGTTGCACAAACAATGCAATGAAAACCACCAAAGCATCCTGCTAAAGAAATGATGAAAAATGAGCTGCTCCGTTCAAACTTGAACTATCCAAATAGGATAGGAGGGTCTGTAACAGAGAAATGATATATTTCCTTACATGGTTCCTTATCAAAAAGTGACCTATTCTTACCCTCCCATATGGCCTCTCAAATTTTTAATATATATTCATCTCCCTGTCTATAAAATCTGAAAGGAAATCCATATCTTCTGAATTAACAATGTTAACAGTGTTATTTTTAGTTAATAGTGTAGTATTAGTAAATGAGATGATAATAATCAAAATAAAAATAAATGTTTATTTTTGACACCCTAGGATTGAGAATGATTTTCCTTTTTATTTATTTATTTACTTATGGATCAAAAGATATAGCTGAAATAACTAAAATACATATTTGGATTTTTTTTTCCCAAGCTGGATAACTTCCCTTTTTTTTTTTTAAGGGAGTTTAATCTTTGCATATTGTAATTAGTGATGTTATAAGGAAATCAATTGTAAGCTAAAAGTGAAGTAGATTGCTATAAATTTTCAGAAATTTGGAGATAGCATGTTTTGGAGACACTGATTTCAAAGTTGGCAAATTTTGAAGTTAGATATTTCTAACAAATTTTGAAAACTACAATAACTAAAGAATAACTCAGAGATTATCTCTTATGATATCATTGCCAAAAACAAAATGAGCTTCATAGCTCCGTACTCCTTGAAATAGCTGACCTGTTGATAACATCTCATATTGCAGCAATGACTAACTGTGTAACAGGTTCCTTTTTTTTTTAATTGTTTGGACCCATTTCTAGATCTCCCAATTATCATCTTCTAGATTGCACAAAATTACTCTTAAAAAAATTAATAGTAAATGAAACAAAAAAGCATTTCCTACATTGTTTTTTGTCATGATGAATGGCATTTCTACAGTTTTTGTTTTGTTTTGTTTTTTCCGAGGAAAGTGAAGCTTATCAGATCACTTAGTCTCTGTGTATGTGGGTTTCCCTACTAACTTTTGAACTGCTGGATGGACCGTCTTGAAATTTAGTATGCATATTTAAGGAGTAGAACACCGTCTTTAACTTTTACATTTGAAATCTTTTCCAAAGTGTTCGTTGTTGAGGAATTACTGCCAAAAGGTGACAAAAACAATTTCATAGAAAAGCATTGGAATCTAAACAATCAATTTCTAATCCTGTTTTTATTAATACTTCATTGTTTTAAACAGTGAATTTTAATCACTTTTTGCTAAACCATGAATTAGATGTTGATTCAATTTTGACAACTTTTTAATTAAAGCAAATTTAATTCTTTCTTTTTTTTTTTATTTATTTATTTCTGAAAATGCAAAATTTATTTGTGTACAGCAGAATTTGAAAATAAATAGTCTATAGGCTTCTTATTTTTGTCATTTTTACAATCTTAAACAAACAAACAAAATCTCCACACATTTTAATGAAAGTAGACTTTATGTTCTTCAAACATCGGGAGTTTTTTTTTTATTTGTATTTGTATTTTTTTACTTCCCATTCAGTGAAGATGCCAATTCACTTCTTTAGGAATGTTATATACTTCCAGTATAATACAAATATCCATCATAATAAGACGACCATTACAGTTGAAGTGGCAATGTACTGAAGGATTATTGTAAAGACTATTGTATTATCTTAGTTTTTTTTTTTTCCAAAGTAGATACTATAATTGATTGAAGTGAGGTTTCATAAATGATTGCTAAACATTTTAAGTAATGTATTTCAATTTGAACTTGAAAATAATGTCTTAAAATATGTATATGTTTTTATTCCTTTGATTCCAGCTATCAACTGTTGTTTGACCATTAAACATGTCTTTAAAACCTAAACGTGTTGATTTCGATGCTACATGGCTGCAACTAAGAGAAACTGTACAAGGAGTAATTACACTGGACAATGTACCTCGAGCAATTTGGTTTGACCATTTCTCGTATCCTTTAAATCAAAATTTTCTTAATTTTCTTAAATGCTTTACTTATTAGACAGTTGACAGCAATTGCATTTATTTTGTGTCTTTTATTTATTTATTAGTAACAGTTTTTGAATTAACATTCAGTGAGACTACATACATTTGATTTATAAACCTGATTTATAAGTTATTATTTTTTTCTTTTTTATTTGAAATGTATCTGCCATTTAAAAATAAGTTTAAATTTAAATTGTATTATTTTCATTTTTTCCTGTATCTTTTACCTTACAAATCTTTCTTTTCCTTTTTTAAATTATTATTATTATTATTATTATTATTCCTTGTTATTTTCTTAAGGTTGTTATTCTCTACATTTTTCTCTGGGCAATAAGTAAAAAATTGTTTTGTTTGCTTTATACATTCGTTCTTGTATGTTTCAAAATATTGTTATTGTCTTAACAATTCAGTGATGTGTATGACCTGTGCGTAGCATATCCAGAGCCTTTAGGTGATAAGCTTTATCAAGAAACAAAAAAGTTCATTGATGAGCATGTGAAAGGATTGTATAAAGTAAGTACAATTCACTTATCTTGCAGTTTACTTTTTTATTTATAATAATTTTGAAGAAAACTAAAGATAATTCAGAAAAATAAAAAAAATAACTTATTATATATCAGATTAAAAAAAAAAAAGTAGATCCTAATTATTACTTGCTTATTCAGCATTATAAGATGATTTATTAATAAATTTTTCTATCTTTTAAATCTTGTAAAAACCTATTTCTGTTGCAATGTGAAGACAAGTGGAACCTCCACAAATCTAAATTAAAAACAATAATACACATTAAAAAGAAAAGAAAATTCATGCACTGGCCTCTGCCAGCCTCATTGAATTACTAATGTGCATTTAAATGAATAAAAAACTCCTAAAAGTGCATAAACACATTAAAACTTTTTTCTGTTTGAAATTAAAATTTATCCTATTAAACTAGGGATTTCCTTTCTATTTTGAAGTAGTTTATGATGAAAGCTTAAACTTTATAATTGAAATTTTTAAAATGTTATTATTTTGATTGAAGCTTTGAATTGCTCTCTAAAGGTCTTATTAGTTTTTTTGATATTTACAGATTGTTACAAGCAAAGGAGAAGAAAACCTTCTTAATATGTACTATAAATATTGGTTTCAATACAGTAAAGGAATTAATTATTTGAATGAACTATATTTGTAAGTATCTTTTCATGTTTCTTATAATAAAAAAGTCTTGTCTCTTTCTTTTTCTTTTTTTTTCTATTTCAAAGAGGGAAAAAAATATCTAATTATTTGTTAAGCTTAGAATACTGTTTCTAATTTGCAAAACCAGTAATTTTACAGTATTTACATTTACACTATTCTGGCTAGACCAGTTCTTTGTTATTATGGCAGTGAGATCCAGACAATTACAGTAAATGATGATAGGATAGTTCAAAATACAGAAATTAAATTTTTGAAGCAGGATCTACAGGGTGCGGCAGAGCAACTTCCTCATTTGAAATGCGTGCGCTGAAGCGGCCGTTATTCCGAGAAGGGTGGGGTGGCGCTCATTCGAAAGAGCGGGACCTAACGTTTTCTGTCACTTAGGTTTAGTAACAATCATGCAGTGGAAGAGGGAGGAGCGCTCGTTCGCCGTAGAGGCGTACTTTTTCAAGTGGCCGTTCAATCATCGCCACGCAACGTGCATTCAGAAATCACTTTAATATTGCGCCAGCGGGTCATGTTTCTGATCGGAAATCAATTCTTTTTTGTGGTTGGACAAATTTAGGAAAACCGGTGATGTGCACAAAAAAAAAAATTCCTGGAGGTTCAAGAACCGTCAGGACACCAGAAAACATCGAGCCGGTTAGGCAGTCATTTTTGCGTGCAAAAAGTCCACAAGATTGAGGATTTTTTTTTTACGAAAACTTGAAGAAATGGATGTCTGGTTTCAGCAGGATGGCGCCACGGCCTATACGGCACGAATGTCGATGAATCTTTTGCGAGAACACTTCCCTGGATGCCTTATCTCCTTGCAGGGCGATCTTCAGTGGCCGGCGCGCTCGCCCGATTAAGCCCCGTGTAATTTTTTTTTTTTGTGGGGCTATCTGAAATCCCTAGTTTACACAGACCGTCCAAGGACCCTGGCTCAACTGAAGAACAATATTCAAGCTGTTATCGACAACATACCCATCGATATGCTGGAACGAGTGGAGAGAAGCTTCAAAACTCGACTATCTCAATGCATTGACCAGAATGAAGTGATATCATTTTTAAAACATATAATAAATAAAAACTTTAAATGTCTATCTGTAACATGGAAAAAGAATTAAACTGATATCTTCTATACTGTTTGTATTATTCATTTTTAAAATAAGGAAGTTGCAATGCCGCACCCTGTATTATTTGGTTTGAAAAATAAATACTAATATTATAAAAAAACTTAAAAAATTGATATTGGATAGAATTTATTTAAGAGCAAAGTTTCCTTGCTGTATTTAAATGAATTTAATGGATATCATGACATGTAAATATGTTCTTGGGATGTCCCACAGATTTTCATAAAACTATACTAATAGGAAAATTAAAAAAAAAGTGAAAAAAATACATAATGAACATCTGCTTAGCAAACTATATATATTAAAAAAAAAATGAATTAATTTTATCTTAACCCTTTGCGGTCTTATGTTGACATATAATCGACAATGTCATTTTTGGATGCTGGCGTTGTCTTTTGTCAACAATAAACCGCAGTGGAAGTCATATGCTATTTCTAATGTCTTTTGTTGACGTTTTGCGCCATCTATTGAGCATCTGCTAAAATATTTTGTGGAAAAATCAGTCGAAATGCCTGTTGGGAAACCAAAGTGGCAGGTCCTTCGTCGAGCGTTCCTAAACATGTGGAAACGAAACCGCTGTAGTGTTTTAGATGACGATTTTGAAAATAAAAAGCACAAAGACTGTATAGTGTACAGCAATAGAAAAGTAAAAGGAGGAAGGAAGGAAGGAAGGAAACATATTATTATTGTAAAACCTGCACATTTCTTTCTGCAATGAGTCCAGGAGAATGCTTCAAAAGCTTTCACATTATGATAAAATTTCAAAAATTATTCATTTTTTCTTATAATTTAACTATTATATACCTGAATTCTATTGTAATTTTCTATATTTTAACATTAAATCTTAAAAAAAAATCTATAGTTTTGAAAAAAAAGACGTTTGTCATTACGCTCCCCACAACACCCTTAAAAATACGATGTCCTGGCTGTGGACATTTTGGGATTTGCCTAAGACCGCAAAGGGTTAAATAATTCTGTTATTTTATATATATACTGTATATATATCAAACAGACAAAACTCAAAGCTGACCCTTCAAGTTTTGCAAAGTAATTTCAATCAATCATTTGCAGTTTAGTAATGTATTTTATATATATATAATATTATATATTTTGTATTTTATATAATAAGCATCTTAAATTTCTTTATTTTGTATCTTTTTAGTTATTTAAATACTCAGCACATTAAAAAGCAAAAATTAAGTGAGGCTGACATTAACTATGGAGCTTTGGGTCTTGAATTGCAAGAACAGATGCTGGAGATAGGAGAGGTAACATTTTTATTAAATTACATATGTAAAATTAACATCAGTGCTCAATTTAACAAAAATTAAATTATGAAAATAACATCATCTATAAAGAGCTATTTTCATAAAATGATTTCATCAAATATGAATGACTCATAACATAATAATTATACTTGTTGTTGTTTTATTTCAAATATGGTAGATACTTCTACATAGCAAAAGCTTGTATTTACTATAATTTACATTTACTGCCTTGTTGTAAGCTATGTTCAAGTTTTTCTCTCATTTCTTTTAGTTGGGATTGGATCTCTGGAAGAAGAACATGATTGAACCCTTAAAAGATATTTTAGTTAATCTTTTATTAGAGTGCATTCGAGTGTAAGTTTCCATATAGTTTATTACATCTAATTAGTGAAGTTAACTAGTTACGAAAATATATATAGAGATTTAGTAAATTTTTACCATCAACTTAATTTGCACTGTCATTAATTTTCAGTGATCGTAGTGGAGATACACCTAATCAAACAGTAATTCATGGTGTAATACACTCATTTGTCAATGTTGAAGGTTATAGGAAAAAAACTCCCTTAGAGGTAAGTCTTTATTATTTTTTTTTTCCATGTGACTATATTGCATTAGAAAAATTGAACTTAGTTCATTGATTACGAATAAGTTACTACAGTAAAACCTCGTTAAGTCGTCACTCAAGGGACCGAACACTTTTGATGACTTAAGCGGAGTGACGACTTAAGCGGAGTGGGCATTTTAGAAAAGAAAAAAAAACCACTGAAATACAATATTTTTATGAATTGCTGTAGGATTCGGTTTTCAGCTACAATTTTAAGATTTTTCAGAAATCAATACATGCAAATGAATGAGTGGAAAATAAAAAAAAAACACACATTTTATACTTACCACATTTTATTTTCTTTTACTGGCATTAAAATAATCCAACAGTGTTGATTGATGAAGGTGTTGATTACTGGTAACAATTCGAAACACTTTGTAATGAAATGGAACTCCAACTTTTGTGCACATAGTTAATCGTATCTAAAACCGAAACTTCTAGCTTTTCGTTCCTATCCAAGGCTTTTATCATGTCCTTCACAAGCATTTTTTTGTACTTTCGTTTAAAGTCAAGAATTATCCCTTGATCTAAAGGCTGAAGAAGTGCAGTTACATTTGGAAGAAGAAAAGCAATTTCAATCGCTTTTAAATTTTCGGGGCTTACTCGCTATGAAATAAAATTACACTCATTAGCAGTCAAGAAAAATATCTACTCTTGGCAAGAGTCGCAGCGAGAAGTGTGTAATTTCCCAAGTGAATTTCCCACGTGAAAATTCCCCGTAAAAACTAGGCTTTCTTAGAGTGAAGGGGCAGAAAAGATAGCAGGCAAAATTGAGAATAAAGATGCTTTTCGCAATTTTTGAGGGTGACGAGTTATCCGGAGTAGAATTAAATTTGGTGACGAGTAAAAGAGGGTTGTCTATGAGACCTTGTCGGGACCAAAGGAAAACGACGACTTAAGCGGAGTGACGACTTAACAAGGTTTTACTGTACATTAATTTTCAATAGTTCTGAAGGATATTTTGGAATTTAAAATAAATCAACATAAGTTGTAAAATTTAGGAATTCAGTTTATTCACAAAAGTTCCATATTCTTCTATCAATTCCTTCCTTTTCATTATTACTACTGTAATCTAAACTCCGTACACTCCATAACTTAGTATTTAAAATTGTTTTATTCAAATACTACGCAAATTTTCGGGACGAAATTTTATCGTCATCCTTTTCAAGCGAAAAATTAAAAAATTCTTTGGAATAAATACAACAAAATAGTCTTGAACAAGAAACCAATTAAAAACATGTTGAAGCAATAAGCAATTTATAGCAACAATTGTATTTATTGCTTCAATGTGTTTTTAATTGTAATTCATGTTCAAGACTATTTTGTTGTATTTATTCCAAAGAATTTTTTAATTTTTCGCTTGAAAAAGGGATGACGATAAAATTTCGTCCCAAAAATTTGCGTAGTATTTGAACAAACAAATAAACAATTTTAAATGCTAAGTTATGGAGTGTACAGAGTTTAGATTACAATTCAGTTTATTCTTTAGTTCTTAAAGAATTTTGGCTTATTAATGATTGTTGATTGCCTTTAATTAATTGGATCTTGCAAATGATACATAAATGGACCAGAAGTGTCTAAATCATGAAACATTTCTTCAATGATGTGTCTCAAAACCATGGAGATTGCAGACATTTTGTTGGATGTGAAATGGAATCTGATTAAAAAAAAAGACCAACAGATTTCTGTAAATAATTTTATTGTTTGTCTGTCTGTCTATCATTTAAACTATTAATTGTAGTATTTTCATCTTCTGTTCCTTGCCTTCCTTTTTTCTTCAATGCTCTTCTTTTAACCCCTGAGTTCTCTCATTTCTTCCAAGTGCTCCTCCATTTGTTTTTGTTTAGGGTTTTCCCCTATTTCTGCTATCCTATTTATCTTAGCCTCAATCTGCTATAATTTTATAGATCTAAGCATCTGTGTGTCTTGGCTTGTCAGGCAGTTTGAAATATCTATCTGATAATTAGAACATGGATTTAATCTGATGTTTTATATATTTAGTACACACAGGCTTTTGCACATTGTGTTGCTTCTTGAAATTGAAAAATTCTGTGGCCTTTAAAATTAAAAAGATACACTTAAACAATGTCTGAGGGGCAGAAGATCCAAACTATTTTAAAAGTTTATATGAATCCCAGTTTGGATAGAAATGAAAAAGCATCAACAGATGATGATGCTGATATAGATGGATGGTACTACATATGTTAAATGGCATTAAAGATAGGGACAGATAAATGTTTTGCTAGTGACAAAACTAGGCTTTTAATTAAATAATTGATTTGCTTCGTAAGTTCATTTACACATTGAATAGGATGCACTTCAAATCATCTCCTACGTAATGCTTATGCCATGTCATTCTATGTTCTTGTACACATTTTCTTTTTAAATATTTTATTACTTTAAAAATGAAATTAGAATAGAGTTCTAAAACCTTGTGGATTTCTATTGTGGATATTGTTTGTAAATCCAGTTTTTAGTTGTTTGTACATTTTAGATCTTGTATCTTTGCAAAACAGTAAGATATACTGGTACCTTTGACACTGAAGCATTTAAGTGTTAGTTGACATATTAACGATTTGTCAGAATTAAATTCTGAATTGACAACAGAAACACAATAATGGAAATTTGTATTAGCCATCCTTAAGTGTTAAAGCTTAATTTATTTCTGATATTGTTAAAGAATATTCCAGTTCTTTTGTAGATGTTCATTCAGTTCCAACAGCTGTTGGTGATTAAGTGTTCTTTCAATAAAATTCAGTTTGAAGCTCTTACTACTAAGAAAAATTATATTTGTTTATTTCTAATGTATTATTAACATTAATATATTTGACATTTATATTTTTTATTTACAGTTGTATGAACAAATATTTGAATTACCCTTTCTGGCTGCAACAGGTGATCATTACAAATTAGAAGCTAGTAAACTACTTCAGGAATCAGACTGTTCAACCTACATGGAAAAGGTTACAAATATTATTAAGATACAAATACTATTTAAAAGCATTTGTAATTATCTTCTCTTTTACGTTAAATTGTTTTTAATTAAGTATTGCAAATACAATTATTTTTAACAAGTTCACTGCCAACTACATGGATGCATGCAGATGATACTAGTAGTAAACATGCCAATTATCCGACACTGTGTTGTGTGACTAGGCAACTTCTATTTATTAGTATGCGAATGGCACTTGTAAGAGTTAATTGTATTGTGTGTGGCATCTCAGTAGACACCTCAAACTGTCATAAACATTGTTGACACCAAACTTTTGTGGGTTTTTTCCCCCTCCCCATAATAAGTGTACCAGGGCCTTGAAAAACACTAGATTCTCTAAATTTGTTGATTTTTAGCATTCAGAATTAAAAAAAAAAAGTTTCTTGATGATACACTGAATTTGATTTTGTATAATTTTTTTTTTTTGAGAATTTACATTTATTTTTATTAATACATAAAAAATCTGATTTATAGTGGAATTTGATATACAGCAACTTCTTATTTTATCATATACAATAAAAAAGTAAGATAATCTACTGGCACCTTGGGATTGCCTATTCTACAATGGTGCCAGTGAATGTGTTAAGCATGAATTCTTTTGTAAACTTATAAGAATTAAATAAAAATATACATATAAATATGTAATATCTTTTAGTTTCTTTAGATCCCTTTGTGATTTTTAACAAATTGCAGCTTCATTCTGAGACGATCAGAAAGTGCTGTCATTAAACTTTCAAGGCATTGATGCTATGTCCATTACATGACACATTTCTTGGGAATTCCCATCCCATTTGCAATGATTCTTACTGAGAGACAGAAATATTGTTCTCAGGAGAGAAATAAATATATATATATATATATATATATACACACACACACACACACACTGTTTGCATTCTTGAAGTTCCTATTGCCTGTTCAAAGCATAAACTGCTTTTTTCTACCATTTTCCAGTTTTTGGAAATTGAAATTAATTATTGATGCAGCAAAATCAAGATGTGAACCTGTGTCTTCTGTGAAGTGACTGGTGATTCTGCCTACCTATAGGGTGTACGCTGTAATTTAGTTTATGGCATCTCTGTACTGTTTTCCAATACAGAAAAGACCACATAATTTTATTTATTATTGCGTTATAGTAACTTTTAACTTTCTGTGAATTTTAAACTTGCAAGTATTTTCAAGACTGTCTAGAAAGTTAAATTTGATTTTTAAATTTCTCAGGTAATCCAAAGGCTAGACGATGAAAAGCTTAGAAGTCGGAAATATCTTCATCCTAGTTCATATGGAAAAGTTACTCATGAATGTGAACAAAGAATGGTAGCTGATCATCTACAGTTTTTGCATGGGGAGTGTAAGGCAATGGTTCATCAAGAAAAACGTAAAGGTAATCATTTTTTT